>OZ005742.1:87393736-87746236 GCA_963930735.1 Dioctria linearis
GAGAAAGAATTTCGGTAAGCCATGCACTATACCGATATCTCTATCAGTATATATACATACATACGTTCCATATTTGGTGACTCCCGAATTTTCCCAAATGCAAGTTTCATATTTTCGACTTTCGAAATAAAAAGCTTGTGGAAGGAAAGTAACTAGCTGCTTTTTAAATGGGTATAATTTGATTTTATTGGAGTCCATTAATATTTATTATACAAGTTGACTTAACTTTATATTGAGCCACCGAGAGAGTTACACTAGTTCTGAATGGCATTTTCTATATTCCCTCACACAGTAGCGCATCCAGGAGTTGGCATTGGGGGGACCATAAATTTCTCCAGTTCAACGAGGAGTCGAAAAAATAGGGCTCTTAAATCGCTTCCTGTGCCATCTGAGTGTTATACAGGGTCGCATTAGTAGCGTACCCAGGGTTTAGTTTTAGTGTGGGAACCATAAATAGGTCTCCCCAGTATAAAAAGGGATCGGAAAGTAACGTTCTAAAGTTGTGCCCTATGCCCATTTAAGCACTTAAGATCTGTTTCTTTTGCTTCTTCTTTGTTTTCGGTGCTAAAATCTCGACATGGACCATAACGCACTGTTTTTTTATCTTTAATAAACTAGTCATAATTTCATAAAAAATAGAACCCAGTTATTTATTTACAACCCACGCAATTTGTGTGACTTTTACAATATTTAAAAGAAAAACCTAAAACTATACAAAATTTATAACTGATGGCGGTTATAAATATCGACGTGTATTGTACGTCTGAAACTGATACCAAATTCACAAAATAATGCAATGAAATTTTTACCGGATTATATTTAAAACATTTCTGATACGAGAAATAATACCTTTCGAGTCCATATCTTGTTCAAATTTGTAATTTTTCTTTAATGCGGAGTGCAAGTAAAATCTAATTTGGTAGTATGGGCGATCAGTGATATGTAGCTGCTGGGGCGTTATTTTTCTAGATGTTTGATTTGTACCCACGCCGCTAAATTTATCTAAATTTTGTAATCTTGTGTGCTTATCCAAATATTAAAAGCAGTAAATTTTTTTCTTATAACATAATATAAAAGATTGTTAGCGTGATCTGTAGGTTACAGACAGTTAGCTCCGTGGGAATTGTTATGCCTTTTTCGGAGAGATGAAACGGTAGAACTTTTATATCTTACGGTCGTTCTGTGCAACAAAAATCGGAACGTAACATTTGAAACGAAAAATACGCAATTTGGAAGGTTCAAATGAAACCTTGATTTAAATATAAAACTAACTTTGACATGTATTAACACAAAACTAATATGGTGCATTTACACGGTGAGAGTAGCTTGCGTAAGTAATGTCATTTTAACGTTTCCATACAAATCTTTTACTTAAGTAAGTAACCTTAAAGCTTTTTGCTCCCATGTAAGTAAGTGTAATGACAGTCGCAAGATTTGATGCTGGAAAGTTTATTTCAAACTGAAAGTAATATTGTTTCTGCAAAAATGTCAATATACAACAAGAAAAGCAAAAATTGGTACAGGACAAATTTTTACGATACCCCTGTTAAAAGGGCTTTTTGCATCTATTTCTTGAACGATTCCTCGGACAATAAAAATGATTTTAACTAATATCATAGAATTTTGTATTGTGGAGAACTTTTCAGTACAATAAAAACATGTAAGACGGATCCTTTTTACAGTATACTAAAAAACTTCAATTATTGTATAGGAAAACCATTTTTGATATTATATTTACAATTTTTATGAAAATGCGTAAGTAGAATTTTATGTTTAAAGCAAATGTCATAACATTTACTTCCGTAAGCTACTGTCACCGTATAAATGTAGCGTATTCGTTAATTTCCTTTCATATCATACTCAATAGTTCCCGCTTAAGAGGGGAATTATAGAGGTTTTTATACCTTAGATGAAATCTAAAGGGTATACTAAGTTTGTCATTCCGTTTGTAACAGCTAGTAATAGTGATGGTAGAGCAAGATGGATTAGACACCCATGAATAAAAATAAAAGTTATTTTTATTTTTTCATGTCCGTTGGTGTGTCTGTCCGTCCTTCCACACAGTAACTCGAGAACAGTGGCGGATATAAGAGGGGCGGTCGGGGCGATCGCCCCCACCCCAGAGCTTGCCCCCCCCCCCCAGTTCGAC
The DNA here is from genome assembly GCA_963930735.1 of Dioctria linearis. Taxonomy (NCBI): domain Eukaryota; kingdom Metazoa; phylum Arthropoda; class Insecta; order Diptera; family Asilidae; genus Dioctria; species Dioctria linearis. The sequence continues at coordinate 87,395,886 of OZ005742.1, forward strand.
CCCTGGCTTCGACCCCCCCCCCCCCCGCAGTAAAAACTTATTCTCTAATCAAATAAAATCACAATATATATATAAAAAAAAAATCTTTTTAAAAAGGACTGCTTCTAAATCCATACTAAAAAATAGAAAATAATATCTTACTTCACAAAAGTTCTTAGAGTTTCTGTTCATTTTATATTTTAATTAAATATTGAAATTATATTAACATTTATTTGTGTATAAAATTAAAAAATTTCCAGGTACAAAAAGAACGCAAAGTCTGACTAATCTGATGTTTTCAAAAAATTTGTATATTTGTATTTAATGGAATATATCATCCGTATATTGGAAAGTCGTAAGTGCGTATTTTATGATTTCAGTAAATCAACTTTTAAATTTTAAGCCTTCAAAAATAAAAACTGTATGATAGAATATTTTCGCTTTGCTTTGTTTCATTGATGTTCCAATTAAATGATAAAAAACTCATATTACTAGGTATTGTATAATAATTATCGTTAACTAATATAAACCGGAAGGAAAAATGTATAAGCCAAAATAAGTTTTGTTACAATTAATTACTACCACGTACAATTTTCTAAAGGAGATCCAATACATAAATGTTAATGTTTTTTTATGGTATCAGATAACTGAATGCCATCGAATAGGCTATAGAAATTCTTAATAGAATCATACTGCATATATCACTACTTTATTTTAGTCTAAATAAAGCCTGAAAATAGGTTTTATCCTGCTTAGACAAAAAAGGCGGCAAATCTTTTATGTTCTTTATTTTTTTCTTCGGTGGCTGGAAGATTGTATTTTTAGAGTTCGAAGAAAACATTTTTCTGGTATCATACAGTAGTTCGCTTTAAAGATACGATCAATCTCCAGACTGAAGTTTTGTATTTCAGCTTAAAGAGAGCACCTGTTCTATAAAGTAAAATTGCCAGTTTTGAAAACGGAATTTACGTCTGAAATACGACACATCAAAGGAAAAGTCCCGTACATTTGCAAACGAAGCTCTGGACTGTTCGTGCATTAAATTTGATCTCCCCAATTTAGAAAAGCATCAGAAGAACGATTCCGAAATACAGACTTTCCTGAATTCTGCACAAAAAATAAATCAAAAATCAAATTAGAGAGGAAATTCTTTCCAACTTTTCAAGATCCAATCTGGTGCGAATTGTCAGCAGAACATGTTAGTCCTGTCATTCCAGCCACTCTCAGAAAGTCTGTTTTTACGTCACTTCATTCACTCTCACATCCTGAGATTCGAACATCTCGGAAACTAGTTTCCAAGCGTTACTTCTGGCCCAAAATAAATCTGGACATCAAGGCATGGGTTCAGGAATGCGTACAATACCAACAATCTAAAATCCACAGACATAGCAAAAGCCCACATGGGGAATTTCCCATCCCCAATGCCAGATTCAATCATCTCCGCATAGACATTGGTGCCCTCTGGAACCGTCACACGGATTCGCTCACATATTAACGGTGGTGAACCGTTTCACAAGGTAGCCAGAAGCCTATTCTCTAAAGGATACATTAACTTCCACTATCGCTGTGACATTTGTTAAGGAGTTTGTGTGTAGATTTAGCGTACCTTTGCGGATAACCACTGCTGAAGGAAGTCAGTTCGAGTCTCAACTCTTTCAGCAGTTGACTGAGCTCCTTGGCACCCACCGAATTCGAACAACAGCCTACCATCCACAGGCTAATGGAATGGTAGACCGCTTTCATCGCCAACTCAAAAATGTCTTGAGATGCAGGCAAGCAAATTCTGGGTGAAGTGATGACTTACCCATAACTTTGCTAGGGATTCGCTGCGCTTTCAAACTCGAGCTAAAATACTCGCCATCGTAACTAGTCTATGGGCAGCCGCTCAAGCTTCCATCCGCATTGAATTCGAGTCAGTCGTTACTCAACAGCAGCATTGGTAATTAGGTTGGCCACGCGTGATTCCATTAGAGTACAGTTTAATTTGAACTTTTGTCAATTTTATGTTTTAGTTTTTAGTAGTGAAGTAAAGATTGATTAAAAGAATTGAAATACGTATTCATCAATTACGGGGCCCTAAACCCTAATGTCCTCAGGAATCCAACCAAATAGCATACTACAGTTATAAATGGGAGGAAATACTTAGTACGCTAGATTTTGTATATGATATAGTTATAATAGATCCATCTTCAATAAAATTTGACTTATGGTGGTTATTTAATTTATTAATAGTGTACTCAACGGCGTATACAGCGGGGCGATATAAATCAAAATTAATACTCTAATAAAATGAAATAGAAAATACAAAAAAACATCACTAAAGGTGGCTAGAGTTTCCCTTCATTTTGCATTTAATTTAATATTAAAATTATATTACATTTGTGAATAAATTTTAAAATTTTCAAGGTACACGAAGAAAGCAAGATCTGGGCCGGGTTCCGCAACTATGAGTTTACGCGTGCGTACAAAATTTTGTGTACACCACCTTGTTCCGATTCCGCAGAGTGAGTTTTTCTGTCAAAATGTTGTACACCTCAACTGATATAATCTCCCCGCCACTTTGGTCGTGAATTTTGAAGAGGTACATGTGAGTTTTTGTCAAGCGTTATTTTCAAAATTATTTATTATATTATTTATTTTTCCTTTTTCTAAGCCGTAGTCATCTTAATACTAGTGTATTCATGTAACTCATTTCTTATAACTGAAATTAACTTCTTCAAAAAGACTATCAGAAAAATTTCCATTCAGCACTTAAGTGTACACTTTCCCTCACGGTGAGTTTTTTAGATCGTGTGGACTGGCAAATTTTTCACAGTTACGGAATCTAGCCCCTGGGCAGTTTAGGTTTTAACACTACAGAGAATAACAATGAAATTTGGAACTCCTAAAGTTTATCAAAATACTTAATTAAATTACTTTGCTTGACTTTGCTTTCTTTGTGTGCCATGACAATTTTAAAATTTCTACGCAATTGTAATATAATTTTAATATTTAATTAAATGGAAAACTCTAGATAGTTTTTTAAAAAGTAATTTGTTATATTTATTTATTTTTTCTTTTTTAGTCATAAATTATTCTCAAAAAAGTTAAAATTATACCACTAAGGAATTTTCAGAACAAACAACATTTTCGCAGTTTTTTGTGATCGAAAGCTCACAAAAGCTCGGTATTTTGATGAAAAGTATTATGTTGGGAAAATTATCATAGCAGGGTAATTAATATCGGATTCAGTTTTCCTGCAAATATTTAATTTCATTTTATACATATATTAACCCTACCTAATTAGCATTCCCCGGAAATTTCTTTAATTATTTAATTTGCAAGAAATTGCTGTCCTGCCTAGCAAATTACGGTATTTGAACGAAATACAAGCGCCCTTTATTTGAAAAACACCAGCAGTAAGACAAGCAAAAAGTATATATCTATTTTATGTGAGACTAAATTTTACTATGCTTACGGGATCAAAAACTTAAATTATATAAATAAAAGAACTTCGACGATATCTGAATGCTAATGAAATTGTCATGCTGATAGGCGATCGCCCCCCCTAGAGCAAATGTCTGGATCCGCCCTTGCTCGAGAATGCGTGTACCTAGAGAGATGAAATTTTGCATACGGTCTTTTTAAAAAAAAAAAACAGAATTTTAAAATTAGACTAAATCGGGCATATACAAATTTAGTATTTTAATGTAAGCCTAAATCGGGCAACCTTTCTTGGTGTTGCCATATAAAAAATTACGATTTTTTACGTATATCGTGAAAACGGTCAATCCTGTACGTTTTCATTGCACTGAAAAATTATTCAAAATAAGAAATCCTATGAAATTTATTATAATCATTTTTTCTGTCTGACGAACCGTTGTAGAAATATATGCGAACAACCACTTCAATGACCACACTTGCACTGGTGATCATACGAAAATATATACGGGTATTCATTCTAGGTTATCAGAATTGGTCCTACACCAATTCTAGCTTTTTACTTGTTTTTAAATTTCATTGATAAAATTTTAAGGGGATCCAGTTCCAATAAGACGTGTTATTTTGATATTCAAAGAAAAATGCCATTTTTTGAGATAAATGATCAGATTTTTATTTCATTATAAAGAGGAAGGTATGCCGTTAATAATGGAAAATAACATCAGCCAAATGACCACCACGACCACGCCTACAGGACCATATCCTTCTCATGAAATTTTCCATAACCAAATCGCAAAGTGGCTGCCCTATGTCCTCGATAGCATCACGAATTCCATCTTTGAGGTCTTGAATCGACGCTGGGTTGTTGGCGTAGACCTTCTCTTTCACGTGGCCCCAAAGGAAGAAGTCGCAAGGTGTTAAGTCACAAGATCTCGGTGGCCAATTGTGATCACCTCTTCGAGAGATAACACGGTCCGGAAACTTTTCCCGTAAAAGATCAATGGTTTCGTTGCTTGTATGGCACGTAGCGCCGTCTTGTTGAAAGTAAACGTTGTCACCGTAACTGTTGCTCCAGCCTCGTTTTCGAAAAAGTAAGGTCCAATGACCCCGCGGGACCATAAACCGCACCAAACAGTCACACGTTGAGGATAGAGAGGCTTTTCAGCAATAACTCTTGGGTTTTCCGAGACCCAGATGCGACAATTTTGCTTGTTGACGAAGCCATCGAGGTGGAAATGGGCCTCATCACTCAAGATGAGTTTTCGATGGAATTCCGGATCATTTTCATGCATTTCAAGGACCCAATCAGCAAAGACTCGACGTTGTTGATGATCGGCCGGCTTGAGTTCTTGTGTTAACTGAACTTTATAAGCCTTAGGACCCAAATCTTTATGCAAAATACGGTGTAATGACGTTTGTGGAATGCCTAATTCCAAAGAACGACGAGGAATGGACAAACCTGGGTTTTCTTCAACACTTTCGGCTACAGCAGCAATATTCTCGGCTGTTCTTGATCGACGTGCATGGGTTTTATTCTTCACATCACTAACTTGTCCCGATAGCTCGAATTTTTCTACCAATTTCTGTATTGCGGTCCGACAAGGTGCTTCACGACAACCCAAAAATGTTCTAGTTTTACGAACCGTCTCTGCCACATTTTCCCCATTTTTATAGTGAATTTTAATAATTTCAATGAGTTGTTGAATCGTGTATCGTTCCATTTTTATTAATGGCGTAGTTTCTACTTGTCAAGTGTCAAAAAATGACAGCTTCAAAAGTAACATCTACCGAAATAGCGGGCTAATTAAAATAACACCTCTTATTGGAAAACCCTTTATAAGCATGCATCAGAGAGTATTCAGCGATCTTTAATTATTTTTTTTTTTTACTTTTTAATGCAGTGGATATGGATTTATTCTGAGTATCCAACTTAAAGTTTGGCATATAACTGTAAAAATATATAAGGAGTCCGTTGTGAGACTAAAAATTTGGTATGCTTGCATATATAAAGAAGTAACAATTCTGCATTTAAGATTGTGCAATACTGATACAATTGTAAAATTGTTTTGCATTTGCTATGAGAAAAATTGAAAGAGCAGATCCCTTGTGACCAATTTGCAGTAACGTATTGTATAAACCCCAGGAATATTATGCAATATTCAATAGTGGTGCTATTATGTGGAGATGATCGAAAGGCAGGTTTCGATCTCCGATACCAGAAGGTTGACGCCCCTAATATTCGTTCCCTAACTTAAGGCTACTTTACATTGACTTTTAAACTTTAATAGGAAAAGTTCCATATGATATTATATTATTTTAATTTAACTATGAATAGATCAGTGTATCATCTTTTTAGAATTTTGAAATTTTTGAGTCTTGCTACTTTATCGATCACTTGACCATTTAGAACCTTACAGTAGATGAAAAATTCGGAAGTTATGAAGTAAGAAATCAGTTACGAAGCCCTTAAGATCGATTAAATACAAATCGCACTTCAGAAGTACTCTCATTTGATAATAAACATCCTTTATCAGAGTTAACTTTGCAAGAGCTTGCAATTTCCACCCCAAAAATATCCCTATTAGAAAACAATATTTTTGGAAATCATAGCGGCTACCTGGCTGAGTCGAAAGCAAGAAACTGTTTTCTCACCGAATTATAGCGTTATCAAAGGACTCTAAGAATGTAATGTTTTTGAAAAATATTGTAATGTAGTAGAAAATCGATTAAATAATATTAATCCTTTTTCTTGTTATTCACTTAGTGTACATATTGCTTGTAATCTCTGGTACTGTTTCGGACTGAATTTTTGTAAATATGGTATAAAATAGAGACGGTCATGGAGAGAAGGAAACATATAATGTTGAAAATTAAAAAAAGAGAATAGCAACCAAGCAAAGTATACCTACATAAAATTCTAGTATATTCTGGAGAATACGAAATCGAGCAACGATTAAAGCAAGGTAAATATTTTTATTGGTCAACCTGTTGACAAAAATGTGTCCTGCAATCAAAATTTAGTGGTCCTCGTAATTATTACAAGTATTATTCTACAAGTATTTAAAATTTTTGTAAGTATAAATTTTGTGTAGGATATTGATATTATTTATTTTTATGTTATCCCATACGATACGCGAATTCGCAGTTTTTAGAATCTGTGGTAGATGGGATGGAAACAGAAGAATTTTGAGAACTCTTCTTTTGAATTATTCTAAATTAAATTATGAATACATGCAAGAGAAAAAACAACCGTCTGGTCCGGTTTTTGAAGCCGGGACCTTCCGTTTTCATGGCAAATCCTCTTAACTCTGTGCAAACGAGACAGATGCTTTTCCTCTTGTATTTATAATTTAATTTAGAATTATTAAAAATAGAAGTGATAAATTAATATTGATATTTTAATATTTCGGGTTATCCATGCCAAGCGTATCAAATTTTGCATCTGTATCAGAAAGGGATATTAAAATGTTTCTAACTGCTGTTTTGTTTTCCTAAACTTTGCTACGTTTTTTCCAAAGAGAACGATTTTGTTATGATTCACAATGTACATACCTACAAGTAGAGTATAGTAAATCACTTTAAATATTTAACTAATTTTCGTTTTACATTTATTCCTTGTCTGCCTTTAGTCTAAATTTACTGCACGTTATTTATCAGAAACTATTCAGCAATAAAGAAAATGGGTACCTAAGCTATAATCCACATTCTCCTACTACTTATTTACATTATGGAAAAAAATTAAAGAAAAGCTAATAAATATTTATAAAATTAGTTTATTTAACAAAATTAAATATTCTAAATTTTTCTACAAATACAGACATTAATAGCTGTAAAAAAGTGAACAAAATCATATTTCGTGTGACCTGAAATTAAAAAAAACTTTTTAGAATAACCTGTTATAAAAAAGCCCGAATAAAAAATTCCTTTATTAAAAAATATAAAGTTTAAATATTCGGAACCGCTTTCATCTTCTCTATGGCATTACATTACATTTAGGCAATTAAAATCATATTGCGTTATGAAACATTTTTGTTGGCTAAGTCTATAACACCTTATATTTCGGTCCGTAAACTGGTACAGATTTAATAAGCTTTATGGAAAATTGAAGTTAGTTGTGTGCTGCTGTAGCTTTGTAAGAGTATACATAATAGGAACATGCATTGAGTGTTAATAGAAAACATATAAATGCACAATCTGATTATCGTTTTAATATTTATTGGTTTGGTAGATTTAGTTGCAAAATTAATGAAATATAAAAAGTCAGTCCAATTTAGAGGCTGCATAGCAGAGTGCTCAACGTTTAATACAATTTCATGAATTGGTTGACAGTAACCACTACGAAGAAGTGTACTATATTATATTGATGCGGACAGCAAAAGATTCGTGACTGGGACTATTTCATGTGAAGACGTATCTGATCCTTTTTACTCAGCAATAATTGCTAATGAATATATCTAAGAAATATTCTTTATAATTAAAAGATTATGTATGATGAGCAAAATTTCCTATGCATTTCATTCTCATGAGCTTTCCATCAATAGCATCACAATAATATTATGAAAACCTCATATTTTGAAACCTTCCCTCTCACCAAAAACACTAAAAATATAATAATGCTGTCCAAGGAAAAACTTACGCAGAATCGAAAAACATATTATTGCATATGTATTCATATGTATTCCTAGAAAATATTTTCAAAATGTATACATAAATTTATTATCAATAAATAAGACGGATTTTATTGTATTTGTAATGAATTAGGGTGTCAAATAAATATAAATATTTTATCGATTATTATCATTATCATGACCATTCTTATTTAAATTTGTTGTCTAAGTAGGTACCTAAGAATAAAAATGAAATATATTAAAAAAACATTCAATATAAATAACGTTCGTAAATAAATTGCATTAAAAAGTAAAAAATATTTTTTTCTTTCTCAGTGATATACATAGAAAAGCTTCGTTGCAAAATTAAAAAGTGCTGCAACTCAGATTAAATCTTAAAAGTTTGGGCATTTGCAATTAGACAATTGTGAATATATGTAGTAGTTATGGATGCCCAAACTTTTTAGATTTAGCACTTTTTTATTTTGCAACGAAACTTTCTTGTGAAAAAAATATTTATTTTTTTTTAATCAATTTTTTTACGAACGTTATTTATTTTTAATGTTTTTTTAATATATTATATGTTGTTTTTATTTTTAGGTATCTACTTAGAAATTTAGGCAAATTGTATTTTAGGGAATTTCGATTAGGGGTTGTCTTTTGATACGCAACAAATTTAAATAATACGAATGGTAATAAAATCAATACAAATAGTAATATTTAGTTGACACCTTAATTCATTACAACTAACAACATTAAAATGATTCTTATTTACTTGATAATAAATTTATGTACATATTTTGAAAATATTTTCTAGGTAAGCGTGATTATATTTGAAGTGTTTATAAATAAAAAAAAATTAATTTTTAGTTTTTAGTTCAATTTATTTACGAAAGTTATTTATTTTAAAAGTTTTTGATATATTTTATTTTCTACATTTAGTCATAAATTCTATTCTCGACTCTATCTCTTTGCTTTCGACTCTCGAATCTTGACTCACAACTCTCGACTCACCACTCTCGACTCTCGACTCATATCACACACGACCCAAATTGAAAAACCACAAAGGTTGTAGTTACCACCCCCATCTCAAAACTCCCGAAAACGAAGAAAATTTTACCCCATCGGAAAGCTTGCCATTCTAAATCTAATCATTCTAAATCAAAAAAACCCATGTAGGTTTACTACCCTTAGAATCTATCGTCACGAACGACACTCTCAGGCGTTCAGACACAAAGGTTTTTAGTCAGAGATTTGTGAGTTTATAAAAGATTTTTAATTAAAAGGTTATAATTCAACAAAAACTAAAAATAATTTCATTCTATAGCCAAAAGAATTGTAGATAAAATTTATGCAAAAATTTATTTACAATTTCCCTTGCTTATTTTTCTTCTCTTATATTATATTTGCCTATCATGGGACGACTCGAGAAAAACCCAGATATTAAGTCGTCGAGTGAAGAAAGTTGTACAAAATAAGGACTTTTGACATGAGAAAATGATGTACTCTTGCGTCTCTGAAAACAGTGCCAGGAGTCCGATTTTTAGATCCGTTAACACAGTTGTGATGAGTTTTTTTTTGGATAATAATGTAAAAAAGAATGTATTCCATGAATAGAAGTAAGAAAAAAATTTTTAATGTGGTTAAACTTGATTTAAATTGATCTTGTGAGCCTGGAATTTCGCAAGTTAATAAAATTTATTAATTAAAACTGAAAAATCATTTCTAGGCAGACAGGCAGTTTTTTTAAATGTAGAACTAATGCTAAAAATAACAAATTTTGTTAAATATAAAAATTATATTCGACCTCACAAATTATCAAGTAATCGCATTAAGTTTAAGTAAAATTTGGCGGAAATTATTTAGCGACCATTTACAATCAACGGAAAAAACCTGAATATAAAAAATCAAATCAACTCGATTCATAGCTTCGTTTTTAAAATTATATCTTCAATTGCAGTGCCTTATGATCAAAGATAACCTAATAAGCTAACTTTGCTTATGATATTATATGCAATATTTTTTTATTTTATTAAGCCGAGGTCAGCGGATATCATCTGATGCAAAGCACAGCATTCCAGGAAAGAGACAGGGAAAATATTAGGGACACGAAGAGAATGGCAGAGGTGTTAATGTTCATAGGTCATTCTTAAACCTTCACATTATGCAAGCATATTCCACATTCACAAGGTTCAAAATAAAAATCATCCTGGAATTTTACTGTACAGCAAGGAGTGTGCTTAAGGATGAAAGAACGTGCTCAGTTAGCAGTGCAAGTGTTGCATGTATTCCTTGAAATATTGACTATGCATGTAACTAGGAAAGTCTAAGAAGTGAAAGGTATCTGATATTGCAATTGTGCTTGAGCGAGCCGATATGGCATATTATTGCCACATCGACAATGGGCCTAAACTATCTCTTTTGAAGGTAAGACTGTGCGAGCAGCTCCAGCTCCAGCATGGAAATTGTATTTCATTCTAAGTCTAATATAGGACTTGTAGAGGTGCGCTAGTTTCGATGGGTTGAAATATTTCTTACACCTTTCCAAGCATTTCATAACAGAAAAAATGTGATCTGTCCAGCTTAACTTACTGGAAATATTAATGCCAACAATTGTAAATAACGGTATTCAGGCCATACCAATATCCCTCGATAATTCTCTGATGTTCCTAAAAAGAAAAGCAAACACACAGAACACAAAGTCTCAGGTTCAAAAAAAAAATGAAAATTCACAAAAACTTATCTAAAAGTGTAAGAAATCAAAAAATATGAAAGTTTTGAACTAATTTTAAAAGCAGTTAAATGCGTGTATTCCCAATCGTTAAAATAATGACACAATACTTACGTCGTTTATTCCCAGAGAAATCTGGTCTGAAATGTAGGAAACACATGAGTACTTTGTTCCCTTGGGGATTCCATGAATATAGGAATATCAAAGTAAATATAAAATAAATAATAGATGGGCGCCAATTGTGAAGAGCATGGGTGATATACTGGCATAAACACCAATTCTAGTGGTGAGGTGAAAGTGCCGGTTACTGGTAGAAACACAAAATCCAGCAACGAAAAGTCCTCACTGGCAGAAGAACCAAATCTACTGGACAGAGAACTCCCAAATACCACAATTCAGAATACAACTATCGGTAGAAGCACCAAATCCGATAGCAGCTCTCTTCACAAAGGCACACACTTCATCAGAGGAGAAACACCAACCTCTAACGAACCCTGCTCTTACACCAGCCTCTAACGAACCCCGCTCTTACACCAATACCAAATTAGCAACAACATATATGAGGAAATTCCTCAAAACAACAAAAACTAACACTGGTCAGTGAAAACTCACCAGAAAACTTTAGGCTGTCGAATAAGTGGTATTTTATACAATAATGTAAGTACTCTATATTTTATTCCTTTATATTTATATATTTTTTTATTAACTTTTTTTATTCACTTTTTTTATATAACAAATAAATTCAACACTTAACATCCGCGATACCTTTTTTTTTCTTTTTTTTTAATTTTTCCTTGCCTCCTACAAAAGGAAAATGGTAATATCCATTTGCAATCTCCTATATATGATCCATGGCATCTCATTTAAAATCCAGACCAATTCATTCCGTGCTCTGTTACAGTGCATTTTTTTTATCTAAAATAACAACAGTCAAAACATTTAAAATAAATATATATAGTATATAATTAGTAACAAACCTATTTCGTAAACAACACCCACTTTCATCCCTTTATTAACATTTGCACTGACATTAAGTGACATCAATCAACTGCTTTCGGTCTCGCCGAAATCAGAATTCAGAGGAATGAAACTCTGAAATCTGCGTTGCTGGGGAAACACATTTGAAGCAAAGGCGGAGTCGCTCACGGCGGCTATAAAAAGGCGACGACCCGCAGCAGAGGCATCCCATTCTTATTTCAGAGTTTACTCGGACACATTCTCCACCAGAATTTAATCGGTTCCCTATCATTTTGCAAAAATCTAATATTTGCCTTCATCTAAGCAGGAATTTACTCCTGCTGCAGAAATTTACTTCTGCTATACTTGCAGACTTCACCTAAGCAGGAAGTTACCCTTGCTGCAGAAATTTAATTCTGTTCGACTTCTTGCCTTCACCTAAGTAGGAATTTACTCCTACTGCAGAAATTTACTTCTGCTTCACCAACTCCCAACAGCTAAGTAGAAATCTTCTTCTGCAGCAGAAATTTACTTCTGCTATTTTTCAGCGTACACACCGTAGTTTCTTACACTGTAGCGCACATTGCAACTACCCGCTGCAAAACTTTCACCCATTTTTTAATAAGGTATTTTTTTTTCTGCCTCTCGGCCCAGACGTCGCAGTTCGACGCAAGGGCAACTTCTTGCTGCCTTGTGCGGGGGTACACGTGTCATATCATGGGAAATTTGGTTCTCTTTTTATTTATTCTCTCTTTTACTTGGATAAGAGAAAAAGCAGAAAAATTCCCTTGAATGCTCGCCAAACATTCCAAACATTTGAGAGTCTTTTTTATTTTGAAAACAACAAAACCAGCTATGTAGTGAACAACTTGCTCTGTATAATCCGTAAATCTTGTAGGATATGTTGCGTAATTATGTTCATCTAAAAATTGTTGATCCGCGCCATATTCGTAAAAGAATCCCATTATATCGCAGTTTGTGTTAATTTTTAATTTTTAATAATTTTAAATTTTTATGTGCCCCATTTATTTTCTGATAATATCTCTTGGCGTTGCCTTTTTATGGCTGACATAATATAAATGACCCTAAACTTTCCGTCAATTAACAATGACAATTCAATATAGTAAACATACAAACCGACATTGGAAAATGTTAAATTTTTTGCCACGGCTGTTTATTTTTATAAGTATTTCACAAATATTTTATTTAAAAAACTTTAGTTTATTGTTGAAAAAATTAAACTTGCCTGAAAAATGATTTCCTACGGCAATAACTCCGGTTATTTCTGCAACACAGCACACTTTTTCACGACTCCCGGAGTCTCGATTATATAAAATCTTTTATACAAATACTTCACTGCTCTTTCCCACTATTAGTAAGTATAACTAAACTTTGTATCACTTCTTTAAGGAAAAATCACTACGAAAACACCGGACTATTTTCGATAAATTCAAAGAACTTCAGAAATGTCAGAAGTATCGAACTGACACCAAATAAATAAGCCAGCCCTCTTGTCTTTCCCCCCCCCCCCCGTGCTCGCAAAAAAAAATGCTTATCACACTTACACGAATTTTACATAGCATAGCCTATCCTGTTTGTTATATGATCTAAGCCTGGTAGCCAACGCTCCTCAGTTTACAAAATTTTAGGGATGGTGCGGGTCTTATGTTAATTAACACAACTTTTGTGCGAAGTACGATAGTGTGAGTATACATTATGTGGTCGGACGACATCTAGCTTTCTAACTGAGCGCCTAGATGAGTTTCTTCGCTAACTCATCTATCAGCTCATCAATAAATTGAGATGGATACTCATATGTAGGTCTAGTGCATCTAACATACGAGTGAAAGGGAGATAAATGGTGTTGCGCTAAAAATTTATTTCCTTTGGCGTTTGCTATGCGCCTGCGAAAAGCGAAGCGAGGAAGGTGATATATAATATAAAGTGAAGTATAATTGAAGTCACCCAGTACCAGTAAAGTTGAAGTATGTTTTAATCATTTGTACGGATTTTTTTCTATTTTATGAAGTATATTCCTAAAAATAGTAAAAGAATAACCAATTTGTTGATGATATCTGTATTGGGTATATATATCAGCTGCATTACAATAATAATATTTCTTTATGCCTGTGATTACGTGTCTTATCCCTGCACGAATGTACAACAGTATATAGTTGTACTTTCGTGCAGGCATATAACATGCGTGATAATCCAAAATCTGTTATTTTCTGAATTTAGAAACTATACCGCCGATATTCATGATTACGCTCAGTACCGCATCGCTGATTTAGTCACCAATGAGAATTATGATTACTCTCAGCGATGAGCTTTTTGATTTACTCACCAATGAGAATCATGATTATACTCAGCGATGATCGACATGATTTATTCACAAGGGCAATCATTGTGTTAAATTTTGTACGATGGTTCGGATCCCATCGTTTACGAGTCCGACTCGCATTTGGCCGGGTTTTTCCTTTCTCTTTACTACTTCTTCTTAATTTTGGAATTTTTCATTTTCTTTGTTTTTTAAAATTTCTCTATATTTGCCTTAAGATATTGCAGAGGATATCGATTTGAGATGCAAATTTCTTTTTAAGTTTCCCTTGGGTAAACCAAGTGTTTTTTTCAAAATGAATGAACAATATAAGTGATTGATTCTTTTGGAAGGTGCACACTGCTAAGATATCTTGGATTTGTTGAAAAGAGCTTGTATATTCAGTTCTAGTACTAGGGAAGCAAAATCTATTGTATCGATTGGCAGAAGCACTATATTTTGGACAGAAGTTTCACTTCATTTAGGTTGTTGAAGCACTGCAAATGATGCATCTACTGATAAATCTCCATGTATGGTTTTTAAGTTATCTTCACTTGAATTAGCTGGCAAAACATCTTCATTCGAAATTAAATCGTATGTCCCATGAAGCAAATCTTCAAAAACCAACGGAGTTCGAGCTTCATGCGAAGCAATCCAGAGAAGAACCAACATTTACCTTTTCGAATCTCCCGAAGAATGATATTCGGATCAAGCTCGGTGAGATGAGCCTAATAAGTTCGTCCGCATGATGAAAAAATTCTGCTGCCGGCTTTTTTGATTGTCAGTTCTCAGAGAGATTTCGGGTACCAGTTACGTTTGATATCTTATCTGTTAAGCAATTGGAGAAATTCAGCGCATTTGGTTTTAGGGGATATAAGCCACACTTCCTAAAGCCGTTCTCAATAGCAGGAGACAAATTCATCGCACTAAGAGTTAAGCGTAGGAGTAAAGAAAATATGTCATTTGTGAGAATGGCATTTATATTAATTTGACTTATTTGCCACTCTTATAATGTTGTTTTCCATTCGGACTTCATTGGGTTGAACACACTCACATCCGCCGGTTACATGGTGTTAGTTGTGTTCGGTGGAAGAGCATAAAGAATTATTTTATACGCGTCATAAAACTCGCTGATCTGTAGTGAGGCTTATGACAATCAACAAATAAAATTATTCGTCTTGTAATTTTCATTTTATCTCACTACCCATACACTTCATTTTCCAGATATTCGTAAAATGTATCGGTTCTCATCCATCCAGAGACTGACCTGCTTAGAATCCAGCCTAATGGTATTCTATTAACAACATCCATTGGAGGTCTGACGTATGAAAATACTACCATGGGAAGAACTAGTTCACCAGCGGCAGAAAATACTAGAAGTATGGTAATTGCTTCTATCTTATTTTCATTAGAAATTTGGTTAATATCCTTCCAACCACGAGGAGCAATCACTCTTTTAGGACATATACTAAAACTAGTCTCGTCTCCATTTAAAATGCGGGTGGGATCAGCGAGTATTTCCTCCAAGCCATTTATCATCAGATATTCTTTAAGGCCATCGAACCAATCATTATGTCTTGCTCCTTTACTATATTATGACATTTTTGAATACACTCTGGAATACGTAAGAAAGTTCAGGACGTCTTTTTATAAAATCTGCAAGCCAACAACAACAATTTTTGAACGGTGTTTGGAAGATCTGCTGGCTTCAAAGGAAATCCAAATTTGACAATATTACAGCACCAGTCAACGAGGTTTTCTTTTGCATAAAGACAAACTTTCTTCCTTTTGCAGCCATTAGTTAAATTGTAAATATGCTTCAATGTGCATAAGCTTTTATAATACATAATAATGCTATACACTTACACACTTCTAGTGTTTTTCAATATTTTTAAATCAATCGGTAGTTTTTTAATAGAAGCTATGAGTTCGCCGTGGCCGACTTCAAGAACATAACCCAAATTTAACAATTCTAATGTCGGCGAAATTAGCCGACTTTAAAAATTTTCAAATTTAAATGAACGCTAAATCGGCCGGTCTTAAAATATGGACGCGATTTCTAGGATACAATTATGGCGAAATTTATTTAAATCAATTTATATATAATCTACTAGATAATATACTGGAATTAGTACCATGTACACTTGATACTTACTATTTCCTTTACCACTGATCTATTGAAAAAGAAAACCACTTCAGAACATGCTTTCACTTTCTCTTGAGCACTACACTGATGACAGGCAAATTATCACCCTTGCAGTGATAGACCGACTTATATTCTGGAAACAGTCACACTTTGGTTCTTTTCTTAGTTTTTACATTGTAATAAAAAAGTGGCCGACATTATAACCAGGCCGACTTTAGGTGCAGCAAATAAAATGTTGTTAATTATTAAAAGTTATTGTTTCAAATTTTATTGTCAAATTTTCTTACGATTATGCGTTGTTTATATGTATGTACTCTGTATTTACATTTAAACAAATAGTACATATCCAAATGTTGAAATACTCTGTCAGCTCAGTCTAACTAATTGCATAATGGCACTCTATCCATATACTTAATTTATTACCAATTTTTACCCAAACATAATATTTTTTTCGGATTGAATACGAGTGAATTAATCTATCTATAATCAAGTTTTCCATTTACTTTCAAGGTTTGGACTGATACGGAGCAACGAACTCTGGCGGTAACTTTTAGGCGTGCTCTTACATTAATTCGATACATTGGTATAATGGCGGTATGAAATTTCATAATTTGATCATATTCCAATGTCAGTTGCTCGTTAATCTTAACTATCCAAAGGTATTTTTATCCAAATGCAGGAAAACTTCCGGCTAAGACCGAGTATTTGATTCGCGATTTAATGATTTTGATTTTTTGTAAGTGATTACGACATGAAAAATCAATCTGTTTTTTTGTTTTGTTTATTTTTTGTTTTTGTTTTGTTTTTTTTTTTAACAAGAACAAAGTTGGGTGCCACATTGTCTGGAAGCTAATTTATATGTTGGCGCCTGCCTGACCTCAGAATCTTTAATTTACTTTTGAACAAAAACATGATCTGGTTTTTTTTAAGGAATTTCAAAAATGTTAGACTTCTGTAATTCTGAACGGGGAATATTTCGACGTTAACCTATCAAATCAATAAATAGTTCAATGATTTTATCGCGTTAAATAAAAACAATAACCAACTCAAATTAAAAGTTATGTGAGGAATCTGAGGTTCAATGGACGTTTTACAAATACTATAATATATATTATAGCAAAATCATTTTTGTAAAATGTTTTTGTAATTTTTACTTTATTTTGAAAGAATTTTTTTTTGTGTGATTGTTTTTTTTTTTTGTATTTAATTTGTTACAACTATTTCCGCAGAAGAATTG
This sequence comes from Dioctria linearis, assembly GCA_963930735.1. Classification (NCBI taxonomy): domain Eukaryota; kingdom Metazoa; phylum Arthropoda; class Insecta; order Diptera; family Asilidae; genus Dioctria; species Dioctria linearis. The sequence goes on from OZ005742.1 coordinate 87,413,280, forward strand.
GTTTAGCTGGGATAATTAAAAACAAAGCTTTAAATTGTTGCTAATTTATTCCATAAGCCTGGTTTACAGTAAAATTTCTGAATTTTAATAAATCTTAGGTAAACACAAAAAGAAAATCGTACGATACACGTAGATATGTCTCTGTTCTAAAAATACCACCACATATCCAAATTGGGGTAAATTATTCGTGGGATAGTAAAAAATTTCGTGGATTATGGCGAGCTTACGAGAGAGACACAGCTGATTACCCATTTGGTACTGAATTACTCTTTCGATTGTGTTCCTAATGGTGACTAGAAATTTACTCGATTCTATTGAAACCAGGCTCTGGCGAGAATGTTACTTTCATTTGTACAAAATATATAAAACAAGCGAAATAGCTATATAATTGATCTAAGACATAATAAAGTGAAAACCTACTGTTTTGTATGGCAACACCAAGAAGCGGTTGCCCGATTTAGCTTACTTTCGAAATTTTCTTTACTATTTGTTTGAAAAAGCTGAGTATAAAATTTCAGCTAGCTCTTTACGTAAACACATTCTCTGGCAGTGTCCAAATATATAGTACAACACCAAAATTTGTATTGCAGCACCAAGAAAACGTGGCCCGATTTAGTCCGTTTCTGAACTGATATTTGAAATTTTTATGAAAATGCTGCGTACAAAATTTGAGCAACCAACGTCCACGCGATCTCTGGTATTTTCCAAATAAATAGTGAAAAACCAAAGTTTTGTATGGCCACACCAGCAAGGGATTTCTTGCATATTTAACATTTTATTTACTACATGCACCAAATCTTAGCTTCCTACGTCGACGAATTCTGAGGAAGACTCCAAATATAATGAAAAGAGAAATTGATGCATGGCAACCCCATGAAGGAGTTACCCGATTTTTCGCATTTTCGAACTTGAATTTCTTTTTCTTTTTAAAAGCCAATGTGGAAAAAATGACAGCTCTCTAAGTGCACGTGCTCTTGAGTGAGGACGGACAAGCGGATATGTAAAAATCAAAATAACTTTTAATGTAGTGCGTGGGTATCTACTGCATTCTGCTTGTTCAGGCAGCAGACACATAACATACATAGATACAACAACGCATTTAATTTCCATTCAATAATTTCTATATAATTTTTCTCACTTATTTAGTCATAATATAATGTGTTCAATTTCTTGCATTCTTGCATTTCTTCAATTCAAAGTTTCACAATAATTTTGTATATTCAGCAATTATAAAAAATATTCCATTAATTGTAAATAAGTTCAATTTACTCGATTTGGAAATATCAGCATTTTTTCGCAAAAATAAATTGTTAGCAGTATCAAATTTCGTCTGGTAATTCTTTCCGGCGCGACTAAAAATGTACCATCAATCGCTTATTTGTAATAATCAGCAAATTGATCATATAAAAAGCCGATAATGGAAAATAAAGCATTCATTAAGTTTTGATTTTCAATAGCAAATTGTAGTTTTACTATACGTCGTCTCTATTTCATACACCACGATAATTATAGGCAGTGTAATCAGCAGTTCAACAGTGTAACGGTCCAAGAACCCTTGCACAATTCCTCAAGGTACTGGTACATGAACCAGTGCCATAAACTACGACAAGAGTCCACGTACAAGAACTTGCACTCTAGCGGAGAACAAAAGAGTTCCTTCGCTATACAAACACTGCTCTACCATCATTATTTCTGTGTGTTGAAAACGGAATAACAAACTTACGAAGCTAGAACCAATGCATGGATTCGTAAATAACAGAAATAAATTTTCCAGACGAATTTTACTCTAATTTCTCCCCGAAATACGTTAGATTCTGTACATACTCGTACATATCTAAAATAAAAAACTGAAAACAATTCCCAAAATTAACAAAAAGGAACAGAAAATTATTCAAGGATTCAAAAATAACGGAAAACCCGCTTATTATACAATTTAGACGTAACTTCCTTTTACGTTTGGTTTGCCCAAGTATCGAAAAGAACTAGTTAGGAAGGAATAACCACATCAACCATTTCTTGTATGTGAAAAGTAGTACAGAAATTGATAGACCTTTTATTTAGATTCCATTGTTAGAACATGAGACAATTTTCAAATAAGTTAGGAAGTTGTTTGGATGGATTACTTGCTTCAGTTGATGAATACCTTCAAAACCTTTGAGAAATACTTCGTAAGGCATGAAACAGACTTCCTCACTACAACACGAGAGCCCCAACGGAGACGTTAAACGGAGGTTAAAAAATCACCCGGTATATTCCTCGGTTTTTATTTCGAAAATCTTTGGGGTTTTATTCGCGAAAATCTTTGGGTATTGCAACACCTCCAAAATAATTATGGAGAATAAAATGGGTTGGACACCCACGCATAATATTAAAAGTTATTTTGAGTTTTGCATGTCTGTCTGCCCGTCCTCACGATAACTCGAGAACGCGTTCATTTAGAGATCTGAAATTTTTGCACGGACTTTTTAAAAAACAGTAAATTCAAGCTCATAAATGGGATAAATCGGGTAACTCCTTCGTAATGTTGCCATACAAAGATTTTGTTTTTCACTATATATTTGAACACTGCCTGAAAACGCGTCGACGCAGAGAGCTGAAATTTCGTACAATGCGTTTTCATATTAATAGTAAATAAAGCTTGAAAAATGAATTAAATCGGGCAAGCTCTTCTTGGAGTTACCATATAAAAATGTAGGTTATTTACGTATACTGTGAAAACAATCAGTCCAAGACATTTTTATTGTACTAAAAACTTCTTCAGAATATGAAATCCTATGAAATTTGTTTTAATTATTTTTTCTGTCTGACAAACCGTTCTAGAAATATATGCAAAAAACCACTTCAAAAATCAAACTTTCACAAATGGGTGACCATACGAAAATATTTCTACGCACGAAAAGTAACTATATGAATTGATCCAAAAATTGTGGGTAAGATGAGGGTGGGGGGGGGGGGGGCAGGAATGAAGCATGAACCTACCTATAGATTTCCTACGGCAGATACAGCATACTGACCTGTTTAAACTGGCTCATCGGAAACTAAGGCATTACTGAAATTTTCTGAGGCATCGAGATTAAATATACTTATCAAAGGTACCAGCACTTGATTGAAGGGTATACGATTCAAAAGATAACTGTAGAAAAAAAAGAATTTTCTAGTCTAGTGCTTCTATCCTCCTGCGAAAAAGGCACCTTCAATGTTTATAGGTTAGATAGAAATGGTATTTAAATTTCGCTAAAAAGTTTATATTCGCGGGGGTACCAATAGATATGTAGATAGAATAAAACAAGGAAAAAAGCTAAGAGATTTACAATACTCCAGCTTGATGAATGCGTAAGATCCTGTTGAGATGGGTCAGTATACTGCCTCTGCCGCATGAAACTTGTTGGTAGGCTGATGGACTGGGGCAGGACTGAAGTGTAACTTAAAATTCGAAATCTATTAAGTATACCTTGTTGTCCAATGCTATCAGGAGCGTTGCCTGCAGCCTCGAATTTTCCAATTCTGATAATTTGTGTTGTTATGGAGATACCCTTGAGCGTGGGAGTCCATAGTTGTTTCACGATTTGGAAAATTAATAGGAGTATTTGTTTTAGCTTGGGCCTCGCCCGATTCAAGTTTACGACAGGTGTCCTCAAGGTGGTCAATGGAATCAAAAGAAAGAACAGAAATTGGCCTGATGAATTAAGGCAACATATTTTTTTAAATAATTTTACTACGGGTCTGCTCTAGAGGTACCCGCGGTAGACGTAGGAACTGATCCTCCATGTAAGACACATACTATACTATATTTTCTCTTAGTTTTTGTTTTCAAGTCTTGGGAGGGCGATCAGACTGAGAATATGTTTCGAACTGTTTAAGAAAAAATAGCATTAATTCCCTATATGAAGTAACTGTATGTTGTTTTCTTCGAAACGAGCGAAGAGCCGAATCTTCTAACATATCGGACATCGGAACCAACAACCAACAGCAATGAGCTGCGCATTGTAAAAACTCGGAGGCTGATTGATCGACACAGTCTCCACTGTATTTAATACTTGTGCAGCATGGATGCGAATCGATGTACACCGCCATCAACCGGAAGCGTGTTAACTAGTATCGAGTTCAGGGTTGGCTTATCAGTAGGATCTAATTCTTCAGATTCACAATTATTAGCATGAGTATTGATCAAACTCGGAGCTGCTGTTAAGTGCTTGATAACGTAAGTGTTGCTTTTCCAAGTTGTATACTCGTCCTCTTAATTGTACTGTAACAAATCACCTACACGCCTTAAGAGATCTTCTTTCTGGGTTTCAAGCTCTGTTTCGACAGTAACAATCCGTTTCAAACGCGTCCTCAGATAAACTACACGAACGCTAAGGGCTTCTAGTGCCTCGGTTTTATACTTCTGGAAATCTTGTTCAAACTCGATTAAAAGTGGTTTGCACTGGTTTAGAAAATCAGACAGCTTTAAATAAGAAAGATTTTTTTCGAACGGTGGATCCTCGGTTTTTTTTTTTTTTTAATTCATCACACCACCAATTTGTTCTCCATTTTCTATTATATATGTCTGGATCTACTATACGGCACCTCATTTCGTATTTAATGTCCCCGTCGGCATACTAGGCGACATTAACATTATACGACATTGGAGGTATTAAGAACAACAACAACACAACAACTCTTCTACAATTCACTGTTGACAACTGTCTTTCCAAGTTTTATTTTATTTACTTCATTCATACTGGAAGTGGCAATTTGTTGAATTTTATTTCGATTCAGTCTGACCATATAAAAACAATTCGATAGCAACAGATAGATAGATAGAAAACAGAGAATTTGATTTTTGTTTTGTTTGTTTGTTGAGTAAGTTAATGTTTGTTTAGTTTTGATGCAATAACTTGAAGCCCTATCAGAGCGTATTGCAAGAAAAGGTGATAAGAGCCATTATTTATATAATTCGATTCCCCAGCTCTAATTACAACAATGTTCCACGAAAGATAACTTAATCTTAAACCAAATAACCAGATTTCAACAATTTCATAAAATTTCCCAGCTTTTGTATTCTTTAAGCCAAGTAAAATACCCAGGTAACTTGATATACTTAATTCAACATTCAGCTGACCCCGAGTTCACCTATGACACTCCACAAAAGGAAGCCTATCATTATGTGTATACAGAATCCTACTTGACTGATCCTATTCTCATGACTATTTGATATGCATGTAAACACAATACAAGAAAATCTAAGATTTAATACTAACGAGCAACAGAAATTTAGTTGAAATTAATTACTATATTTTTCAATGTAATAGAAAGCTTATATAAGAAGACTTATAGAACTAACTTCATAGGCAATTTCGTGTTTAGGGTGTTCCAGTTTCACTATGCAATACTGAAATCTCTTAAAGATGAGGTGATTTACAATCGAAAATGTTATATTCATTTTCTTCGAATTCGTGTTATTTTCGAAATTACAGGGAATTTTGACTATTTTGAAAAAGTGGTACTTGCACCGCTGTTTGGCTGTAACTCAGCTCAGTTTTCTAACTAAATCGCCATTTTAGTCTTGTTTTATTCGTATTACTACTGTAACTAGCTTTCAAAAGAGTTCTTAGATAAATAAAAAATTAACGATATAACTACAAAAACGGTTTACTCTTCGACAAAATTTTCAAAAATCTCCTAAAGTAGTCATATTAGCACGCTGTTCCGTACCCACATAAAATATCCCTAATATGTTACCTTTCAGATAAATCCAACGTTACTATCCTAGCTCAAGTACTCCCCGTAGTACATGAAAAGATGTCTTGCAATATACCTCGCCCATTATTGAGCGAAATTATTTCTAAATTCTAATTTTTTTATAATGATGGGAAAATTAAGCACTTGACCAAGAAAATTGAGTGCAACGTACTTCATAATTTTAAGATTTACTTTTAGGACTGTGAATAATATATTGTTACGAGCAACACACGCGACATCTATTGGAAATGGAAACAACTTTAGGTTAGTGACATCTTAGGAAACTTTGGGTTCGGAGAACGAAATATTCAGGAAGGTTCTAGGATAATTTGTAGAGTATAAAAACGGCGATACATCCAGGTGGTGAGTCTTATTTCAGACAGTAAAGTGAACGAAGTAAACTATTTGGATTGCGATAATTAGAAGTACAGTACTAGCGATAACTATAAAGAGTTGGTTTGATAATTGCTTGCAAATTTGTGAGAGTAAAGAGTAAAGTTAAATAAAGAAAGAACTTTTGAATTATATCAGAAATATATTTTAAATAACGAACTAAGGCCACGCTCGTAACGATATTTGGCACAATTAATTTTATTCTGTCGTTATTAAATAAAACAATGTCGAACTTCTCCTAGAAACGTAAAATGTTGAGAAGGAAAATCATAATGAAGACAAAACAAAGTACCTGTATGATTTTACGATTTTTCACATTCAAATTTGAGTTTTCGATATCTATTCTATTTATTGGATTTCTCAGGATGCTGCAAAGAAAAAGCTCCCCTTTTATTTATTTCCTGTTGTTTATTTACTTGAGGTTCTTACAAAATTTTCCTTATTTTTTCCTTCAAACTTATCGATCTTAACAACTTTTCAAAAAAAAAAAAAACAACGCTATACCTCAGCTGGTTTTTAAATTCCTAGCTGTTCAACATGTGTTAACAAAGACAAAAAAGTTCCAATCAAAATTTAGCTCTTAACGAACAAAACACATCATTTTCTATCCTTCACTTATTTTACAACACGAACTACAACTCTAGTACTACATCGAATAATGGGATTTAAGGCTGGGTCGTTGTCCTAAATTGGACAGCTCGGTGCACAATTCGCAAAATAGGGCGGGGCGTTAAGGGTTTTGAATAAATCGCAAATTGATTAATGGAATATTTATGTAAACACCTAAAGCAACAAAATAATGTGCCCCAATTTTTATTGAAAATGATTTAAAAATGAAAATTCGATGATTTTTTTTTAATTTCTCTAGTTTACGGAGCGGGGCTACCACAAATTAGACCCAATTTAAAATTTTTTTTGAAATTAATAAGCAGAAAATAATGTTTTCCGATTTTAAAATTCTACTCTACTCCAAGTGAACTACCGCAGCATAAGCATGCTGAGATTAATCGCAAAATTCATAAATTTCGTAGTTAGCCGTATTACCACAAGTTAATACCCATCTTGGGATGCGCAATTTTTCTAATTTTCTTAGCTTTTATCTAAATGCGATCCAGCGATAATTAATTTCATTGGGTATAGGATCATCCCATTCTAAGCCATGTAGCCAAAGAGCTTGCATCATTATGTTTTGCTGTGATAACTGCTGGTGCTAAACAACCCATAGGGTCAAACAAACGTGCGATATCAGAAAGACGTTTCCTCTTGCTGTATTTCAGTTCAGTGTCTTCTACTTTTATTCTATAGGTAAACTAACTATGTGACTGCTAATGTGCTACATAACATTTGCATTAATGAAAATGACATAGAAATAGAACTGGATAACGAAGAACCGTAGACGAGGATGACTATGATGACCAACCACAACAAAGCCAGCAAAATAATAGAATGAGGAACGATACTTTTGCACAACTTGACATCGAAGACATATTAATATTGTTACGCGCCACTAAGTAACACAAGCGATATCTGTTGAAAATGGAAACAACTTTAGGTAAACTTTGGGTTCGGAGAACGGAATATTCAGAAAGGTTCTAGGATAATTCGTAGAGTATAAATACGCCGCTCTCAAATCCAGGAGGCGAGTCTTATTTCACACAGTGAAGTGAACGAAGTAAACTATTTGGACTGAGAGTTGGTTTGATAAGTGTTTACGAATTTGTGAGAGTAAACAGCAAAGTTAAATAAAGATAGAACTTTTGAATTATATCTGAAATATTGTGTTTTAAAATAACGAACCAAGGCCACGTTCGTAACAATATAAATAGATAAATTCTTTTAACAACAATATTGTATTTATTTAAATAAAACAGAAATATATTATATGAATATATAAAATAAAAAGCGTTCCTCGCCATAAAAAAAATCATTGCTTTTAAAAAAAAGTTATTTCTATATGGCCTCTAAGGAAAAATCAATAAAATCGAGGCGACACACAGATAAAAAAGTGAAGGAAACCTCTCTCGATTTAAAATAAAGCTACTATAATCAAAAAATTAAAGAGAGTGACAAAAAACCAAGAACTATTACAAAGTCATCTAGAGAAAAAGAGAAAAAGCAAAAGAGGAAAGACATAGAGAATTACTCCATATTTTACAAAATAGTAAATAGTAGTAGTTGCAGAAACATAAAATGTTTTATAATTTATCTATATAAAGTTTGATATAGCATACCTCAAGTAACTTACAACCAAATCTAACGCTTCCAAATCTGTTAAGACATTGCTCCAGAAGGGTTTTTTATTTTTTGTGTGGAATTACTCATCTTTCTTATTTTTATAAACGTCAATTAATGCTTTTCCCCCATTATAAGTTCAGTTTTTCATAACTTTATTTTCAGTAGCCTTTAATGAAATTAATTTGAGTAATTGGAGAATAAATATGGTTAATACAACAAAAACGAAACAGAAATGTCAGAAATTGGAGGTTATGTTTTACTCTTGACAACGCAAATTAACGTTCCATTGGCAAAGCGCTCGCGAAAACTTTACACAGCCCAATGGAACACAGCAAATGCTAAGAAATGTTTTTTTTTCTTTTTTTTCATTCTTAAACTGAAGGTAACGTAACGCCGGCTTTGTAAACAAATTGATATAGATCATTTCCGGGTTGGGTACATTAGCTCCTATTTCAAAATCCCGTTAACTAATTCCTGTTTTATAAAATCTCGCTTAACAAAATCCTATTTTATAAAATATCGGATTACAAAATCTCTTATTACTTTTGTTACACAGTTCCGTATTTTAAATAACAATAAATTCCCGTATGACAAATTTCCGCATTACGAAGGCCAACATGTGCAAGGTCTAATGGAATCACACCTTGCACAAATCCTGACCTTCGTACCACGGGAATTCATTATAAGGTGAAAATCAGAACATGGTTTTTTGATCACCTCGAAATTATTTAAATTTCTTTTGAATTGTAGAATTTTTTGTAAGAACTATATAAGAACAATCGAAATCCGGTTCTTGTTATTTGACTATTTTCACAATTTACGGGAAAACTACTACGTGTAAACAACCAGCAATTAGAGTTCGATTTCTTTACAGCAATCGTTTGGTTTTTTACATTGCGCTTGAGCTAAGTGCAAAACAAAATTGATTAAGGAAGCTATACGTACATACAGGAATGATGGGTTATACATATAATTTTAGATACTAAATTATATAAATAGACCTATACCTACTCTTTTTGTGTTACTTTATTTGTAGGTAAACGGATTCGGTTGCCATGAAATAGTTGTTATTTTCGTATTTTAATTTTGTTAATACACTTTTCATGTTACTACCTAAAGTTGCCCTCTCTTAAGATTGTTAATTGGTTTTTATGTTTTTAATTTTTTTTCTTTTTTTTATTTAATTTTAATTTTTTATTTTTTTTTACTTTTTTTTTGCTTTTTTATTAACTTTTTAATTTAATTGTTACTTTTTTTTGTTCCATAAATCTATTTATCATTAAAGAAAAGGGCTGGGATTCTTCCTGGCTACAGACAAAGTCTGCCGTCTCGGCTTTTCTATGTATTTAATTATGAAAAAATAAATGTGATTCTTATTTCCTAATTCTGCAGCTCAATTTAATAAGGTATGTATATCGTACATACATATCAGAATACCATTTATTTGAATAAAATAACTAAATTTTACCAGACGATTTTGTAAATACTGTATTTTGTAATTCGGAATTCCTTATTACGGGATTTTTAGGACAAATACTGGCAATCGTAAACGGCATTTCGTTGTACGGGACTATGTACCGCTCGCATTACTTAGATACTGTTTTCACAGCTTCTTAATATTTCATTCAAAGATAATTACTATTCAAGAAGATTGTCATAAATACCAGAGAATTTACTTTCTTCTTTAATGCATTGTTATTCAAATTGTTATTATACCCTAGACGAAATAATATGGTTTTTAGATTAGATTAGATTTTATAGCGGAGCGAGTGGCCTTTGCACTGCAGCAATTATGGCTTATTGTGCACTGCTTGCATTACAATGGAGCGATGGAAAATGAAAAAATTGAGTTTGTAAATGAAATGAGATATCTCGGTGTTATAATAGACAATAATCTAACCTTTAAGTGTTATATAGACTATGTGTGTAAAAAATATCGAAACTCCAAAACAAGGCAATGAGATCGAAAATAAGGTGCAATAAATACACGCCTACACGGGCCTTGCCATGATCTTGTATAAGATGGTGCATGTAAAAATAATTGTTTATTTCAGCACATGTTGTAAAACAATGTTCAGTTTTGTTGTTTTTTTTTCTTTTTTTTTATGAGAATAGTTGCACATCATTTTCAATACCATCCCTCTTACAAATCTAACATGACTGCACGCAACATTTATTTCCCGATCTTCTCATCCTAATCGTTGACATTTTTGTTCTGAAAAACATTTTAACCCCTTAAAATTAGCCTGAAAATATATTTTCTAATTTTCTACTATAAAATTGACTAATAAATCTTCTAATCCTAACATAAACTTGATTTCCAAACCTTAAATTTTTCAGTAATATGTTAATAATTAACTACAAACAATTAATCACATATTATTAAGAATCAAAAAAGTATTCCAGATACTATTGTACATTGTGTGTTAACAAAATTTAAAATCAGTTCAACAAGATTACGTTTTTTTGGAACTTTCTGGTAAAAATTAATTACATACACCAATTGCAAATATGTTGATGAATTGATAATAAAAAATTAAGACGAAGTAAAAACATACTAAATGTATGCTTAACTTAACTTATATTATTAGAACTACCGAGATTCCGTAGAATTTGTATGTCTACGGTTTTAAAAATGTTTTTGTTTAAAATAAATTTAATGTTCTAAAATAAATTAAAGTATACATACTTATAAACTTAATATACCACTAAATAAATAATTTTCTGTAAATAAAAGTTATACATAAAATACGGTACCTGATTTTTGGAAATTCTAATTATATTCTGCTTCCTATATGAAAATATTGGAAATATGTACATAGAAATAGAAAAACAAACTATGCATATTCGTGAAAGCTCTCTTTCATACTTATCAATCTGTTGCAAAACAGAATAAAATTCTAAACTTTTTAAAATCATCTTTTACTTTCATTAAGTTTGTATTCACATCAAATTTATAGTTCGCGCTACGAAAAAGGTGCTATAAAAGTCAGGAGAATTTCAGATTGCGGTTGTCGTTCCACCAATTTAACCTGAGCAAAGTTTTGTAATTTTTCCATTTAAATTAAATTATTTTATTTATTAGTTTTCCTACAAGGTCAGATAAATCTAATCCTTGCAAATATGTTTTATATCGTGTTAAGTTAGAGTATTTATTTACAAATAAATTCGGTTATTACAATCAATCATATGCCGATATTCTTACTGTACAGCTGGAAATATACTACAGATAATCCTTGATCCGGTCTTTTACAATTACAAAAAATCCCTGATTAAACTTTATCTTCTGTTCTATGCCAGAAGCTGTTTTATTGATAAAGCTTATGGATTAACGATTTGTTTTTGAGAAATCATAAGCAGGTCCGTTTAAGATATTCCTCTAAATCTTTAAGCAACTCCACAAATTATCCGTAAGTATGAACTTCCAAACAAGACAAAAGGCGCACCATTCTTACGTTGCAAAAGCTTGTAGTCATTTTGTTGTGGCTCAGCGCATAATTGATATCTCTTCGTCGATACTTGAACGCATCACTTGCACGGAATTCAACTTAATCTGCAATCTATAAATGAAGAAATTTGCAACTTAGTAGAAATTTTAATTTGCCATAGGGAAAAATCAGAGGAAAATTTGCCTTAATTCTTCAGTAAATTTAAACCTTTTGGAACTTGAATATTGACGTGGTATTTCTTCGCTCAGTGAAGCTGAACCTAGTGTGTCGGCGAATGACTGGCGAATCAACGAGCATATTCTGTATAAAACTATTTTTATTATTATTGGGACCGAAAAAACTTAGATACATTAAAAATTAAATACATTAATTTATTGGAAATTGTCAAAGCTTCTTTTCCATCAGTTATGCAAGCATTAAAATTGGCCTCACACTTCCTATAACAATATGCGCGGTGGTATGCTCATTTACCACATTGAGAAAAGTGAAGACTTGGACAAGATCAACTATGTGCGAACAATGATTCTCGGTCTTATGTATGATGAGTCTCCATAAAAAAAAGAACTGTTGTTTATAAAGATTTTGTAAGCAAAGTATAATGTCTAAGTTGGCAGAGAAGTCACGTATAGGTTACAATAATAGTTATTTAATAAGAATTAAGAAAAATAATAAAAATAAATTGTTTTGTTTTAATTTCTAATGCTGCACTAAATAAATAGCTCAACATTTTTATCAAACAAAGGTGGTGCAGTTGCACCATACTGCCCATGCTTATTAAACATATGTTAGGTACTCTATGCTGGTTGAGTGTGAAACAAAGGACGTCTTTTAATGCCTTATTCATCGTATATAAAATAAAAAGGCATATGCTACCTAAATATTGATGTTAATGATGTGCAATCCTACCAATTTAGAGACCGTGGAGACTTCAGACTGAATACGTAGAAGACAAAGAGGGCGCAGAGCATGGTGACATACCGAGGTTTACAGATGTACCATAACTTACCAATGAATATTAAAAATGAATTGAATATAAGAACATTTAAGAAAAATCTTTTAAATTATGTGAAATGTATTTTTTAACATAAATATAATCAAAATTTTGCTAAAGATATTTGCATTATTCTATAGTTAGTTACATTTCATAAATAGTATTAATACAATTATTAATAAATATATACATTCATACATAAATAATATTAAAAGTAATTTTAATTTTTGCATGTCCGTCCGTCTGTCCATCTGTCTGTCCATTCGTCTGTCCACACGATAACTCGAAAACACGTTTACTTAGAAGCACACGGGGTTTTAAAAAAAAATTAAATTGAAGTTCGGAAATGGCAACTTCTCCGTATGGTTGCCATAAAAAATTTTGTTCTTTACTATATATTTGGACAGTGCCTGACAGTACGTCAACATAGAGAACTGAAATGTTGTACACAGATTTTTTACAAATAATGCAAATTAAAGATCTAAAATGGGCCTAATCGGCAAATTCTTCGTATGGCTGCCATACAAAAATTTCGTTTTTCACTATTTAATTCGGCTATGTGGAAGCTCAAATTTTGTTAACGGGGTTTTCATAGTAATAGAAAGTAAATCTTCAAAAATGAACTAAATCGGCCAACCACTTCTTGTTGTTGGCATATACAAATTTCGGTTTTTTACGTAATACTGCAAAAACGATTAGTCCTAGATATTTTTATTGTACCGAAAAGTTCTTCAGAATTTGAAATCCTATAAAATCGGGATAATTATTTTTACTGTCCGACGAAACGTTCAAAAAATATATGCGAAAAACCATTCACAGATGGGTGACCATACGAAATTACATACTGACATTCATCTAGAGTATCATAAGAATTGGTCTTAGACCAATTCTACCTTTTTTACTTGTTTTTCAATTTTAAAAGAATCTCACTGGCGGCCCTGCATATGGGTTTTCATAAAAAAATGGCAGGCATTCTAAGGAAAAACACTGCAGCTAACTGCTATCTATTTTTACGCAAAGAATACATCACACGCATTGCATTTATTGGGTTCTGTAGCTTAAGTTGAAGTATGCCAATATATGAAGGTATTTAGTTAGCACTAAGAAATTTAATCTGAACGTACTAAAAGCTACTTAGAATATAACCTGATAATGGCTTAAAAAAAACAAAAACAAAAACTTTACCTGCCGTCGGCCACATCTTCTTGCCCACCATATAATACAACTAAACTCGGTTACTATCGATAATTACTATAATATACTTAGTACAGCAACGTATTCTTTCAATTTTAATTTTATAGTAGTTATTAAGATATTATAGCTTAGAACTGTTCGAAAGTTATGCGTGTGTTGTTATAGCACCTTATACCTATAATATTCATTCGCGTGTATTGTGCAAGGCACTGATCTCTTTACATTCACCGGAGCCTGCCTAAATTCTTCTATTTATTACTGATCAGTACCGTAACTTGTTGAACTCAAAAACTCTCTGAGTCAATGATCGGAGCCATTGGCATAATGTGTTTACCGCCAACGAACGACGCTTAAGCCTGCTTCAGTTTCATGCGACTTCGGAAGCAACTTCAAATATTGCGCCTGCGCTATACATAGTATTGGACACTGTGTGACTGGGGCACATAAGTGCAGCTTTAAATTGCATGCGCTTATGTAGAGTGCCTTCGCCTTGTGAATGTATACGATGAACGTTCATTGACCGCGCGCCAATATTTTGTTTACAATTCTCCGTCAACTTTCTCAAACGAGTGCCATTGCTGTACATATTTAGGCTGTCCCCAATTATCCCTCCGTAACGTAAAACATTGTGCTACGGTGGCGAAAACCAGCGTGCAATCCCCCTCGCGGTGCATTCTACAAATTCGAATTATGCTTAAATCCGTGACCACTTCACTTTTGACTTTTGAGAATATTATGAAATTGTCGGTCAACTGCCGTGCTGCTGCGATGATGCTGTTGTTGATGAAGAAGTTTGTGGAGATGCTGATTTGCGTCTGTCCAATGGACCATTTTTATTTTTCAACCAAATTAATGTAAAGTACACTGCACACAGTATAAGCAGTTATTTCTGTAAAAGGAAAAGAAAAACTCGCTAAAAATACAACGAAAATTGAAAGGTGACAGACAGTTTTCTGCGCTCTTTATTATGCGACATTCATTTTTTTACGTTGATGTAAACATTTTATGAGAAAAAGCTGAGGCTTTTGCATCCACCAGTTCGTTAGTATATGTCCACTCATGAGTAGTGTTGAGTCTTCGTCCAAAAGATAGTAACAAGGTATGTACTTCTTACACTTAATTTATTTATTGCTGTCGTATTGTGTAAATTCGGTTTATTCTTAAACTTAAATTATGTAGGTTACCTGTGCCATAAATTGCTTGAAGAAGGTGCCAGCTGTTAATGTCTGCCTCCTTTTGTTATCATATTTTGTTGTATAATAGTGACAGAAACTTAACGCTGCAAGAAGCGTTTTTTTAATTGGTTGTACTACAATTATTACCGAGGAGGTTTTTTGTAACTAAGTTTTAAAACATTGTTTTTTAGTATCAGGTAATTTCAAGTTATTTTAAGTAATTTAACGAAATCTTTATTTATCTATCAGCAAACACCAAATGTGCGTATTTTAAAATTCTAGGCTTATACAATGAATACATTCATTGAATACATGCATACATTCATAATGAATACATTCATTGCTACTGACATTTACTGGCAACCAATTGGTAGCTTGTTGTAAGAAGCGAGTTTTTATAGAGAGCTTCTTCAACTGGAAATAATAGTGACTGTTATAAAGTCTCAAAACTCTGGATATTGTTGGCTCAACGACATTAAGACCGCAACAGATTTTTTCAAAATGTTGTCGCAGAATGTAAGTCTGCAGGAATCAAGGAAAGTCTTTTGGACCGATGGAAAATACAATTTTCAAAATAGTAATGGGCTTTTGAAAGTATCCATAATACCACAGATATAAATCCAAGGTAGTTCAATAAAACATGAAAGAAAACCAATATTTGTCGATTTCAAACATGGTAGTTTTTTTCAAAATTGAAACAATTACTGAAGTTGTTTCGTTTTGCAAAAACTACTCATATTATTCTGGAATATATTATTGGAAATATGTTTTGTAATTAAAAGGCAATGATTATAATATATTTTTTAATTGAAAAACCATACAATAAATTCACTTTTTTTAAATTAGAAATAAAAACAAACAAATAAAAGTAACAACTCAAAGTATTCAAAGAGTATCTTCTACTTCGTCATAAATTTTAGCAACACTTTCAGTAGTTTCAGCACTATTTCGTTCCAGAATTTGGAAGTAAAATCCTTTGCCGCGTTCGGGCACGGTAAAAAATTGCATAAGTTTCTTCACCTCGTCCCTCTTTTGTGTTGATACCATATTTCTTCTCTGTATAACTTGAAATTCGTTGATGCTGTTACTCACTGATTGTACTGATGGTTTAAAAGGTAAAACTTCAATGGGATCCCCAGCGTAAGTGTTGCTTACACATATTAATATACTTGTATCTCGTTTACTATAGCAAATAACTCTAAGTGAGCTTATTTTAAAACGCCATTTTAGTCGTGCTTCTTTATAATCGAAAATAATCCAATCATAATAGACCTTTTTATAAGTTCCATGGTGTTCTAACAGGTCATAGTATTCTTGAGGCGCTAGTATTTCTTCCTTTTTCCGATACTGATTTTCAATCCGACCGAAGACGCGATCGGGTGGCATATAACTGTGAGCTTTGATTGAAAAATAATGTTTTATTTCCGAGAAGAATTCACTGTTTTCTAAAAAGTGAACCAGTGAAGTCATTAGGATTGTCTTTCATTTTGAGCAACACTGGAGTCTGAGTCTCTCTTCTATATTTTTTAGAAAATGTATTTAAACTGAAGAAATTTCATTTGATCCTCTTCCTGCTTTAGTTTCAAGCCAAGTGTAAAATGTAACATCTATTTTCTCTTGCTTTTTCCCAGATTGTATAGCCAGGCTTGCAGCGAATAAAATACTTCCCCGGTCGATAATTTAGCTAGTGGTTGATTCTGTTGTAATTCGAAAACGATGGCTATAGTATTAGTAAGAGATTTGTTCATGATGTAGTCGTTTTCTTGTGCGGAGTTCTTGCTACTTTTCTGAAGTCGTACCGTCTGCTTTGATGTTAGTATCATTGAATTTGCATTACGAACATGTATCACTGTGTGGGTTTCCCCATCCCAAAGTAAACTCTGAATAAAATATTTTCTTAAAACTTGTTATTCAAATTCAACTCAGCCGGCAAATAACTTTTTTGTACTTTGGCGCGAGAATAATGGGCTTTCTCAACATTTAAATGAACTTATGTGCTTCAATATGGCCTCTGTAATGCATTTGTCTGCATTAGTAGATCTATACCCCCCCCCCCCCCCCCGTCTTTCAGTTGATGCTTCTGCACAATGCAGGTGGTAACTGTTGAACATTGAAGATTCAAGTTATTTTGAAACAGAATAGTAAAGATTTATCAGAATACCTTCTTATGAAAGCGAGACGATTAGTTTTTGGGACGGTTATATTTTTGAAAAATTCAGCATAAACAGGAAGTTTTTTAATCGTAGTATAGTTTCTCATATAATAATATATGCTTGTCATACAAGGCTTTTTATTAAGAGAATTGCGTTTACACTTCGGATAATGTACGTAAGAAAATATCTTCCTCCTTTTGTGAATTTTGCGATTTATAGTGGTGGACAAATTCTACTAAAAATTAAACATTTTAAAAAGAACAACAAAATTGACGAAAATATAACGTACTTGTAATATCATCCTGTGCAAATTGCTTTGCGAAGCACTTTTAGCGTTCCCTGTCTTTATTTTTATGCACTTAATTCGTGGCTCGAGTGCTTTTAAAGATCTTACCGATTTTTTAGGAAGTTTTCTCCACCACTCTTCTCTTTCTTCCTTGAGGAATTCGTTTAACTTGAATATTATATTCGCCATCCATTTTAAAATCAAGTAATTGCATACAAACAGATTTTTCTGCGTGCAAAAGAGATGTTTACTCTAAGAAAGTTTGAATGCAACTGTCTCAAAAGATTCAACTATACACCACATCACAAAATAATTTCAAGAATGCTGTAATCATAGCGATACATGCTCGTACATGTATAAACAAAAACGGAAAATATCGAGAAAATTTTCGCAATCCCCAGCATTGGCCAGTTTAAGAGATGACACAGTTTGAGACTTAGATGGCTTGAATTCGACGCGATTCGTTTTACCCCAAGCGAGGATATTATCACGGTCGTCAATAAATTTAATCAAGCAAACAATATTGACAGATGTGGCATTCCATCTGTATGTAGTCACTAAGATTTTCAAAGCAGTTAGCGAAATCAAGGATATTGTGATAGACAAAACTAGGGATAGGATTAAAAGTAAGGGAAAGAAGGTCGTTAAAGAAAATTAAACAGAGGCATGGAGGGATAACAGAGCCCTGGGAATATCGGCATTTATAGGGTGAGGTTCTGGTGAATCGCCACCTAGTACAACCGGTATTAGGCGATCATATAAAAACTAAAAGGGCTGGATGTCAGACCTTTGAAATATCTAGGGCAACGAATTTGGACTCACCAAAATTGTGAAAACTAAGTCAGCAAATTTCCAGATAAGCGTCCAGTCCTTTGCTATTCTTTAGGCTTGCCAAGAGCCAAGATTCTCAGCCTATATATTTCTCTCCGGATAATAGACTTGTGGGTGCCCTGTGCAGTCTTATAGACTTGTTTCTATTCTGGGTATGAATGTAATTGAAAAGCAGACTCTTTTCCTCTTATTACTTGATTGAATTATCGTTAAACCTAAAGCGATTTTGCTATTGTTGAGACCTGCTGTAGGAATAAGGAATGTATTCATGCATGTCAAGACTTAGAATGTCACTAAGTTGTAATGTACATTCATCAACATCCCTCGAAGCAAAACAGACGGACCAATGAATTTCTCTAAGAATCTGATTGAGAGTTTCCCCATCAGCATTTATATTTTGTTTTTATTTAACGAAATAATAAAAACAATATTCCAATATAAATCGTTTGCTTTAAATGTAAGAACTCACTACTTCAACATACAAAGATTTGATTACCGTTGTGTAGTTTCGCTAAATTTCTTCAATTACTAGCTATAATTGTTTGTTGAAATGCATTTTTGACCCACCGATAATGTTCTAACAAGCTGTCTTTTAATCGAAGATTGTGTCAAAGACCCTTTGGCACCTGTTTTCAATTAAAACAAACTTCCTATCGCTTTTATCCGAATAGGCTGTGTCCTGCTTCAAACACCCCGAGAAAAGCCACGCTCATGTACAAGATTTTTAAAGGTATCGGTATTTTCTGTTTTTTCTATAGGCTTCGACAGCCCGACGACCTGAAGTGGAGCGAATGCCAAGCCGCTAGCAATAAGGATTGTGTTCTTAAACGTAGGTATCAAATTGAACGCTTCCAAAAATTTTTATATTTTTTACAAAAAGGACAGCAGAATAGATTTTGTTAGGAAAACTTCAGAAGATCTTTGCAATTTCTTTTTTTTCAAGTGGTCTTCAGGGAGAGGCGCGAGTTAATTATTTTGGTCTTCTTCAGGAAAAAAAAGAAAAAACAGAAATAGAAATAAATCGACTTTGAAATAACAACAACAAATTACATTTTTTCTAAACTTTATTAAAAATTATTTAAACACCCTCGTTTTAGATTTTACCGCCGCCCGTACTGATTATAAGTACCCCGACGTCGAGTTAAAGTTTATCGTAGACTGACAAGGAGAGGGTCCTTACTCGTCATCACCGATTTCGTCCAAATTCACCATATATGTTGGCCCTCACTAGAAATGTAAGTGACGCAAGTGGCAACCCCAGATGGCCAAGCGAATCTACAATAATGCATAATGTAGGGGAGCCCGGCGTTAAAATTAACACTTTTCGGAAAACTTTGATAATTACCATCTTGCGAGTATATTCGCAACATTTAAGCCACTCTTTCCATTAGAATTATCTGTAATCTGTTATCTTTCATATACAAAAAACCAGAAGTCATTTCCCGTATTAGTTTAGGAGCATTTTCCAAAATAAGATTGCGAGGTTTGCTAAATTACTTTCAACTTATATTAATAAACTGATATACTGTAAAGCTACCACCCTTTCTCTCTCGGTCAAATTCCAACTGATTTTCAAAATTCCGTTTGCTAAATTCACTTTAGTTTTTTGCTAGTTTTTTTGTGATTTTTTCTGAATTTTTTAGCATATTTTCCCGTTTCTTCTGATTAAGGCCTTTCATACGCTATTTCGCCGATTTTCGAAGATTCTTTCCTAGACGCGGTTTAAAAAAAATGACGCATATATTGAGAAAAAATTGTTTACAGGTCATGTATGTACATGGTTAAGTATATGTAAAAAAAACAAACATCAGAAATATTAACAAATAGCGGAGATATAACATAATAAAGCAATGTATTTTTTTTGCGCCCGCGTTGATGGTGCAGGTTCTCGGCATCGATGTATGTGTCGGAAAAAAAATTAACATATTTATAATTGCATTGTAATCACTTTCTTTTTATTTTACATTTATGTTAATAATTTTGCGAGCTACCTGAGAGCCGTATGGGCGCCAGGTCCTTACTTCACTTATCCGGGTTGAAATAATATTTTGTGAGCCACCAGGAAACTTGATTAGCGAGGGATG
This sequence comes from Dioctria linearis, assembly GCA_963930735.1. NCBI lineage: Eukaryota > Metazoa > Arthropoda > Insecta > Diptera > Asilidae > Dioctria > Dioctria linearis. The sequence goes on from OZ005742.1 coordinate 87,433,795, forward strand.
CTGGATGAACTGTTGGTAGTTGCCAATTGAAATGATGGTATGTAGGTTGGTTTGATTGATGTGGCAACAAAATGAATATGTTGCAGTTCAACAGTTCTTTATTTAAATGAATATATATATATATACATATATACTTACTTCTATATGTATCCTATATTCTTGGTAGGATAAAAATTGATAAAATGATAATAATTTTTGTTTTAAAATTTTATTCTTTATTTTAAATTCTTTAAAATATTTTTTTTTTTAAATATTTTTTAACAGCTTTGCCCTCTGGCGTTTAAATTAAAACTTTATAAATTTGCTTTCTGGCATTTAAAATAATACAATTTTTAAGTTTGCCCTCTGGCGTTTAAATTATTAATATTCAAGTTTGCCCTCTGGCGATTCACTTATAACTAAAATATCCTTGACACAAATTCTATATTTTTAAAAACAATACAATCCAAAAAGTCTTGATGTGTATTTTCTCAAAATGCATACAGTAGTGTGTATCTGTGTTCAAAGTTTTTTTTTCTTCAAAGTATTTTCCTTTAAACGTCAAATTTGAATTTTTTATTTTATTTACAGTCAGCGCAAATATTACTCTGACATTATTTTATTTACAGTCAGCGCAAATATTCTTCTGACAAACAAAAATTATATTTTATTCTATTTTTAATTATAAACAAAAATAAAAATTATTTTGTAGCTTCCGCTACATCGCTGATATCGTAAAAATAATTACAAATTGAACGAAACTTTCTTTTTCTTAAATAGGTGGTCTGTCATTGTATCTTGGTCATTTATATTCACGTCACGATCGATAGAAATGTGGTCTCTCTTCCGTTGTAGTCGACCAGAAACATTTTGTCATTTCTTTTAATAACCTTAAAAGGTCCCTCGTATGGGTTACTTAATGATGGTTTTGAACGATATATCCTCACGAAAACGAATTTACAATCTTTTAGATCTTTAGGTACAAATATCTTGTTATTTTGTTTTCTAGTGCTAGATGGTACAAAATTTTGAATGTGGTTTCTCAGTTTAATAAAATTTGATGGATCCAATGTTGATTTTGGAGTATCTATAAAGAATTCTCCTGGGATGCGCAGTGGTTGCCCATAAACTAAATCAGCTGGACAGCAATTGAGATTCTCTTTTATCGTGGTTCTAAAACCTAAAAGAATCGCTGGTATTTGCAAAACCCAGTTATTATGAGTCATTTTTGCTCTTAATGATGCCTTCAGTTGCCTATGGAAACGCTCTATCATTCCATTGGATTGTGGATGATAAGGTGTAGAACGGATTCTTGGTGCTCCTAATAATTTTGAAAATTCAGCAAATAATTTTGATTCGAATTGAGCACCTTGATCCGTCGTTATTTCAAGACGGATTCCGAATCGTGAAATGTATTGTGTGTATAATGTTTTAACTATTGTACTAATTGTAGTATCCGTTATCGGGTATGCTTCGGGCCATCTTGTGAGTCTGTCTATAATACGTGAGTAAATCCTTCTGAAGGCGGTAATGGGCCAATTATATCCATGTGAATGTGTTCAAATCTGTCTATTGGTATTTTGAATTGGCCCATTTCTGATTTCGTATGTTTGTAAATTTTTGACTTCTGGCAAGATAAACATGATTTTGCCCACAAATTTACGTCCTTAATCATACTAGGCCAAAAGTATCTTGCTGCAATTAATTTTCTAGTTGCTTTTATACCAGGATGTGATAGAGTATGAATAATTTCGAAAATATTTCGTCTTAAAAGCTTAGGAATAAATGGTCGAGAGGTATTTAGCGAAATATCGCACCAAATTTTGTTTTTGGAAACCTCTAATTCCGTTTCTATTAATTTAAACTTAGAATTTGTAATAGTTCCTTGAATGGAAATTAAGTGTTTTAATTCTTCATCGTTTTCTTGGTTTTTGGCGATGATTTCTAAGTCTATTTTATTTTTATTTATTTCGTAGATATTTTCATCATTTTCATCAGTGACTACTACTCGTGATAATGAATCCGCTACAACGTTTGATTTTCCTTTAATTTGTCTGATGTCTGAAGTGAATTGTGTTATGAAATCTAACTGTCTGGCTTGTCTGGGACTTCTCTCTGTCTTGGTCCAGATTGCGGACTTCATGGTTTGTGGTCGGTCAGAATAGTGAAATCTCGACCTTTTAAGAAATGTCTGAAGTGCTTAATGGCTAAATAGATTGCTAAAAGTTCTTTGTCAAAGGTTGAGTACCTTGTTTCGGCTGGAGTTAATTTCTTCGAGAAAAAAGCTAAAGGTTCCCAATGGTTTTTATTGTATTGTTCTAAAACACCCCCTGTTGCTACGTCTGAACGCGTCGACAGTTAAAATAAACTTGGCGTTTTCTAGTGGGTGTACTAAAAGTGTGGAGGTAGAAAGAGCTTCCTTAATTTTTTTAAAATTGGTTTCGAAATCTTCTGGCCAATTAAAATTTTTATTATTTTTGGATTTTTTTTTAGTAATTTTGTTAAATTTATATATATTGGACTTAACAATTCAGATAGATGTGGAATGAATCTATGGTAGTAGTTTACCATTCCTATGAATTGCTGAATTTTTCTGATAGAATTAGGAGAAGGGAAATCTTGAATTATTTTAATTCTGTTCTCAGATGGGAGAATTCCTTCTTTAGTGATTTTATGGCTCAAAAAATCTAAAGAAAAAAAATGCATTTTGCGGGATTGATGTTTATACCGAACTCTTCTAACCGTGTAAAAACTTTCTCTAAGTGTGATTCATGCTCCTTTTTATTTTTACTTGCTATTAAAATATCATCTATGTAGATGAAAACAAAATCTAGTTCCTTTAACACGTGGTCCATGAAACGTTGGAATGTCCGTGCTGCGTTTCTAAGACGAAAAGGCATTCTAGTGAATTCGAATAAACGGAAAGGTGTAGTAATGGCTGTTTTGAAAATGTCATCAGGGGCTACTGGAATGTGGTGGTATGCCCTTACTAAATCAATTTTTGAGAAAATTGAAGAACCATTTACATTCAATGAAAAATTTTGAATGTGTGGGATCGGGTATCTATCGGGTGTAGTATTTGTATTTAAGCGTCTGTAATCCCCGCAAGGTCACCAATCTGTTGAATCTTTCTTCGGTACCATATGTAATGGAGTAGAAACTGGTGATGAAGAAGGGCGTCATAAACCTAATTTAACCATATGCTCGAACTCTAATTTTGCGATTTTTAATGTTTGTATATCGAGTCTTCTTGGTCTCGAGAAAGGAAGTTGTCCTTTTGTAGAAATGTGATGTACTATATTATGACGTACAGGAGCATCGTAACAAGGTGCTTGAGTTAATGATGAAAATTTTTGTAAAATTTTGCCGTATTCATTATCAAAAGCGTAATGACGTGGTGAAGGGGTATTGGAGTTTATCGTAATTCCATTTACAACGATTGACGTGTTTCCATCAATTAATTTTTTATTTTTAATATCAACTAATAAATTGATGGAGAAATAAGAATTTTAAGAACTTTTATTTTTAATGATTCTAAATCAAATCTATAAATACAAGAAGAAAAAACAACCGCCTCGGCCGGGATTTGAAACCGGGACCTTCCGCTTGCCGGGCGACTGCTCTTACCACTGAGCTAACGAGACAGATGATTTTCCTTCTTGCATTTATCAAATTTGTAACTAGCCTACTAAGCCACGTTTTGCTTTCAGCTGGCATTAACCAGTAACGATGAAAGCGCACAAATAAATTGTAAAATCAATTTTATTTATTTTTCACGCGGACGGGAATCGAACCTACACTTGTTAGAATCGGTCAATGATGGAGAAATAAGAATTTTAAGAACTTTTATTTTTAATGATTCTAAATCAAATCTATAAATAAAAGAAGAAAAAAAAAACAACCGCCTCGTCCGGGATTTGAAACCGGGACCTTGCGCTTGCCGGGCGACTGCTCTTACCACTGAGCTAACGAGACAGACTACAAAAAAAATATAAATATCTTTTGAAAAAGAAAATTTCACTAATTCACAATATCACTCGCGATACTAAGATGAAAAATAGTTTTATTTTATGTGACCAAAAACACTCTGAAACGTCCAAACTTTAAACACCGATATATTTTGTACCAAATTTGTACTTTTGTTATGTTTTACTATGTTGTAATTGTGTCTTTGTGTACAATTATTTTCACAAAAATTAAAAATATTAAAGGTAATATAGGAAAAAAATTTTTTTTAAAAAATTCTATCAGCTAAAGCTAGGAACTTACAAAATCTAATTTAAGTCTAAATTTAAACTTACTATGTTCTTTTCTTCTTGTTCTGTAGTTGACAGATATGAATTGTTCTTTCTTCTATATTTAATCTTCTTTCTTCTTTAATTGATTCTTTATTCTTTCTTCTTTAATGTTTTATCTTCTTTCTTCTTTAATTGATTCTTTATTCTTTCTTCTGTTTTTCTTATTTATTTTCTTCTTCTTAAGATGTCCAACGTTGTGTTCTAAATTAATTTCGTTATTTATTTACTTATTTAATTGTTATTTATTTATCTAACTGTTCCGTTAACATTTCTGGTGTTGTTCTAATTATGTTAATTACAAAGTGTTTCATGTTCTCTTAGCTTAAGTTTCAAAAATAGTGACATAAGGAAATAAAATCCGAGTTTTTATAAAATTTTTACAAGGTAATGATTATGAGAGAGGTTTTTATAAAGTAGGCTGTAATGGATATATTGTATATTTTTAGGCACTGAAGATGGTCTAAACAAAAGACCGAAATATTGGCCAATAAATTATAAAGCTACAAAAATTATGGTGTAGTTTTTATCGTCCATTCTACGAACTCTAGGGTCACTAACCCCATATTATTTTCAAGTTTTTCGTTAACTTATCGATAAATCAAATTTTTTTTGTGGATGCACTTTTATTAAGAGATTATCTGTACAAAATTTCAGGAAGATCGGATGTCATTTACCTATTTAAAAAAAATTAAATCTATAAAAGTTGTATGTACCCACCTTTCGCCATCTACCGGCGATCTTTGACAACGAATCGGCAATTTACATACCTTCTCTGTGATTAGCATTTTACTCAAATGAATAAGCATCAAATTCGTTCAAATTCTATTCCAATTTAACCGCGACAACTCCCGCCAAAATTATTTCTTTTTCGCTTGGTCATCTGGAGTTCTCACTTGCGTCACTTTCATGTCCCCTACTTAAGCAGGATTTACATTATGATGGCATGCAATTTTTGCAGAACTTGTGAGGGAGATAGTTTATTGAAATTTAAATGCTACCGAAGCAATCACTGCAATACCTCTCACGTACACTCCCCACTAGATTTTATGGCAAAAATCGCTATTTGTCAAACAGTCAAACTGTCAAATTGCCAAATTGTCAAATTGTTAAATTGTAACTTGGAAATTGTAAATAGCAAATTTTTTAATCGTTTGTAATAATAAGTGTTGTTAAAAAATGGACACGGACGAAGAAGATGATTTATTAATCGATATAATATTTAGTAGTACTGAGTCGGAATCAGAAGAAAGATCTTTACCCCAGCTAAAGAAAAGAAAAAGAAAACTGTAGGTGCGTGATTTTTATAAGCAAAGGGATCAGCTTGACGCTCATAGTACAATTGTTAAAAGTTTAAGTGTAAATGATCCCATTTTATTCAAAAATTATATGCGTATGACTCCAGAGCAATTCGATAAACTACTAGGAATTGTAGGGCCCTATATTAAAAAAGAAAATTGCATACGAAAGGCGATTAGTCCAAGTGAACGATTGGCACTTACTTCACAATATAGTGAAAGAAACTACTCAGATAATTTGGGAAAAGCTCAAAGGAGAAGTTTTTGTTAAATTCACCAGTAACAACTTCAAAGCTATTGCAAATGGTTTTGCAAGCCAGTGGCAGTTTCCGAATTGTTTGGGAGCAATTGACGGAAAACACATTCAAATACAGGTATACGCAGATAGCCTAAAGAGCTTTATACGTGATTGTACGAACAAATATTATAATAATTATCTTTTAGGCGCCTTCAAAATCGGGCTCAACGTTTTACAATTATAAGAAAAGCCATTCAGTAGTTTTACTAGCAATTTGTGACGCGAACTACTGCTTTACAATGTGTGACATAGGTGCCGCCGGGCGACAGAGTGATGGTGGTATTTTCCGTCATTGTGAATTTGGCAAAGCATTTGCATAACAGCAATTGGAGTACGTTATTTTTTAATAAGAAATCTAGGAAAACTTTTAATAACTTTTATATTTGGTTCTTTACAGTATACCGCGGGCTAGTGCGATTTCATCAATGCACACTGTTCCATATGTATTCGTCGCTGAAGATGCATTTCCTCTTGGAGAGAATATGATGAAGCTCTTTAATAAGGCAAATCTCACCATCACGGAGAGAATTTTTAACTATAGGCTGAGCAGAGCCCGTCGTATTATCGAAAATTCTTTTGGAATATTGACGTCTAAATGGCGAATTTTTAGAAAACCAATTCTAGCTGAAGTTAGTACTGTCGAAAACATCACCGGTGCTTGTGTTTGCCTTCATAATTAGCTAAGAAGCCAGCAAAATGACTTCATTACACCGGGATTGGTAGATGTAGAGCAACAGGATGGAAGCATTGTTCCTGGAACATGGAGAAAAGAACAGCCTGCATTGGGAAGTTTTAAGCCAAATGCCTACAACTCGACTACCGGTGCGAAAAATATCCGGCAAGGTTTTGCCGATTACTTTATGACAGAAGGAGCTGTGCCCTGGCAAATGAATAAAATATAAAACGCGGAATAAAAATTTATGATTCGTGTATTTTTTTCTTTATGTTAAATAAACTTTTGATAATGTCAAATTGAAATTCTGCCTTGTAAGGCTCCGGCAAGGATTTCAACTCGAGCGCAATAAAATTCCCGAAGCTATCCTCGGCACTTTCGCTCTTCTTTGGCCTGTTCTCGATAGCTTCCAAGGCTCTGCGTTTTAAATTTATGCTGACTGATTCCGCTTTCCGCTTTGGGGTATAAGGCACTTCGAAACTGGATGGGGTGGGTGTGCTCCAGGAATTATCCGTGGATGTGGACGGCGAAGCACATGGACTCATTGTTGTTATTGTTCTGCAAAATAAATTTAATAAATCAAAGGAAATTAATAAGATTTTAATTTATTACCGTCTGGGTTCATACTTATCGTCTAAAAACGGTAGCAATCTGCCATATTTATAATCCTATTTGCCACTCATGCAAGACCCACTTGGCACTCCTACTTTGCATCGCATATACCCACTTTTTATATTGTCCCACCGCTTTCTAATGTTGCAGATTAGTAATTCACTATAGTCTGTCAAGTAAAATATTAATCAGAATGAGAATGATATTTGCTATATTTTATTTCGTACTTATCTCTCGTGCAACTTCCTTCCAAAGATTGGGCCTCATCGTCCTATTTTTATAATTGGGGTTGCTGCAATCCCACAGAGCTTCCCGATTTCTGACTGCTTCAATCAGTCTTTCAGCTACAAGTAATAGATAGATATTATTCCTGAACTGGCATGGCGCATCACAATTGATATCTATATGAAAAGAACTTACCATCAATATGATTTTCCGCAATATCCGGAGTTGAAAAAACAGTCGCAGCGGGATATTCCGGTTCCAAATCATCCGCAGTCACCTCCGAAAAGGACCAGTACGGAGAATTTGGGGACGTACTTCTCCCTGCTTTTGACCGCAAAACCACATCCGAAACGATTTTAATTTTTTCTGCAAAGAAATATGTAAAAAAATTTAATTTCGCAATATTTAAATATTATAAATTCAAAACTTACTTTTATTTCCATCCATGTTGTTGGACAGATCACATCTTCTCGGTTGCCAAAGAAGCATCAAAATGTCTTGGTTTTTTGAAAAGGTGTAAGAAATATTTCAGTCCATCAAATATAGCGCTCCTCTACAAGTCCTACATCAGACCTAGAATGGAATACAATTCCCATATCTGGGCCAGGGCTGGTCGCACAGCCTTAGCTTCATTGGATATTGTCCAAAAGAGAGCCTGCAAGCTCATTGGCGATGTGGCAATTACTCGTCATATCGGCTCGCTCGAGCACTGTCGCAATGTTGGATGACTTTCGCTCCTTTATCGCTATATGCATGGTCAATGTTCTGATGAAATATCTAGTCTGATCCCTTGTAGAATAGTTCCTGCACGCAATACTCGCGCTGCATCCCGCGCTCATCCTTTTACCCTTCAAATTACCTTCGGCCGTACACTTAAATTCCGTGATGCTTTCTTATCCCGAACTGTGCGAATGTGGAACAGTCTACCATCTTCTGTCTTTCCTCCTGCATACAACCTGCGAAAGTTTAAGGGCGACATACATCGGCACCTCCGCCGCTCTCCGCATATCCCTTAATCCTTTCCCTATCTCCTTCCTGCCACGCTGTGCTTTGCATCATAGGGTATCCCCTGAGCTTGGCTTAATAATATAAAAAAAAAAAAACAGACTTCAGATAATTTTACTTGACAAATATATGCCATAAAATTGAAGTAACAACAACAATATGGCAGCACGAGTGATCAAAATTGAGAGATTGGTGTTGCCAAAAACAATGTTTTAGTTTCGGTAACTATAAAAACTTACTAGGCTTGAGAACTTTTTATGTTTCCGGACACGCACACATTGAGAAATCGAGGTCTGGAAAAAATGCAGACGCCGTTTGCTTCTCTCGTCACTCATAAATAAATTCCCGTATACGATGTACTATCTCCCTCACAATGTCTGCAAAAAATGCATGCCATCATAATGTAAATCCTGCTTTATGCCGTGAGTTCGGACGAAATCGACAATGACGAGTAGGCACCCTCTCCTTGTGAGTCTTCTTTAATTAAAAGTTCATTTTCTGGTATTCCTACATTCTTCAATCACCAGCGTTTTTTACAAGCTGTTTGAAATAAATTTGAGACTTTTTTGTTATGAAATGCTGTCAGTGCAGCGTAAAATGTACGAACTTTATGTTTTCGAGAATTTATACCTTACCAAGCTATTGGTGTAGGTTTCTTAGGAATTTCCGGTAAATCATGGGAATCAATGTATGTAAATCGCGCGACCCAGCGGCGTCGAGCTGGATCCGCCACTGGTTACAAACGGAATGACAAACTTCGTATACCCTTTAATCGAGTGTATAAAAACTAAATTGGATTGGCCACACCTTCGACATTAGGAAACATCAGTGCAATTATGCACATATGTCAATACAGAATGTATTGTTTTTTTCTACTGGGGACTTCTAGCACCTTTGTTTTGTATTTTTATTTTGAAGCAAGGAGATTTTATGTGAAAAAAGTTTGGATGGTGTTTGGCTGAGATAAGTATTTTATTTTTATCTTTGTGTTTCGGAAATTTTATTGACTTATCTATGTAGCTTATCTATAACTTTGCATATGCATATGCTTTCCTACCTCTTCCTGAAACTACATTTACGTACATTGTTTTAACACATGTCATTTTGGGCTTATATTGTCTTTCGATTTACGGATCAGAAGAGAATACATTTCCCTAAATTTCTCCTTTGAACGTTAATGTATTAATAAATTGTACTTTGTAATGTCATTGGCAGATCAAGTTTTAGTTCCTGCAGATTTAAATGTACCTAGCCTATAGATTTGATACCAGGGATTTTGGGTTGATTTGTGACAGTGCACACCGTATTGAGTTATTTAGAAATTCAGTAATTCGCAGTGTCATGTGCCAACAACAGTCAAAACAATAAGGTAAGGAAATAGAAAGAAAACCTCTTAGCAGAAGGATGCTACAACAGATATGTTTCCTTCTTGCCTTTCTGCGAAAAATACATGAATAACCGGGTCTTCTATAAGCTGCCAGGACAACTTTTAAAATAATTAGCAAGGATATTGTTAACCTTGAGAGCACACCGGTGTCCATATTAAATTAAAAAGCAGAAAGTGGACCTACCAGGGCTCGCGATTTGTGGCTGCTTCATGATTACTTTAAGTGCGACCATCGAGTTTAAAGTGTCTTACAGTAATCGCGATAAAATACGACGAGGATTTGGAATACCAAAAAAGTGGGTGATAGTTTTTTAATTGTAGAATTATTAGATATTCTCGGTATACTAGTTAAGTATGATAGAATATTTTAATTAGATTAATAGAGTTATGAGAGTGCGATAATATTGTGAGTGTGATAGGCTGGAATGTTCAGCAGCGCTGGTACGTTACGCGCTCTACACAAACATTAATTAAGTTTGTGATCTGTTTATTATTCCTTCTCTGCAAATGTTGTAGAGGAAGAAGGACTATTTGTCCTTCTGCTGGGTGAGGTATTTTACGACCCAAGGAGTTCTTTGTTGCAAGAGGTGACGTATCTCGTTAGCATTATATGAAGAATGAGGTGACTTATTGGGGATCTCCGATCATCAGTGAAAACACAGGCTATTTTCTTACGTTTTCATTTTATTATATTTAAGTTATGGCCCGACGTTTCGACTCTTGCTGTGAGTCCTTTTCTGAGGGCTGCAAAAATTACAATGTGTACATTAATTAACTATATTTTGGTTACAGAAATATACGGAAAATAGAGAATATAAAAGCGAAACATTATACCTTATTAAGTCAATATGCGATGGTTAATTATGGAAGTAAAACTGAAGGGACGTAATACATATTGTGGAGAACAAATGATGGGCAAAACACAACGATAATAAAATAAACATAGAAAAAAAACGCGGAAGTTACACTGAATTAAATTAGATACATTAATAAATATTAACGCGGAATACGATACGGAAAAGAAATTAAATTAAAGAATGCAAAAGTTAGACGAGTGAGGTGATGATAATGTCACAGAACTACTTGTGACAGCTATGTTGGATGCGGTGTAGTGTTTGCTAGTATTTGTGGTGGTGGTTTGGACTGTGTGTATAGTGTTGTTGTGGATTAATTGGTTTGTTGCTCTTTCGTTGAGTTAGCATTAAAGTAGTAGTTGTAGCTAGAGCACACAACCCACTGAGTGTTTACTCACACCCATCTACCTTTTTCTGTTTGCAGGAAATGGCTGAGTCAGCGCCCAACCTAAGGAGGGATGTTTCGAGTGTGAATTATTTCTTGGCTATACATTTAAAAAATAAAATAAACACAGTAAAACAAAAAAAGTTTTCTATTGACTCTATATTAGGATTATATTTGGATGTTTTTGCATGTACGATCAATGCAAAGTTTGAAATAAATAAGTTAAGCGATCGAAATACTTTATTCGTAGCAATTTAGTTTATCGTTTATCTCATCTTCTAAAAAAACTAAAGTTCTACGCGTGTTGTTAAAAAAAGTGTATTAACAAATATAGTATATTATATTGAATAAAAAGTACAATGAAGTGGAAGTGTAGTGCTTGCGATCGATACAAAAAAAAATCATGATCCATTTCGGATTTTTAACGCCAATTTAGTTAATCACGCGAATATTCTGAATATGGAGTTGTAGGTAGGTAAAATAATACCTATATATTATATTTGCTACCTTAAAGCTGAGACAACTTACAACTAGATATGAAAATTTCCATGTTAATCCGGATCACTTTTGCTCTTTAACTTTTTATTCAACCAAAGAAAGCTATCAATGCGAAGAATTTATGAGACATACTACAGCAAGAGAGAGTGAGAAGTTATAGAGCTTTCTATTAGAGGGCCATTAGCTCGTTTTGCACATCTAGATGTAAGTTGTCTCAGCTTAAAGTAATCAAAAAAACAATCTATGGTGCCATACAGCCAGCCAATTCTACAGGAACTTGCAGGGCCACCCAACCGGCAAGAGCGGGCTTTGAGCTTGCCCAATCTTAACGTTGATTTGCCTCGCTCATCAAATGCATTGGAAATTCCGAAATCCAGTATTAAGTGAAAAGCTCTCCAGTGGCTGAAAAAAGGCTTAAGAAACGAAGTTGCATGAAAGTGTACTGACTGACGAATGCAATAAAATGAAGGAAAGGATATTTAAAGATCCCGAAAATTTGACTGAAGAAGTCGAAGCAGTCAAAGATAACAAAGAAAGTATTTCGCAATTGAAGGAAAAATTTGCAAAGATGCAGGCAAATGCCGAGAAGTATCAAATTCTCACATCTTTGCCACAGTGAGATAAAATATGAATTTGGCATAAGTTATTAACGCCACACAGAGCAAAGAGTTTGGAAATTGTTAAAAGGGATCATGTATTCACCAAATCCAATCGTGTGGAATGGCTGCGTATATATATTTATATGTTAATATAACTAAACTTAGAATTTGTAATATACCAACATCGGATTTTTTAAAGAAATTTTAAATTAAACAGGGATCTGACGCGTTAAGAGTTCACCTTAGATGTACTAAATATTGAGATGTGGATGTGTTGATAAGATCAAGTAGATCGCATCAACACTTTCAGTAGTACGGAAAATGAATAAAAGATGATTTTTATATGTAAGAACGAAAAATATCTGGATTAGTAGCTAACGACCCTGGATTCGAGAAAAGAATTGCTCTAGGTAATAACCTGTGATGTAAATCTGATTAATATAGCCAACGGGAATAATCTTGTTTTCATTATGCCTTAAACACAGTTTTGTATAAACATACAACAAAATAACGAATAATTAAGGAGAAAAGACAACGAGCATCTACTAAAATTTACGTAGTTATAATACATATTTTAAATTTCAAATGTGAATATTCAGTAGAGATGGTATCATCCCACTATTAACATAACAATAATCCAAATAGACTGATTTTAACCGTTAAGTAAGCGCATAAACATAAGCAATTTTAACCGTGAAAAAAATGTAGAACAGATTCACGGACATGAAAAATCAAAATAACTTTTAATATTATGCGTGGGTGTCCAATGTATTTTGCTCTACCATCATTATTTCGAGGCGTTACACATGGAATGACAAACTTAGTATACCCTATAGATTTCATTTAGGGTATAAAAATGAACTAAATTGGGCAACCTGTTTTAAAAATAGATACGTAAAACTACTTTAACTACTTTAACAATCAAACTGGCACAGAGGGATGATCATACGAAATTATGTATGGAGATGATTCATCTAGGGTACCGTAAGAATTGGTCTTAGAGCAATTGTAGCTTTTTCCATGTTTACTTGCGGCTCTAATGTAATACAAAATTCCAATAATTAAACTACTCAGCGGTGTTTCCTCTAGATAATTACTCAATATATGAGTCACCTCTTGCAATTACTTCTTTTTCTTTCCCTACTAAAAAACGATCAGAGATATTAAGTAGTAGTATACAGCTCTATTGAATGCGTTTGTAATACACCGTCCAACCCAATGTTGTTGCTCAGATTTTGGATAAGTCTGATAAAAATTGTTAAAATTTTGCATTTGAAACATTCTATTTCTGGTTTTGAGTACTTTGTTGCAATATGTCCTCATTCACCACACCGAAGTAACGTTGGAGGTTCAGTTTACCATCATTGAGTGACTATCGACCAATTCTGGTTAAAATTACATAAACTATACTCAAGAATTTAACCTTTAATGCTACTCTCCCCTTTGTAGTAAATTGGGAATGAAATATTACTTAATAATTCCTTAGGCTTTCAAAGTAATCTTAATTTTGTAATTAAGTATTAGGGAAGAATAACGAAATAATTTCTTTTTAATTTACTTCATAGGAATGAGGAAAAAATAGGGAAATAAAAAAGGAAATTTTTTTAAATCTGAGGAAAATTTCCTTACATTTTATCTAAATTTTACTTAACTTGAAATCAAATTTAAGGAAATGTATGGACTTTGTGGTCGGGTTTAATCCCAAATTTGATTGTGTTCGTCCTCAAAGCTCGATTTCGAGAAAAACTTAACTTCAAGGTAAATTGGACTAGAGTACGCTTAGCGTAATCCCTCAAAGTTAAGATTACGTAATAATACAACCAAAAATTTAAGTTCATTTACTTTCGTTCCCTGGCATTAATAAACTGTTTCTCACACTGAATTGCTTCTTCAAGGATACAAATATTGCTCCGTATTACGGCACATTTATTTCGGAACCAGTCAAATTCTGGAATACTGGAATCGGGAATACTATGATTTAGTGCGTGTTGCAGATTGTTATAAAGCAGTAGGCCACGAAAAATAAAATAAAATATTTGCTGACCTTTGAAAACGCACTAGTTGACAGTCTCAGCGAGAAAGCAAGGAAAATCTATTTTAAAGAAAAATTAAATAAAAAATAAATTAAAATTTAAAAGTCTTTTGAATTACCTACTAATTGCGAAATTCCCACAACAAAAATTGGTGCCGAAACCCGGAAATTAAGTTCAAGTTAAAAAGACAGTGAAGTGAGAAATTTTCACTTCTTTTAATCAATTTCAATTGAAGTGAAAGAATGGCAGACATAAAGGCTTTGAAAATACAAAGAGGACGCGTGAAGGCTTCTTTAAGAAGATTAAGAACGTTTGCCACTACGCTTTCAACAGAACAGAGATCGACAGAAGAAATTGAAACGCATTTGGAATCTCTTCAAAGATATTTCATCGAGTTTACTGCGTTAGAGGATCAACTAGTTGCGTTAGACGTTCCCTCTGACTTCGAAGAATATGAAGACCTGTACATGTCGACCAAACCCGTGCTAATGGTTACTTTAAAATCCTTGAAAATTGCTACAGAAGAACAAGACCCTGTCACAACGAAGCAATTAAATTCAACAATGTCAAAATTTATTGAACAGCAGCGCAACATCTTTAACTCTTTTGCATCACAAAATGTTCATCGCAGCAACAATTCAGGCATTGAACGGTGATTACAAGGATTGGCCATCCTTTAAGGATTTATTCATTACTTCAGTGGATAAAAGGGATGGACTTTCTGACGTACACAAGCTACAGGACCTCAAAGGACTTCTACTTCATATAACTGTGACTGAACATAATTACCAAGAAGCTTGGTCCAAACTAGCTGCACGGTAGGGCAAAAAGAAGCATATTCTCACATAATACATTAAATCTTTCCTCAATCAACCACGGTAACACTCATCGCTGCAAAGACAAGGGTGTGTCCCATCCAACAAACATCCCCGTCTCGAATTATGTGGAGCGCTACTCCTTGTAAGACTGATGTCATCAATAAAAATCGCACTGGAAATTCCGGAATACAAAAGCTTCGCTTGGACAGATTCAAATGTAGTTTTATCTTGGCTCTCAACGCATCCTAGAAAGTGGAAATGCTACGTAGGAAATAGAACTTCAGGGATACAAAAGGTAATGCCTAGAAAAGATTGGAACTACCTACCATCCAAAGAGAATCTCGCAGACGTAGCATCGAGGGGGATAACTCCGAAAGATTTAAAGGAATCCCAATTATGGTGGCATGGTCCGCCGTGGTTGAAGAAGGATTGGACCAAATATGTCAATAATCAAATAAGACTCACTACCACTACTGAAGTTGACAACGAAATGAGACCAAAGTTCGTTGACATCTACCATGTCAATTTTCAAAATGACACAATTTCTGAGATATTTGAGAAGATATCATCGTTTCATTCAATACTACGCATAATCGCTTTCTGCCTACGATTCATCCGGAGTTGTAAAAACAGCTCCAACAGAACCACTACAGCCTGGCTTGCTGTGCATGAACTGCATGAATCACGTAATCACTGTATAAGATGGGCACAATTAGACACGTTTTCCGATGAAATAATGACTCTACAGCGTAATGGTTCAATATCGAAAACTAGCAAATTGTTGTGCCTCTCGCCATTTCTGGATAAAGAAAACATCCTACGAGTCGGCGGACGAATCGAAAGAGCCACCTGTTCTTATGATACTAAACACCCGGTAATACTCCCAAAGGAGCACATTTTGGTCAAGAAGCTAATCATCGCATACGTCCACGAGCAAGACAAAGACAAAGCTACTGGATTTTGTCAGGCAGACTTACGGTCAAAAGTCACATTAGCAAATGCGTCACCTGCGTACTTCAAAGAGCTGCAACTTCGCAGCAACTGATGGCTAATCTTCCTTACCATCGGGTCTCATTTAAAAGATGTTTCGAGAATGTAGGTGTAGATTATGCTGGACCTATTCCATTGTTATTACATCGGGGATGTGGCGCCAGAGGCACTAAGGGTTATATTTCATTATTTGTATGCCTCAGGACTAAAGCCTTACACTTTGAGGTAGTCAGCGATTTATCAGCTGATGCATTTATACCCTACTTGAAACGATTTATAGCACGAAGAGGTGTGCGTAATAGTATCTGTAGTGATAATGGAACCAACTTTGTCGGAGCAAAAAGACAACTAGACGAAGTTTACAAATTAGTAAAATCAACTCAATATAATGAGCAAACAGCCATCTTTCTGTCATCCAATAATATTGAATGGCGCTTCAACCCTCCTTCGGCCCCTCATTTTGGCGGTATTTGGGAAGCCGCAGTAAGATCGTAAAGATGTTGCTAAGACGAACCATTGGGGAGACTCGGCTCACCTACGAAGAGTTGTCGTCACTGGTTACTCAAATCGAAGGAGTATTAAACTCAAGACCTCTAACACCAGCCACAGACGATATCACCAGTTTTGATGTAATCACACCGGGACACTTCTTGATTGGTCAACTTATCACTAGTCTACAAGAAAAATCCACCGACAGTTTAAAAGCGTCCACACATAATAAATCTCGATTAATTCAAAAACTACGCAATGATTTTTGGAAACGGTGGCACAAGGATTATATCAACCGTTTGGAGATACAGGGTGGTTAAGAAATCATGCTAGGTTTTCACAAAACAACCTATATCTTAAAAAGCAAAGCTAATTATATGCAGAACTTCATGGCCTTTCCAACGACTGCTCAACCAGCCCCGTACTCCTCTCCCCACATTCCTTTTGTGACTAAAAACACGTCATTTCGTTTAAATTCGGCATAACCTGAATAGGTTATGAGATAATAACTGTAGAATCAGTTTATGTTAAAAAATCTTCCGCCAAAGTTTTACTTTATACTCTTCTTATCTGCTTGGTTAACTTCCTTAATAATGTTGTAAAGTAGTAGAGTAATAAGTTCGTTCCATCCTTTCCGTGAATAGTAGTCAAATTGGGATATCGTACGTGACATTGCTGATGTATACTCTCAAATCCATATAATTAATAAGTTTATTGCCAATCTCCATGAAAAATTTGTTACGTCAAAAACCAGGGTTATTGATAACCCGGTTTACCCTTGATTTTCAGATACTATTAGAAAATTCATAATGGCGCGAGATCAAACTATAAACTATGGAAGCGATATCGAATTGGCGAATATTGGAACACTTATCGCGAGCTAAGAAATAATGCTAATTATGTTCTTCGTACAGTTAAAGAAACATACTTTTCGCGCAAACTAGACATAAACCAACCCGCTAAGATCTTGTGGAGGAATTTGAAATCTTCTGGTATTGTAAGTGGTACCATTGCTGGTGATCTCCCGTATCCTGATGAGCTTAATAATTAATTTTGCGTCAACGGCGAAGTCGGATGATACTGATTGGTCTAATTTTGCTGAGCTGCCAAATGCAAATAGCATTGCTCCCTTTGACTTTATTACGGTGAATCGTGAGGATGTATGCCTTACTAGGCATAAAATAAAATGCAGTAGGTTGCGCTGGGATTGACCCTCGATTTGACAGGATCCTTTTTAGATTTATAATCTCACCGCTAACGCATATTATTAACACTTGTTTTACAGCTACGTACTTTCCTTGTATGTGGAAATACTCTAAAGTCGTTCCAATATCTAAAGGTGATGGGAGCAGTGAATACATACCAAAATGTATCTTACCGGTCTTCTCCAAGGTCACCGAGAAGATAATGTCCACACAAATTACTGATCATGTTCGGAGTAACAACTACTGAGTTGCTGTCAGTCAAGATTTAGAGCTAACCATAGTTGCATTACTGCTCTGCTCAAAGTGTCAGAAGATATTCGACAGACCATTGACAAGGATTACATTACATTTGTGCTTTTATTGGATTTCTCTAAAGCCTTTGATACTATTAATCATGATCTTTTATGTGTAAAGCTCGTTAAATGCTTTAATTTTTCACCCCAGGCATCTAGGTTAATTGCCAGTTGTCTGCGGGACAGATGCCAGTCTGTACATTTAATGGAAGTTACTCTAACTTCCTTCTCCTTTTGGGAGGCGTCCTCAGGGTACAGTTTTGAGCCGTCTATTATTTTCGTTGTACATAAATGATTTACTTACGGTTATTAAAAACTGTAAACCTCATTTATATGCGGATGACGTACAGGTTACATTTTCTAGCCCTATTGGTTTCTCCGAGGATGCAATCTGCACTGTTAATCACGATCTTGATGTACTTGCCAAAAGGAATGCAACCAATGGATTCAAATTAAATACAAGTAAATCGAAGTGTTTAATTATAAGTAGACCAGGTACTGACTGTTCCCCGATTTTTCTCCAGTTCATATAAATGGTGTAGTAATTCTATAGGTTTCTAGGTAATATATTTAATTATAGATTGATTTGAGTGACGATATAAACTCTGTGGTTAGGAAAATTTATTATGGGCTTCGACGCCTTTGGGCTTTTAGCGACTTCACTCCCTTATTAACTCGGTTAAAACTAGCACAAGCTTTACTTGCACCGATTTTAGTATAAGGTTGTGAAATTTATAATGGGCTCGATAGTATCTCGGAGAAGAAGCTTCTGATCTGTTTCAATTCCATCATTAGGTATATTTTTAGATTTCAGCGCTATGACCACATTTCACCTTTTGTTGACACTCTATTTGGCTGCTCTCTTCAGCGGTATCTCAATTTCAGTAGCATTACTATCTAAGGTCATAAAATTTCAATGTCCGCACTATTTGTTTAACTTCTTACATTTCAATAGATCAAGTAGAACATTAACTTTTATCCCACCTATCAGCAGATTTCTGGTGAGCGATGGACAACTTTTCGTCCAAGCAGTCAGTATTTGGAACTCCTTACGAATTGATATAAGAAACTCATTATGGTCGGGCACCTTTGACAGCTTTAAACGTATTGTTTTCAATCATCTTACTAATAGTGTTTAATTTTTACTACTACTGATCACTCTTTTATCTTTTATCTCATATTTTTTTCTTTTTATTTTATTCTTCTTCTTATTTTTAATTGATATATACTTATATACTTTCTTTTTGTTTATCTGTACAATTTATTAGTTTGCTTTTACTTCTCTTCTTTTTGCTTTAATGCTATTAAGACTAAAAATAATAAATTATTTCCTGATTAGTAACTCTGAGCATGTGCTCTTAAAAGATATATTCTTAATATGCATTGTTTTGAACAAACAAATAATAATAATTGCTGTATCATATCCGCGCTAATCCTGTAATGCGATTTCGCGTATGGTAAATTTTTTCTTGTTATTCCATTCATTTATACAGTCCCTGGCCAAAAAATTACAAACACTTTGAAGAAATTACAAACACTTCGAAAATTTTATAAAGTTTTCCTTCATTTTTTTAGAAATTTGGACCACTACATAGGGTGAAACTCCCTAGAGACGAGAAATTTCTCTCATTGAATGGTTCCCTGTTCTAAGAAGTGCAGAAATTGCACTCTTTTTTCATTGGGGATATCTGCATTTCGTCCCATTATGAAATCTGTACACAAAGATAGATTTTCATTAAACTTGCTTTTTTGTACTGTAATAATGTCTAAAAATAAAGCAATTTGACTACTTACACAGCAGCTCAATGTTTAATTCCAAAAAACTTTACAATCAAAACCGAAGTAATACAAATTTTTCAATTAAGCCACTAAAAACACAGTTAATCAACCAGAAGCACTTGAACAATTGGCACCTCTAACAGAAACAACCTGGAAAAAGGATCAAACCATCGATTTATTACCGTAAACCAATTAGGAAAACCCGATCAATAACCATTAATAACCTAAACAGGTTTCCGAGAAGAAAGGATGAAGACAATTTCAGGTAATGATGAAATCATCTATTTCTATATATCTATATATCTATTTTTCAATCCATTTCGAGGCGACAAAAGATAGATTTCCTGGTTCACACTCAGGAATGCACGACGCCTACATATATGATACCTATCATGCACATTCTTAAAATATGAAGAATGAACTAAATACATTAAATTTCACTCAAGAATCGCCTTCGTTGTAATTTATGCATATTTACTTACAATCTGTGTTTATTTTTTCATGTACTTACTATTCACTTTTTATTATAGTACAATAAAAAACAGAACCTCTCCTTATCAAACTTCTGCACTGTAAAGCACTTGACTGCAAAAGAAGAAGGCACTTCTTTAAAATTTTATTTTGTTCAAGAAAGAATTTTTTGGGATTCTCCGGTATATAGCAAAAGCTAAAAACTGTTCTAATTTGTTATTTCATCACACAACTCATTAATTTTTGGTGACAAGTTTCAAGTCTTGGTTTGACTCATCAACAGGTCCCAAATAGCGAAATTGGGTGATTTGAAAAACAAATGAAAAAATGATAAAAAGAAGAAAGAAATGAAAAGTTTGAGAAAAATAGAAAAAACAATTTTTTTATTTATTAAAAAAATGTAAAAAAAAAAAAAAATTTAAGAAGCAGATTCATTCGAAGCGAATCGAACCTGTATACGCCACGCAGTGGTCTGAAAAATAAAGAAGAAAAAGGAAGAAGAAGAAGAAGAACCGTTTCGTGTCAGCAGAAAACCTACCACTCTTCGGTGCAGCTTGGTTTTCTGCCTGCTGCAGACGCTTGAAAATAGATCAAACTGATCTCTTCTCATATAAACTCAGAATAAATTCTGGGTGTGAATTATAAGAGGAAAAAGCACTCCTATACGAGCCCAGGAGGTAAAATAAATAACCCGGTAAAAATGTCCAAAAGAGTAATCTTTTTATTTAAAATTTTATGTCTGAAATATCTTTTCCCAATGGCTTAAACAGAACTATTCTTGTCTATCTTTTTTATCCTAACTGGCTTCAGTCTTTGTCTATTTCCTCTTATAAATATGGCACCCTTAATATCTTCCTTGCATAAGCCTTCCGTATTCCTTGTAAATATTGATTTTATCTACGCATTAGAAAAATAAAACTACATAAATTACATATAGATTGATTATCGCTGGATCAGTAGGTACTTCACATTGATAATGATATGATATCGATAATTTGTTCGGTACCAAACTGCCCTTTTATACCCTAGATGAAATCTAAAGAGTATACTAAGTTTGTCATTCCGTTTGTAACGCACAGAAAAAATGCTAGTAGACAAAAATGGATTGGACACCCACGCATAAAATTAAAAGTTATTTTGATGTTTGCATGTCCGTCCGAGCGCACGATAACTCGAGAGCGCGTGTACACAGAGAGCTGAAATTTTGTACACGAGCTTTAAAAAAACAAGTAAAAAAAAAAAAAATTCGTTTTCCACTATATATTTGGACACTGCCTGAGAAAGCGTCGACATATAGAGCTGAAATTACTTACATGGTGTTTTTATAGTAATTGTATATAAAATTAAAAAAATTAAATAAATCGGGCAACCCATTCTTGGTGTTGCCATATAAAAATTTAGGTTTTTACGGATAGTGTGAAAACGATCAGTCCTAAACATTACTATTGTACTAAAAGCTTCTTCAGAATATGAAGTCCTATAAAATTGGTTATAATTATTTATTCTGTCCTACAAACCGTTCTAGAAATATATGCGAAAAACAACTGCAAAAATTAAAATTGCTCAAATGGGTGACCATACGAAATTTTATACGGGCATTCATCTGGACTAGAGTATCATAAGAATTGGTCTTAGACCAATTTTAGCTTTGTTACTTGTTTAATTCATCCTTTTTGCAAAACTGTCGCTTACACTTAATAGGTACCAACCTATTAAACCAACAAATAAGTTACTAGTATGACCAGGATTATATAGTAGGTACACAAACAAAATTACTTGGTAAGTTACCTGCCTAATTAATAGAACAACAAAAAAATATTACGCGGTAAGTAACTCATAAATCTTGCACAGTTCAAATCACTTGCCATGCCTCGATACGTAGCTCGAGAAGTATCATATAGAAATGTTTATTTATGAGAAACCTTTTATATTCCTATATGGAGCCATCCTACGGAAACAATCAAATCGGTCTTGTTTTGGAACCGACAATTTCCGATTTTGATGAAACTTTCAGAGTTTGTATAGAATCCAGCAATAGGATAAGACGTCATTTGAAAAACAAAAATCATATCTCGAGAACGTAGCAAACGAGTGGATAGCGGAGGGGAATAGGGTGCGTGAAAGGAAAAAATTATGCGTAGTTTTTTCGTATTCAATACAAACCTGAAAGTATCCAATTCAGGTAATATTGCAAAACCCTCGAAAATCCTTCACAAGCCATGAAACTGACTCCCTCCCTACCACATGCGAGGCCCAACGGAGTCCTTACATTCTAACACATTTGCAGTGTTCTTATGTAAAACAAACAAAAGTTTTATTTGAATAGCTCATCCGCTCTAAACTACTACTCATACAGAAAAATGGCGTTCTGATAATCTTGAGCTTGCTTTCTTATCTTCCGAACCGTAATAAAATTTTCATACCTTTCTTAAGAAAATTATTTTAAAAAAATTATAAAACCAAATGACTATGATTCCTCAAACAAAAATTCTCAGCTGAGTAATCATTGTAAGCCGCTGTGCCGTCATGGCATGCCGTGGGCTGATGATATCGAATGTAGCTGCCTACAGATTCGGACACCGGCTGCACATGCAATCATGCAATCAAAACTATTTTAATATTTTGTTAAGTAAGGTATATAGTAAGTGTAGCCTTTGGGAACCAAGTTTTAAATGACTAGAAGACTATTTGCCTGTATGGATAGTAGTTTAGGCTCTATAGCGTATATAAACTCAATGTTTGGCACTTTTCCATAAGTATCAATATAGAACATTTTAGAAAATGGACTCACAACGCATACATATAGATTTCTGTTTCATGGCTTTGGAAGTATTCTCGAGGGTTTTGACTATTGGGTTCCAAGATGATCGGTTTAGTGTGGAATAGCTGTAGTGTGTATGCATGTATTATCCACGACTACCCTGATGGACAGTCTTCACCACTTCCCAGTCGGATTTTTTCGCTTTACTTTTTTTGAGAAGAGATTATTTCAATACCTCAAAGTAATGTTCCTTGAACACCGGGTTTTCGAGTATCCAGTTTATATCCGATTAAACGGATTTCACGGGTTGGAGTCGAGCAACTCGGGTACCTGATTCTTTGGAATCGGGTATTGAAAAAATAATGTGGTAAATCAATATGGAAAATCAACAAAGTGCGATTCGCGTAACAGAATTAAATTCTTTTGTTATGATTGAATTCACGAATTCAGTAATGCACCGGAGTATTAAAAAATTTGGAACAGATTGTACCCGGATACTCGGATATTCGGAACCAAGAATCGATTATACCCGAATACCCGCGTAACTTTGCAATCGAAAATCTTGGAATCGTGTACCCGGGTACCCGATTCCAGTTGGGCACGGGTACAATTCGGAATATTACTTCAAAGCAGATCCTAGCTTACCTTCTCTCTAAACGCCTTACTCCAGGGAATAGGTAACGTGTACATTATACACATAAACTAGTCCCTTTGTTGTTGTTTTTTTTATCAAATGAGTCATAAGAATTTTGAAGTTTCAATCAAAGCAAAGTCGCCATTTTCGAATAAGTGGTTTGAGTTTTGGTTTTCAGTTGAAGGAAGTGTGTGCAAGTGCTTACTTAACGGGTGATTGATTTTATAAATTAAAATGTTTCTTTCTATAAGGTCGAATTATTAATTTTATTATTGTTCTATTTGATGCATGAACTGTAACTATTTTATAAAATATGAATTATAATAAATTTTGAACTATTTTTTTTTACATTCGTCTTCTTTTGTTACACAATATTTCCCCTGAATTTTATTTAAAATAAAAAAATATTATCTTATAAAATGACTTCTCCTATCAGTGGTTCTTTAAGGATCTAAAAGCACGCCTTCCATAAGGTGATATAGAAGCATGCCTTCTTTAAGGTCATTTTCGAGAAGGGAAATGGGAAGTATGTCAAGAGAAAGGTCATGAAGACTTTTACAAAAATGACCTCCAGGTCCGCCGTAATGTATAAATAACGTGAACTATAATTAAAAGGCACGAATTACAACTGACTCCCTTAGAAGTGATTAAAGAAGTCATTATCGTACCTAAAAGGTTCGACTGGGTTGTTATGTACCTATACTATCGCACAGAATTTAAAAATATTTGAATGCGCATGAAAGTTTTATAATTTGAATAAGAAGTGATGCTAAAGTACCTACTACAAACAAGATATTGTTACGCGCTACAAAGTAACACAAGCGACATCTGTTGGAAATGGAAACAACCTAAGCTTAATGACATCTTCGTAAACTTTGGATTCGGAGAACGGAATTTTCAGGAAGGTTCTAGGATAATTCGTAGAGTATAAATACGGCGGTTCTCACATCCAGGGGAGTGATTCTGATCTCTTTGTCGTAGCTTAGGCGTATATTTTTGTCACATATTTTGACACTTCACCTCAAATTTGTCGTACTTTTATATTCATCATTTTCATTTTGATTTATCCTTTTCATCAACCACAGAATAAAATAAAATGAATTTGCAATGAATTAATGTCAGAATACACGCCTAAAACTACGACAAATTAGCCAACTGGTTGTGACAAAAATTTTATATTGTGGTGAATTTATATTCTACATCTAATTAGAGTAATAAAAGTGCTTAAATTCGAAATAATATTTTGAATTTGTAATGCGAAGTGTCATTTTCAGTTCATTCAATGTAACGCAAGGCTTGCTGAGCTGGATAAAAACACGAAAAAATCAGTAGAAAAGTTCATTTCATTTAGGCATATATTTTGACATTAAAGTACGACAAAAGATCAGAATCACCTTCCAGGAGGCGAGTGTTATTTCAGACAGTGAAGTGAACCAAGGTAAATGTTTGTGAATTGTGACAGTAAACATTAAAGTTAAATACAGAAAGAACTTGTGATTTATATCCGAAATATTGTGTTTTAAATAACGAACCAAGGCCACGCTCGTAACAACTGGTGTCAGAAGTAATATAGAATCGCGAAATAAAGTGGTGGCATTTGATTTTGAAATTCAAAGAGTGTTTAATTTGGTGAAACCGTGTAAAACTTTTCTGCTTTAAATGAAAATTCCGAAAGACAATTTTATATTAACGGTGAGTGAATTATCATAAGTAATGGGACGCAAACTAGAGTAGCTTCGCATACAGGAATTGAAAGTGGAGTTGGGGAAGCGGTCATTGCAAACGACAGGTCTAAAGAATATTCTAGTCGAGCGACTTAGACAAGCCTTGATAGAGGAAGAAAAGAATCCTGAGACATTTGGTTTCGAGGAAGAACCAGAACCTGAAGAAGTGCCTGCGATGAACATAGAACCGCTTTTGGATACTTTAATGACCAAAATGGAGCTATCCACTCTGCAAGTGAAGAATGCTATTGAGGAACAAAAGAATTCTCTGGAATTCCAATTAGATGAGCAGAAGAAAGCTAATGAGGATCAAAAGAATTCTCTGCAAGCATGTTCAGAAGAACAAAAGAATACCCTGGCAGCCTGTTGGGATGAACAAAAGATTTCCTTGCAGAATTGTCTAGAAACCTGTTTGGAGGCACAAAAGAATTTTCTTAAAAATTCATTAGACGAAAAAAAATTTGGAAATTGAAGGAATCCAGCAGGAAGTGCAGGAAGTTCAACAACAAGTGTCGCAGGTGCAACAAAATGTTACGGAGAAGCTTGGCAACTTTACAGCAGATTTGGGTAGAATGAAGCATCGGCAACCTCGGCACGAAGGAATTGAAATATCCGGTGCAGGCAGAATAAAACCTCCAATATTTGATGGACAAAATTCGTGGCATATTTTCAAGAGACAATTTGAGACAGCATCCGAAGTAAATAGATGGAATGATGCAGACAAAGCTACCGCTCCGGTATTAGCACTTCGAGGTCCCGCGTCAGAGCTTCTACAAACTATATCGATTGACAGGCAACGTGATTACACTTCATTAGTACAGGCGATATTACGGTATGGAGATGAACACATACTCCAAGTATATCGCTTGCAGTTATGCAACAGGATTCAGAAGCATGGCGAATTACTACAACAACTGCAGGCTGATGTGGAAAGATTAGCTTATCTTTCATACTCTAGTGTCAATACAGAATTCCAATTCCAATTCATTAATGGCAACAGAAGCATTTGTGCACGCTATAGCAGATCAAAAAGTTACAACAAGCACTAAGGCTAGCAGGAAAGAAGTCAACAGTAGAAGCGCTAGCCTATGCATTAGCATATGAATCTGCTAGAGAAGCATCTCGGAGTGCAGTACGAGTGTGAGAAATGTAGGTCGAGGAATGTACTTGCAATAGATTGCAGTCATCAGAAAGTACTCCGTAACGTGGTATTCTTCGATGCTGGAATTGTAATAGACCCGGAAACCTCCAAAGGGACTGCAAAAAACGCCGACGAATGGAATCACAAGAAGAGGAGAACAGAAAAGTATGCCAAAGATGTGGATCCACGGAGCAAGCAATTCGTGGAGAGACTAGAAATCAAACAGCGACTACTCATATCAGCTCTCCTGTTGAGCAGTCGGAAAACTTGTAAAAACCAACTTTGGGGTGGGGGGCAGACGTTGGCTGGTAGAGTCGGCAGCCCCGAAGTCATCATTCAAGTAGCCTAGTTGCATAGAAATAATAGCAGTCTCGTTTTATATGGAAGTGTAGGAAAAAATGACTGCGCAATCACTATCGACACTAGGGCTTCGGGATCAAATATTAGATCAGATCTCGTCAAAAGCAAGTGGCTTCACAACACCACGAAATATTTACGAAGAACAGCAACTGGAGAAGCAGCACAGGTATTTGGAGAAATAACTTTGGATGTTCAACTAGGCGAACTACTATTTCCTTACACTTTGCTGGTTTCAGACATCATGGGCGAATGCATTCTTGGAATAGATTTCATGACCACATATAAAATAAATCTGGATGTCGGAGAACGGATCCTCAAGTATGGCAACAGAGAAATTCCTATGAGACTAGGAGTAGGAGCAATTATACTTCGAAAATAAGAACTATGGTCTGTAAAATATTATTCTCTCTGCATCCTCCGCTAGTATGGACAAGGCTTACTGATGACATCAATGCTCAACACATTCGAAAATGAGGTACAACTAAAAGAAGGTGCTTCAATTGTGAAAATTGAATTGTGGAAATTGTGAACCCGTTAACCAGCTTGCTAATTTGAATAATGTAGGCAATACCTATACCAGCTAGTACCTACTCAACAAGTTCAGAAACTTCTTTCGTCTAGTGCGTTAAGTGAAAAGTAATACAACGATGCCAAAAAGGTGATCGATGAATTTTCGGAATTACTTGCAATGAATGATGATAATTTCGGTAAAAGAAATCTTGTAAAGCATGGGATCGATACAGGAGATTCTAGGCCCTTCCGGCAAACACCACGAAGACTACCATTAGCCAAAAAACCGCAAGTTGCAGATGTGATAAACTCCATGGAGGAACAAGACATAATACAGGAAATTAACAGCCCTTGGACATTGCCAGCTATTTTGATCAGGAAAAAGGATGCCAGCACCTAAATCTGTGTAGACTACCGCCGACTAAATAACGTATCCAGAAACGATAGCCATCCGTTACCAAGGATTGATGACACATTGGACACCCTTTCTGGAACGCAATGGTTTTCCACATTGGACTTGAAGAGGTGTTACTGGCAAGTGGAAATACATCCCGAGAACCAAGGAAAAACTGCCTTCTCAGTTGGAAGTGGCTTATGAAAATTCAAAGTTATGCCATTTGGATTATGTAATGTTTTACGTGGATTAACCTGGAAAGCATGTCTTATCTATTTAGATGACATAATAGTAATCGGAAGAACATTCAAGGAACATTAAAAAAACTTACGGGACGTACTTCAAAGACTGAGAGATGCGCAACTGAAGCTCAGTACAAATAAATGCGCGCTATTTAAAAATGAAGTTAAATACCTGGGGCCATAGTATCATCACAAGGAGTAAGAACTGATCCAGAGAAGATAACAGCTGTCAGAAATTGGACAGTTCCAACGGACAAACATCAATTAAAGAGTTTTCTTGGTCTAACTACCTACTACTGGCGATCCGTAAAATAAAATATAGCAAGGAGCCTACATCAACTTACAGAAAAAGGAAAACCGTTCATACGGTCGTTACATTTTAATGGGAGTTTCGAAAATTTGAAGCAGCAACTCTGTAAAACTCCAGTACTTCGCTATCCAAAGTTGGGAAAAACTTTTATACATATTGGACACGGGTGCCAACAATGTATGTATCGGGGCAGTGCTTTCACAGGAGGAGGATGGTCAAGAGGTGCCAGTAGCATATTATAGCAAAGCACTTTCAAAATCAGAGAGAAATTATTGTGCTACAAGAAATCAGCTACTTGCCATTGGAAGCTCAACCAAGCATTTTCATAAATATCTCTACGGGCAGAAATTTATCCTCCGGACAGACTATGCAGCGCTTAAATGGCTTTTGCAGTTTAAGAACCCTAAGGGTCAAGTGGCGAGATAGATAGAGCGACTCCAAGCTTATGACTTTGAAATCCAACACCGAAGAGGATGTATCCATGGAAATGCAGACGGTCTTTCACGACGTCCATGCAAACTTGAATGCAAACATTGCGTTCGGGTGGAAGCAAAAGAAATAAAGGGAACTATACAGCTGATAACGATGGAACCAGCGACGGGTTGGAACAACGAGAGCTTTCGAACAGCACAACGGGAAGACCGAGACATATCACCCATTCTTGCTTGGAAGACATAGAAAGACCACAATGGAAGGATATCTCGGAAAGGAGTGAGAAACTGAAGAGCTACTGAGCTCAATGGAATTCTTTTCATTTTGAATGTGGTATATTAAAACGCAGTGGAAATCAACTAACGACGAGTCATTCCAAATGCAGATAGTCGTGCCAGCATCTCAGGTCAAAGATGTTCTAGAAGAAATGCACAGTGGATCATCCGGAGGACATTTGAGGGTGAATATAACAATTTCCAAAATACGAGAATGGTTTTATTGGTTATATATGCGAGAGGATGTGAAGAGGTGGTGCCGCAAATGCATTATCTGTGCTTCTTGCAAAAGACCGCCACACAGAAGCAGAGGAGAAATGCATAAGTATAATGTAGGAGCCCCATTTGAAAGGAGAGCCAACATCGCTGGACCTTTACTAGAAACAGATAACGGTAACCGTTACATATTAGTTGCTATTGACTATTTCAGTAAATGGCCTGAAGATTATGCAACCCTAATCAAGAGACAAACACAGTTGCGGAACAAGTAATAATGAATTGGGTCAGTGTATTTGGTGTACCTCAGAAACTTCATTCGGACCAAGGACGGAGCTTAGAATCACGGACTTTCCAGGAGATGTGTAAAATGCTAGGAATAAGAGAAACCAGAACAACTCCTCTGCATCCACAATCTTATGGCATGGTAGAGCGCTTCAACAGAACATTGGTCGAGCATCTAAAGAAAGTAGTCGACTATCATCAACGCTATTGGAATCGACATTTTTCCGGGTTCCTAATGGCTAATCTATCAGCTGTTCACAACACGACCGGACAAACTCCAAATAAGGTCGTATTCGGAAGGGAGATGCGTTTTCCAAGCGACCTCAAGTTTGATACACCCAGAGATGAACAAAAGTTACCAGACGACTCCAGGAAAATTTCATTTTCATGGTACAAGTGTATTAATTTCTATCAAGCATTTCTTTTCCGCTATCTTGAAAACTGTATAATGTCAAATTACTATCAACTCAGCTGCCATGATTTTTGATCATGCAAGTTCGCTGAAAGCTGAGCTGCGTGCATGGCAGTAGGGGATTACAGGTACAAGAAGTATGGCAGTCAGTGCAAGTTGAGATAGATAGGGCGACTCCAAGCTTATGACTTTGAAATCCAACACCGAAGAGGACGTATCCATGGAAATGCAGAAGCAAAAGAAATAAAGGGAACTATACAGCTGATAACGATGGAACCAGTGCAAGTTGCATGCAAGCTGTACGATATCATGTAACCCCAGTGTTAGACAAAATCTGCTGTAATTTTATCCTATACAATGCAAATCTATATTTTACTTCATCTACAATGATAGAATTTATATATTACAAGTTAGTTTGAAAATTGCGGGTATAATTCAAGTAGTCGCACTGGACGAGCTTAGGACTCAAATCAACCCCTGTTTGTATCAAATATCATAAATATTTAAATCTAGTTCAATCGACCATCGAGCTTTCGATAACTTGGAGACTCACGTAACTTAAATAGAAAATGTTTTTGATGCGATAGACAAGTTTTTATTCACCTCCCACGTACTCCTACTAGTGATATTCTCGCATTAAAAAAAAAAGTTTTTCTTATAATGTAGTATTTAAAAAAAAATGCGGATTGAGTCGTAAGTGGAAAAATACTGCGGCCTCGATATACGTCCTTCCAATTAGCATTCTTGCCGATTTGCATCGGCTGCGTTTCATAATATGTAAAAAAAAATCGTCGTAAATTGTTTTGATGGATTAGAAATACGGGGAATCCCATCGTTCTGCGTCATATCGTTTTAATCATTGACGATAATATTTACATAACTTTTCAGTATTTCGTGAATATAAAAAAGGGTTAGTAGTTTAAGGCTAGTATGCTATTTGTGTGAATTAAAATCTTTCAGTCTCATAATTTGTTATACACAATAATACCCCGGAGTTTGTTAATTTGTGAAGAGGTCGATAATAATGAAATATTTCACAATTCGAAACGTATTTAATTAGAGAAGCGTATGTAAGTTTATTTATAATACAAACATACGATAGAAAATTTGTGGAACAGCAAAATCATTGGATTTAGTTGAATATGTAAGTAAAGCTGTGATTCGCGAAATCAAAATACATCATATCTACATATATATATGTACATATATATATACACAATATGGCCGAAAATGTACAGATCTATTTAACCCATTGGTTACACGAGATAATACTGCTTGCATGCAAGCCTCCCTTCCAACGCGATTTTAAACGACAGCAGAAGGCAGTGCGGTTGATGTCTTATCATTTTGCATGCAAGTTCATTTGAAAAATGGCATTGAGACGTAAAGTCTTGCGTATATTGGAAAATTATAGCAATAAAGGAAGTTGCAGAATGATTAAACCCAAGAAAAAATAAAGAGGAAGGTGTTGATAAATGATGTAATACATGTGATCCCAGCAAATCTCATTTTCCCTGCATAAATTTATCAGTTTCACTGAAGCATTTCTTTTCCGCCATTTTGAAAACTGCATAATGTCAAATTACTATCTTCTCAGCTGGCATGATTTTTCATCATGCAAGTTCGCTGAAAGCTGAGCTGCCTGCATGACATTAGGGATTGCACGTGCAAGAAGTATGGCAGTGCAAGCAATCGGTATTCTAGAAGGTTGAATCGCACGCATTAAATAAACATCTAATTGGGTGAAAACTTAAGCCACTCGCGAAATATATGAATATGCTGTGCTTGTAAACGTTTTGTCATGGCAGTATAGTAAAATGGTGACAATTTGAAGGGGGATATCTTTTATAATCCAAATTGCTGTGCAAAAAAAAAATCGTTAGCGCCCCCTTTCTTTATGTAAAAGATATATAGGGCTGTCACTGAAAAGTCCTTTCTAAAATAAAGAAAAGACAATTCTAAAATAAATAAATCGATCATGATCTTAAACCATCTTAAACTTTCGCATATTTCTCTGCTTCGTTATACATATTTAAACAAAATTTCACGAATCATTATAAAATTTTTTAAATATATTTATTTGCCTAAAAAACGATTTTCCCCTGGAAATTTGGCGATTGTTTCTGCAATATTGCAACAGCTTCCGACACAACAGAATTTCAAATATGTATATTTATTAAAATCGTTAAATTTCACTAAGTTTCATTGAACTCCCGGAACTATGAAATATTTACTTTCGGAAACGTCAAAGCAAGTTCAACCAAGTCCAATCCGACTGTGATTGAATGTTTTACTCACGTACACTGTATTCGCATAATATCCCGCTTCGTTATTAGTTATTTATTCAATAATCGCAACTGTCAGAGCATATTATTGGTCTAAGGATATTGATTTATTTTTCGTATTGATAGTTATTGAATCCTAGTAAGTCCTACTATATCATGTTCTATAACTCTACCATGATGAACTCGTTATTTCTCTGATAGCTCTAGCTGTATTCTTTTGTGTACCTTGTTCTAGAACTCTCGTATACTTGAGAGAACAAATTGTTCTGTCGATTGAACCGAACTTGTACCTATTCTAAGTTAGATATCTAGTCTTGCGATTATCCAACCCTCCCAATACTAAGCTATTTTTAATATCACGCTCTACTAAAGATGGAAAACTTTATATCAACTACTATTTTCATTAAAATATCTGCTGTATAATACAAAAAATATTGTTTTATTTCAAATGTGAGAAGGAAATATGTAAATTACAACTCAAAGTTATCATTTCAACTCTGGATAGAATTCTGAGGGTAATACTCCTCGTTGAAATGGGAAGACAGCACCAGTCCCGTTCTCTTAATGCCTTTTATTACCTTGACTATGTCGATGGATTTTCGCACCCACATCTGGTTCATTTCACAACCGCGCTATGCAAAGACAGATATTAATTTATTTTACTAATAAAAAGTAATTTGTACAAGCAAAACTGAAAATGTATGGAGACTTTACTCCAAAGTGGAAGTCACACTTTAGGTTCTTTTCTGATTTCGCAAGAATTAATATGAAAACATTTCAAAATATTGTTACATACATAAATGTCATACAAATTTGTTTTCTCCACTTTTTCCACTTAATTACGGATTAACCCTGTTTTAGTGAGTTATTTTTTTTTTAGCATACACGTCCCAGTAAGTATGTTTTTTTTTAATTTTAAGATAGATTTCGCAAATTGAAAATGACTTTTAAACCCATTTACCGATTTTAATAAAAATTCAAACATATATAGATTTCTAACCATATTTCACTACTTCCTAATCAAAATATTTTTTTATGCAGGGGTTGTAAATTTTTTATGCACAAGTAGCTAAAACGTTGAAAATTTAACAAAATTTTTTTAAATTCACAAAATATGGTTTCGTATTTTAGGTTATATTACATTGAAATTCTAAAAATATGAACAATATATCATCAGGGGTTAACAACCTTTTCAGATAAAATACATATTTCCTATTTATGAGATTTCATTCTCAAAATGTTTCGCAGATTTTAGGTTATATCACATTGAAATTCTAAAAATATGAACAATTTACCGTCAGGGGCTTTCCACCTTTATCAACCATTCCACAACCAATCACCTTGGAATCCGACCATCTCCGATTTGGATGAAACTTCCACAGTTTTTAGGGAATACCAAAATAGAATACCCATATTTTTGTCCCCCCCCCCCCCCCCTCAAACAATCGGTTTCTCCGTTCTCGAGATATGATTTTTGAATATGAAAATCGTAAAATCACGAAATTTCTACACCAAACGGTTAGTTAGGGGGGGGGGGGCAGTAGGGGAAAACAAAAATTTATGGGTAAGCTATTTGGAAGTCCTTAAAAATTGTGAAAGTTTCATCCAAATCGGAGATGGTTGGGTCCAAAACAAGCACTTTTTGATCGTTTTCGTATGGAATGGCTGCATACCCATATATGTATATCTATGTACATATTTATTTTTTTTCACCAATAATTATTTATTATATATATACATATGTATATGTAAAAACAGTATTGATAGAATTATGTAAAAAAAGCGAAAAAAAACATCCAAAATGGGCTGGACGATGACAGGACGTATACATGTACAGCGATACTTACTCTATCTGATTCACCAGAGGCTGGGCGTACAAGTACGGCGATACCGCTGAAAGGGTTAACAGTCGAAAATTTCGATAAACTAATTTGATGGCCACGATTAATCGTCCCTTTGTATTGCAAGCATTAACGGTAATATGAAGTGCTGTGACAACGTTAGTGCAAAGATTTATGCAAGGCTGTGGAAATTATAGTTTTCAGTCAACTTTTTGGAAAGTTTTGTAAAATTAGTAAAAACATTAATATTGCCTCATTTAATTTTTTTTAGTTTGATCTTTCCTCGATTCAATAACTCATGTGCACGTAATTGAAGTTTGTTTCAACTACTGCATAGGGTCCATTTATGGATTGAGAAGGTTAGACTATGATGGTACCTCTAATATGTCGTCAAAACTAAACCGTTTAGTAAATAACGTATAAATACATGAAATATTTAAGTAGTGGTAAGCTGCCAAATTAAATAGCTATTGACCTGTCAATTATAATAAATTTAATTGTTTTCTCGATTTCATTATGGAATTACATTAAAGAAAGTATTTGGTCTCAACAATTTGTACTATACTCAGGGCTGCATTTACTATAATGCGCATTAGGCGCAAGCTGGGGCCTCAATCTCTATGGGGCTACATTTTAAAACTTCACTCCGCACAAACAACAATACAAATCATTGGTGTCGTTATTGTTGCAAAATAAAATGTTTTAAATGCTAAGATCGGAACATAAAAACTAGAGCCCGACTGAAAAATGTGTCTCCATTTGTCCGTTTATTTTCCCCGGACTGGAATCGAACCCACACTTGTTCCAATCGGTCAAAGATGGAAAAAAGAAGAATTTTAAGAGCTTTTATTTTTAACGATTCTAAATCAAATCATAAATACAAGAGGCTCGTCCGGGTATTGAAGCCGGACGATTGGTCTTACCAAGACAGATGATTTTCGCTCTCGAGTTACTTAATTTCTACTTAGCCAACTAAGCCATGTTTGCTTTCAGCTGGCATTAACCAGTAACGATGAAAGCGCACAAATAAATTGCAAGTTCAATTTTATTTATTTTTCCCGGACGGGAATCGAACCCAAACATGTTAGAACATGTATTTATGATTTGATTTAGAATCGTATATATATCATATATCTGTATTTTAAAAAGTACATGGCATACAGTCACAGCCAAGAGAGAGTTGTATGCAGAGCTTCATGGCCTTTCTAACGACTATTCAACCAGCGCCGTACTATTTTCCTCTCAGGAGTTCTAGTGGTCTAAAATAAGAATTTCGTGCCATTTTTTTTCAACTCTGACATCTTTTTTTTTTTTTACAATAAGAGTTTTTTATAAAACCTCTAAGCTATGGACTCTCATCTTTAATTTGACCTATTACACCCTATGTGCTATATGTAGCTGGTAAAGCGTTATTATGGCATAACCTATTCAGGTCCGAAATTAAACGGTTTTTTTTTAAATTACGATTTCCAGCCACTAAAGGAACAGAAATTATCTTTGAAAATAGGTTTGAGAATAGCTTTGAGAATTGGTTATGAGCTAATAACTACAAATAGACCATAGGATGTACTGGGTTAAATTAAAGAAGAAAGTGTACACTTTACAGTTATTATAAAAAAAAAAAGATATGTTAACCACCTTTTTGTACAAAAAAAAATGGTACGAAAATCCGAAATTTTTACTATAGACCACCAGAAATCCTGAGAGGAGAAGTGTACTGCCCGTTAGTAGAACGTACACGCAAATTTAAACTTAGTGAAACTGAAATGAATGCACTGTTAAATTTGGATCAAGGTCAGTGGTCGAGTCTCTTATCAAAAACAAACACTGTTCACTACGTTTAAACTTTCAATAAATTATCAAACTTATTTCTTAAGATTGCCCACTAATTACATTAAGATCAGATTATGTATATAAGTTGTTAGGTCAGAGATCCACACACACTAGAAAACACTTATTCCCACAAACTTAGAATGTAAGATTATAAAGAATGGTTGAACTGGGATAATATATATATATGTAAGTTTTGAATCAGAGAATGTTGATCGCACTGAAAACACTTATTGGCGGAATAGTTGCAATATAAAATCGTCAAGAGCGTAATACATATAAATATATATATATTATTAATATAGAATAAAATTAAATTATGATAGTTAATAAATATGCACAGGAAGTGGATAAATATGTAAATGTATAATAAAATAGATATATGAATAAATATTAATTTGTTACAAGTGACTGGTACTCACCGATCTACAACTTGACGCTTGAGGGTTGGCTTTAAGCTAATGTTAAGACTCTTTGTTCTAACCCATGGTTATTCCCGGCTTAAAGTGTTATATTATCTTCAGTCGAGACCCAAAATAAGATGCGTTTATTTCCGTCGAGACCAGAAATGAGTGTAAGTAAATGATTATCTCAGTCGAGACCCAAAATGTTAGTCCCTAAACAGCCAACTTACCCTAAGCGATGCCAAGTACAAAAAGAGATCGAGATCAGTCAGCTTGTCGGTTATATAGCCCTTGATTGCACACGACTCCACTGATGATTGCAAGAATTGGCAGTGCATCTGTGATCTTACGGTACTTACGATAAAATTTGCATAGCAACGAACAAAAATGCATAGCAACAAGAAATTTAGAGCTACACATGCTGCTGTGTTAAATTAAATTATATTTGCAAAAACTTCCGTTGGATTGTACTTGTAATGATGATAATGATAGAGTTGCAAATTGATTTGCTTGATCGGATTGTGTTTGTGCCAATTGTATGCTACAGGGATGTAAAGGACTCACATTTTGACTAAACTCATCGCTCAATTCAAGCAGTGAGTCCGCTCAATCACTGAGTCCGCTCAACAGTTGAGCGGTGGTTCATCGCTCGAAATTTGAGCGGACTCACTGGTTGAGCGGACTCAATCGTGAGCGGACTCAGTCTTGAGCGGACTCATTGCTTGAATGAACTTGAGCGGACTCAAGTCTTGAGCGGACTCACTACCTGAGCGGACTCATCATTTGAGTTGAGCGAACTCAAATCATATTTTAAATAAGGAAGGAAGGAGGAAGAAGAAATGTTGGCTAAGAAAATTAGCAAAAGCTAAATTAATAAAATATAATATAATGAATGACTTTTTTATAAGCTTTTCTTATTTTATTGAAATTTCAGTTTCAATTTTAATTAAATCAGATTCTCTTTATGTTATTTAAAATATGATTTGAGTCCGCTCGACTCAAATGATGAGTCCGCTCAGGTAGTGAGTCCGCTCAAGACTTGAGTCCGCTCAAGTTCATTCAAGCAATGAGTCCGCTCAAGACTGAGTCCGCTCACGATTGAGTCCGCTCAACCAGTGAGTCCGCTCAAACTTTGAGCGATGAACCACCGCTCAACTGTTCAGCGGACTCAAATCCTGAGTTGAGCGATGAGTTGATATGATAAATGAGTCCGCTCATTTACAACCCTGGTATGCTACATAACAACGCATGCTTTGGTTAGATATTGTAAATTTTTTTGGGAAAATTGTAATCAGATTGAATTCATTTTCTTTTCAGAACTCAATTTTAGCATGGTATTTTTGAAATATGTTCCCTTTTCAGGAATTGTTTTCAGCACGTATTCAACTGTTCAAACATATGAGAATGATCTTAATTTGATCTGTGCGATGAGGCTATACTTTCGTATTGTATTTGTGCAATATATTATGTATGTAGATGACAAATACATGGTTTTGTTGGGTTGTGTATCTGTTTTTTGACTAAGGGTAATTAGATTAGATTTAAGTTTACTAAAAGTTTTAATGCTTTGTATTCAGGATGTTTTCTTTTTAGAAGGTATCTGTTAACTGAAATATATTCGAATTGATTTGGTTCGAACAAGCAGAGTGCGGAACTGGTTGAAAAGTCATTGGAAAAGCCTCGAAGCCATTGGCTCTAGACTGCGACCGTATAACCTGTACTTATTAATATACAGGGATAGTTTGTTAATCGCTCTGTATCTCCCAAAAGATTGGTGTGGACCTCCCTCCTTGCCATAGAGTTTTTTATTCATCTAGGTGAGAGCTTTAATCGCCTCCTGCTCTATGGACCACCTAGACGGAGTATGTATACATATATTGTTCTTTCCTTAGAACATATTATAATAAACAGAAATGTGTGTATCGAACAAAATTTGTGTACATGAGTGACGCCGAGAACCACTAATAATATCTCGAAGTGTTAGTTCATAACGAAGGACAGAAAATACAGAAGAAAACAAGATGCAGTATAACAACTAAACCAAAAACGAGAAAAAGAATCACTGGAAGCTATGACGATAGATAAGCGAGTGGCAGCGTGTAGAAATACCATGAAATTTACTCTCCAATTAGAAGTAATTCACGGTGACACTGCCCCTTAATGGGTTCTCCTAGCTTTTCATAACTGCACTGTGCTCCCACACTGAACAACTTCCACCCAACATAAATAACTTCATGCAATGACTCTCCGTCTCACTCAAACTAGAATCTTAAAGTTACGGTCTTACGGCAAGCTTTGGGTACACTAGAAATAATGTCAGATTTTCTTCCAAGCTGACATATTTGGCTTAGAATTTAAAGCAACAGGTTACATAAGCACTATTCGGGATTACATAAAAAAATAAAATTGAAAAAAGTAAAGATTTGTAGCAACAGGAGCTAAAACCCTTCACAAGATGTACATTTTCTCCAAAACAAAAGAAATGTCAATAATTTGAAAAATAAATGACTTAGATTTTTTTTAGATTTTTCTGGTAACTGTTATGATTTGGTCTATCACTCGATTCCGGCTTGACCTCGACTTACGGGACACCCTGTATATGTATATTTTCTTAACTGAAATATACTTATTTTTTTGGGCCTCTTAACAGGGACGGATGCTGGTTTCTTGTGAGGGTTTGGGGGGGGGCGCAACTTTGGTTTAAAAACGGTATAAGCTGGAAACAGATCAAACGTTCGATGACAATCGCTACCACTCGCAAATTTCAAATGCACAAAATTTATCATTTAAAAGATACCTGTTGAACAGATAAGTGAGTGGCTACCACTCGGAACGAAGAAAGTCGCTCAACACTAAACTTTTAACACTCGCGAAAGACAAACGAGGCGTTAAATTATTTATTTTGTTTTCCGTTGTATATAATGCAAGTGTAAAACTTCCAAATCATCGATTTTAGATTGTAAAAATAGGGAAACACATTTTGTTCAATTTGACCAATTCATCATAAATTGTAACTTTGCAAAATACAGGAATTAAAGAGCTACGTATACTTTACCTCTACTAAAGTCAAGAAAGATTCATTTTTTTATATTATTAAGGCAAGTTCAGGAGATACCTTATGATGCAAAGCACAGCATTACAGGAAGGTGATAGGGAAAGGAATTAGGAAGTGGTGAAAGTGCTGATGTATGTCACCGTTAAACTTTCGTAAATTGTATGCTGGAGGAAAGAAAGAAGATGGTAGAGTGTTCAATATTCGCACAGTTCGCGAAAAAAAAGCATCCTGGAATTTTAATGTACGGTCGAAAGTGGTTTGAAGGGTAAAATGATGTGCGCTGCATCTAGGAATCTTTCTACAAGGGATCAGAGTAGATATCTCATCGGAACATTGATACATGTATCGATAAAAGAGTGAAAGGCATCCATCACTGCAGCGGTATTCGAGTGAGTCGATATTACACGTCATTGCCACATCGCCAGTGAGCTTGAAGGTTCTTTTTTTGACAATATCCAATGAAGGTAAGACTGTGCGACCAGCCCCGGCCCAGATATGATTCTAGGTCTGGTGTAGGACTTATAGAGGAACGCTAGATTCGATGGGTTGAAATATTTCTTATACCTTTTCAGAAATCCTAGACATTGCGATGCTTCTTTGGCAATATGAAGATGTGATCTGTCCAGCTTAACCCATTGAAAATGTTAATGCCAAGAATGGGTAATGATGGTATATCGTAAATCAGTGCTCCGTCAAAAGAAATGGAGTGAAAAGTAATGATCTTGCTTCACAGAGATGAGACAGCTTTGGGGCTTAGATGGCTTGAACTCGATGCGAATCGCTTTATTTCATTGGATGCAGACTCTTTCGCTTTTAATAATTGATTGAACTTATCGTTAAACCAAAAGCGATTTTCCTGTTGTTGAGACCTGCTGTAAGAATAAGGAATGTATTCATGCATGCCAAGACTAAGTATATCACTAAGTTGTAATGTGCATTCATCAACAACCCTCGAAGAAAAACAGACCGACCAATCTATTTCTCTAGGATACTGATTGAGAATCTCCCAATCAGCATTTAGATTATTTTTTATTCAACCTTTTAGCTATATATTCTACGATTGCATTTTACGAAATAATAAAACTTTTTTTCCAAAATAAATGTCTTGCTTTAAATGTAATAACTGAATACAACAATATACAATGATTTGTTTACTGTTGTGTAGTTTCGTTAAATTTCTCCATTTACGAGTTGTAATTGTTTCTTTAAATATTGAACCGCCGGTAATATTCTAACGACCCGTCGTTACATCGAAGACTCATCAACGAAATTTTGCCAGCTGTTTTCAATTAAAACAAATCTCCCATCGCTTTTACCTGTATAAGCTCTGCTTCAAATTGAACGTTTCCACACTTTTTTTTACAAAAAGTGCAGTAGAAAAATTCAGAATATCTACTGTAATTTTTTGGTTTTCAGAGGGGGGGCAAGCGGCCCTTAGATGGATCTGCCACTACCTCTTAATGATATCGCGCCTGTTGTATTGCGTGTGCCGCCGTGCTACTGAGGGAGAGCGCACGGCTAGTGGGGAGAGAATTTCACACAATTATAATACAGAACTTGGTCGGTGTTTATTATTTATTAAAAAAAAAGGAGATGACTTGGCACTAAGTTATTATATTATTAAATATAGAAAAGGAAGAATAGCACTAACTTATTAATATATAACAAAGAAACAAATGATAGCACTAACAATAACAATAAAGTCGTCCGCCCAGCTGGTACTCTTCTCGATCACTTCACATCATAACAAGTAAAAGATCATTTAAACTTGTAAAGGATTGCTTAGTACAATATTCATTTAAATAGCTTATTTAATTATCTGTAGTTTCTATTACCCTTTAAATTTGAAAAATGCATACAATAACAACAAAAAGGACACCTATCATCAAAAGTATTCTTTACATTCCAAAAAGTAAAGATCAGCTTGATCTACGTTAATGATAAATTGGCTAACATACTTGTAACTAAACGTTATATTGCATTATTAAGTAATTTCTATACCTAAGCAAGTAACGAGTACTCTGAAATGTCCAAAAGATTGTCACCATTGAGGGAATTTACAATTTGCGTTCTGAATAAGGAAGTGTCTTCAAAATAAAGGCATTTAGATTCTGCAAGTAGAAGACAAATTGCTAGGAAGTGAAATATGTCTTCTTCTTCATCTTAGTTACAAAGAGAACATAAAGCTAAGCCTTCTCTCCACCATGGACTTGCATTGAAAGTGAAGCGATTACCCCTTGCCATGAATATTAATTTTATTTGATTGATTTAAAGCGTTAGTTTCGTTAAAATAGGCTCTATCGGCTTCATATTCTAGAAGTGGATAAAAGCCACGCCTTATTCCTGTTTTTGCGAACTCTTGAACTTTAAAATATCTAAATTCCTTTTCTTCTAGCAGCATCTCTGTAATTGGTCCATTGAGTTTATTCATATGTAATATTAAATTATGCCTGTCTGC
Organism: Dioctria linearis; assembly: GCA_963930735.1. Taxonomy (NCBI): domain Eukaryota; kingdom Metazoa; phylum Arthropoda; class Insecta; order Diptera; family Asilidae; genus Dioctria; species Dioctria linearis. The sequence continues at coordinate 87,475,550 of OZ005742.1, forward strand.
TATTTCATCCCATAAAGCAAAACTGAAGAACCGTTTTTTTAACATCTTTGCCGCTAACTTACGTAGAAGACGATGTTGAGGGTATTTTGCTAGAAATTTTTAAACATTTTTGGATGGAATTCTAGAGTAGATATACTTATAAATAAAATCCTTTCCTTTTTCGAAGTGTAACATATAGTTAGGGGTATGTTTGGGAAGATTTTGTACTCTTTTAAAGAAAAAAACTTCTTTGAACTTTCTTCACTTTCCACTGCATAAGAAGCCCTATATCTGGGGTTCGTGACATAATATTGCTCTCGTTACGCTTTGAAAAAGACTCCATTTTGGACTTAGGTTAAAATTTTTATTGATAATAATGAAAGTGTTCCAGACTAAATTCATACTAGAGATTGCTGTTATGCTCCTGTTGTGACAATATTGGCTAAAGCTCAATTCAAAAATGGAATATTAAATAAATTTTTTATTAATTATCATTGATCTATTAAAAATTCATAATAAGTTTAATTCTTATTTTCATTGTAATTCTCAAAACGTTTGACACTTTTCCCGTCCCTTAAATCTAGTTCAAAACTGTGGGTTATTTTCTCTTTAACTTTAATTTAATAATTCTCAAATGTTATTGAATAAAACAGTAACTTTAAATATTTAAATATTTATTATATATACAGGGTGTTCCGGTAGTCGACGTCAAACCGGAATCGGGTGATAAGCCAAATCATAATACTTACCAGATAAAAATAAAAAAATCTAAGTCATGTATTTTTTAAATTATAGCTATTTCTTTTTTTTCGGGAGAACGTACATCCTGTGATGGTTTTTAGTTCCCGTTGCTACAAAATGTTACTTTTTTTCAATTTTATTTTTCTTATGTAATCCCGAATAGTGCTTATGCAACTTGTTGCTTTAAATTCTAAGCCAACTTCTCCAGCTTCGAAGAAAATGTCACATTTTGTCGAACCAATAATAGAAAATAATACTTCGCCCAACTTTAACTGACTGTACTGAAAAAAAGTGTACTAGGAACTGGCGTACCTGTCAAGTAACTTTAAAATTTGACGCATTTAATGAATCCTTATCCAAAGTGGTATAACACTTGCTACATTCTTTCTTAGATTACGGGAGAAAAAATGTTCCTTCAAGAAACCCAGTCTCGAAAAATTTCTTTGATCCACTAAAAATGAGTCCAGTGTCCAGTGTACCCAAAGCTTGCCGTAAGACCGTAACTTTAAGATTCTAGTTTGAGTGAGACGGAGACTCATTCCATGAAGTATAAGTGAGACAGATAGTCATTTGATTTAGGGCGGCAAAGTTTCAAGTCTTGGATCGACTCATTAACAGATCCGCAACATCAGAATTGAGTAACTCGAAAAAGAAACTAATGAAAAAAATAGGAGAACCTAAACAAAATTCTCCATTCTCCTGTTTTTTTTTTGTTTTTTTTTTCGAGTCACTCAATTTTGTTGCTTGGGACCTGTTAACGAGTCGAATCAACAGTGAAACTTAGCCGCCCGATATAAAATAATTGCCTAGTATAATAAATAACAAATTTCCGTTTTTTGTTATTTTTTTATACCGAAGTATACCAAAAGGGCCTATTTCATCAAATATTACTTTCAGTAAAAAATTACATAAACAAAATGAATTGCGCAATAACTCAGTAGCACTCTTTATTTGAGTATTAATACTGTTTGATAATAATTTCTATTTGGATTTGAAAGATAAACTAAAAGAGATTTTTTTATCTTTTGTCGTATCTTTAAATCCAGCTTGGTTGATTTTAATCGGTAAACTGCTTCGAAATAAGAACTATTTCAGAAAAAACCGACCACTTATATCCGCTTCCATTACTCATCACCAGGTAAACAAAATTAGGGACCGCTGGTAGGACTGCATCTATAAAAGCCACTAAATGAAAAAATCTTATTCATTAAAAATGGAAGTCAGCCAAGAAGCATGCCGCAAATTAATTCTTTCCACTCATCCGAAATCCGAATATATTTCAAAAATGTTCTCAGTAAACCTCGAGAATCTTATAGTGTCCAGAGAGAGTCCGGGTCAGGAAATAAATCAGGCTCGATAGATCAAAAATTGGCCAAAGAAGTGGTAGACGACTTTAAACGAAATGCCAACATGTCATTTGAGAGATATAGCCTATAAGGCTGGAACGTCATATGCTACGGTCCATAGAATTAAAAGAAGAGGAGGCATACGAAGTTTCCATATTCAGAAAACAAAGAACAGAATACCAAAAAAATGAAATCCAGGAGTCGAATTTTGAATGAAAATTTCCTAACGAAATTCGGCTTTAGTGAAAACGAACTACAACGAGTGTCTTCAGAGGCACTTTCATTCATTCCTTAGAAAGGATGATGCATCAGCTTTTTCTTGGCCTGATTTAGCAACTTACTACTACTACTGCAGAAAAGTGAGAGATTTCTACGATGCCGAATGCATACCCGTAGTACCCAAGGAAGCGAATTCTCAAAATTGTCCAAAACTACGACCAATCGAAAAATATTGGGCTAATATGAAAAGAAAATTAAAAAAAAAACTTTTTTAAGAGGTAGTGTACAAACTCCAGGTTTGTCTAAACTAATAACAGGGGTACCAGATCAAAACAAATAGACCAATTAAACAATTTTAAACAAATGTGCTTTATTGTAGCAATAAAATGACAGAAGAATAATGAACAAATTAATTAAATAAACAACAACAATAATATAAATCAACGTAAATTAATGTTGGCTTGGTGGTGATGCTGGAATGAGAAAAGAAGAATTAGCACTCAGAAATATACTGGTTTTCTAATAGTGTGATGTGGTCTGAACCTTACTGTAGTTCAGTAGTATACAAATATAATAAAACTTACTGTAGTTTATTATATTTATATATGCGATAATTGTATGCCTTAATGTAGCATGCAAGTGTTGTTTGGTGTAGTGAATCCTTTGGTTAGGATTAGCTTGGTAGTAACAGCTTAATATACTGTACTTGATAATGAACGTTACTGTAGTTCAGTAATATATAAATATAATAAGTCTTATTGCAATTTATTATATTTATATGTGTGTTCCTGGTGGTGTAGTGTCACAGTCGCAAGTTAATGCGTTACGACTGTCATGGTCAAGAATGCAATTTACTGTATTGCACTCAAGTGATCAGATACGACTGACCCTGTATGTGCTGAATCTTTTGGTTAGGACCAGCTCGAAAGTAACAGTTTATTGTACTGTACTTCTCAACTGTAATTTATTGTATTACAGCTGAGTGGTGTTGTTGTAACTTAATGTATTACGACAACGTGGTTGTATGGTGTCACAGTCGCAAGTTAATGCGTTACGACTGTAGTGATCAGACGAGACTGACCTGGTGTGCTGAATCCTTTGGTTAGGACCAGCTTGAAAGTAATAGTATATTGCACTGTACTTCTGAGATAGTATCAGCTTATTGTACTGTACTTTTCAACTGTAATTGTATATTACGAGTGTGATTATAAGAATGCAATTTAATGTGTTGCACTTCTGTGATCAGATGAGACTGACGAAAACCCTTTTGCTTCACAGGCCTTTTATAGTAAGCAGGTTGCCGGGAATGCCTGCTCTGATTTGTTGATTCCCAGCAAGTTATTCAGAATGCCTGCTCTGATTTTTTGAAGCAAAGTTATTTAATTCTGCTCCATGTAATTAATTTTGGTGTGTATTCGCACAGGTAGTCTGTACAAAATTTAATGAAATTTTTTAGCACGCAGTAATTATATCATGTTGGTTGTGTGTAAATAATTAAGCAATAGTTCAGTAAACATTATGTGGTAAAAAAAAGAGGTTTTTCTTGTTGCATTCATTATTCATTAGGTGATCTTTTTGTTTTTATACAGTCCTTAAATTGTTCAGTGTTCCAACTTTATTTCTGCCATCTGTCATCAAAATTGACTCCGAAATGAATTATGCCTGTCCTGTAAACATATTATAATATACCTTGAAAGGCTCTTTTTTTTTTAAATCAAGAATTCTATTTATATAAAGCAATATCGCTGCAACTACATGCAGACGAAGATTTTAGCAAAATTGATTTTGATTTACTCTTCGTGGCAGTGTTCTTGTTATTAAGTATGGCTAAATTTTGTCAAATACTATTTTATGCACGACATATATATTTCCATATTGTTTCAAACTATGAACAGGTGTATCAAATTTTGTATTATCCCAAATTTATTCAGTCTCATATTTCACCACTCTATGTATAATAAATATATATAACATTATAAGCAATGTCCTCATGATTCTATAAATAACTAATTGATTTCTATTATTTTCAATTCTAATTATAAATGTTTTAATCGACCCCTAGAACAAATAACTATCGGGTCCTTGAGGAGAGTAAGTTAACTTGGAACATTCTTTTAAACATGGACCTGCTGCGGGCCTTTCTGCAGGACTTGGGTTCTCAAAACTGTTGTCATATATATGCATTAGAAACAGGCTAAAGCTAGTTTATAAAAACTACAACGGCTTGCATAGCTATGAGCAATTGGTGCTATGCGTACCTGCCCGACTGCAGTATTAGAGGCTATACTGGACATGCTTCCATTGCATTTGCATGCTAAAAAGGAGGCCATGCTCAGCGCAATAAGACTGCAGAGAAAAGATCTCCGAAAGGCTAGCAATCCGTTCGGCTATCTGAAATATCTTAAAGAATTCTTAGAGGACTCGGCGTCAACCCCAATATCAGACGTTATGCCCAGACGTTATAACTTTGAAATACAATTTAAGGTGATCTTAGGGAATCATAAACAGTGGAAATCTAGTGACCTACCCTTTAAAAATGAATCTCTTAAGTCTTAAGTTGTACAAGGATGGTAGAACAGGCGTTGGCATATATTGACCGAATTACCGACTTGCTAAAGCACTAGGGGCCTCATCTACATATTTCCAGACAGAGATCCACGCGATAGAGCTCTGCTCGCGAAATTATTCATAAGAATATGTTAGGAACAAAAATACATATAATATCAGATAACCAAATAGCACTTAAAGCGTCAAATTTGTTTACGTTTGAATCCAAATTGGTTTGGTTTGGCTAGTTTGCAGTTATTATAACGTAAGAGCTAATATTCACAGTTATTTTGATTTTTGCATGTCCGTCAGTCCGTCTGTCCAAGCTCAAATTTTGTACACGAACTTTACAAAAAAGTAAAATTAAGTTAGAAAATGAGACAAATCGGGCAACTCCTTCGTAGGATTGCCATACAAAAATTTCGTTTTCACTATATATTTGGACACTGCCTGAAAACGCGACAACGTAGAGAGCTGAAATTTGATACATGATGTTTTTATAGTAATAGAAAAAAGCTTCAAAACTGGACTAAACCGGGCAATCCCTTCTTGGTGTTTCCATACAAATTTAGGTTTTTTACGTATACTATGAAAAGGATGAATTCTAGACAAAACTTGTTTAGAATATGAAATCCTATTAAATTGGTTATAACCATTTTTCCTGTTCTACGAACCTTTCTAAAAATATATGCGAAAAACCACTGCACATATCAAAATTGCTCAAATGGGTAACCAACGTTTTAGATAGAGCCAATTAAGTGAAAACGCAAGATTTAAGGTCTGAGGAAACTTTAAAAATAAATAACTTTTGTAAATAAAATGGACTCAAAAGAAAAAAAAATAAGAAATGCTACAACTCAGATTATATCTTAAAAGTTTGAGCATGATTTGCAGTTAGACAATTGTGATTATAGTTATGGTTCCCCAACTTTTAAGATTTAATCTGAGTTGTAGCATTTCTTACTTTGCATTAAACTTTTCTTGTTTATATCACTGAGAAAGTTAAAAATTATTTTTTTACTTTTTAGTCCATTTTCCTTACAATAGTTATTTATATCCAATGTTTTTTTAATATATTTTATTTTCTACTGTTTAGTAATACTCCCGAATCTCGACTCACGAAATTCAACTCTCGAAAATCGAGTCTCGAAACTCGACTTTCGAAAATTGAATCTAGAAAATCGACTCTCAAAATTTTGACTCTCGAAAATCGACTCTCAAAATTCGACTGTCGAAAATCGTCCCTAAAAATTCTACTCTCAAAATTCGACTCTCAAAATTCGACTCACGAAAATCGACTCTCGAAAATCGTCTCTCGAAAATCGACTCTCGAAACTCTACTCTCGAATCTCGAAGGGTGGAGTTACCACCATCACTCCAAAACCCCCCAACACGTAAGAACATTTTACCCCATCGAAAAGCTCCCCATTCCTCCTAAATCGAAAAACCCCATGTAAATCCATGCACGTTTACTACCCTAAAAGTCTTCTATCACGAATGTCACTCTCAAAGGGTGGTAGTTACCACTCCACCCCAAAACCCAAAACACGTAAAAATATCTTACCCCATCGGAAAGCTCCCCATTCACCCATTCTAAATCAAAAAACCCCATGTAAATCCATCTACGTTAACTACCCTTAAACTATTTCGTCACGAGCGGCACTCTCAAGCGCTCAGGGGTCTGCAAGTTGATAGAAAGTTATGAAAAATTGTTGAAATAATTTTACAGTATGTCCGTTAAACATGCGATTCGCTATAAAACGACTTTTAATAAAAGGCTCTTGAATGCAACCTGTTTCCGCTGGACGGAGCCTTGTTCATGTTCGTAAAAACTCAGCTTATGAGGTACCAACTAGTAGACTCGCGTCTGTCGCCCCACACAAAGTTGTTCTGTCATCGATTTTATGTCGGATAATCAAATAGGTAAAAAAAAATTTATGATCGCTGACCAATTACTTAGAAACAATAGCACTTTCAAATCTTGAAATTGTGTGCTTTTTCATCTATAGGAGTAATCGGTGCAACAAAAATATAAAAGCATCATAATAACCGGGCTGCTAAGCATTGCGTGCCTTGCTCTAAACAATCAAACACTAAAATAAATATTTATTATTTCTAAATTATTTACCATTCTGGGATAGGTGTGATAGATGACCTTTCGACACTATATAAAACACAAGAAAATTCTAAAAGAGTCGTACACGCGTCAAAGACGAAGAGCGCTGAGCGAATATTACCCGCCCACTATTACTACCCAAAAGAAGGCAAACAAACGCCCAACCCAGCGCTAGCTGGCGCCGGGGATTGTAAAAGTGTGTTACAGCACCAGCATTAATCGCCGACGTCAGCTACACATTGTGTCCATACCATACGAAAATCGTCCTGTTAAACTTTTACAACTCACTACAGTTCAGTGTCCCATTCAATTCACCGTGAAGGTGACAATTCCCCTGTATACTCGCCTGCTCGCGGTTATATTAACACCAAATATTTTACATTGAGTAGGACATATGTCATATGAACAATCCCCTAGAAATAGCCCGTTCATATGTATGAACAACTCGATATGGATTTCTTTCCTTGTGCTCCTTGCTTTATATTCTTGTATATATATTCTGTAATTTTAATACCGTTAGATTCCGTTAATTGATTAGCAGAGCTCATTACGTACCATTTTGCATATACATTGTATAGTGTAGTTCAGTTTTTCTTAATGTTGAGTCATTTTCCATGCAGTCATTCCTCGTAACGTGCGAAATTGTTTAAGTCTAAATGAGAAGATGCACATTATTGAGAAGTTAAAATAAGGTACGTGCGTTACAAGTTTAGCTAAAAAATAGAATGTTGCAAAATCAAAAATCTGCAATATAAAAGGGAATAGCTCCGGCATTTTAAAAACTGTAAATTCCTCTTTCGTTGGCCCGGGAAAAAGAAACGTGCTTAGACGATCGGAACTACCACTGGTTTTTAAATGTACGTGAAAAAAAACCTGCCAGTGAACGGACATCTCATAAAAGTACAAGCCAAGATGCTGCGCGCGAAAATTAAAGAAAATGATTCTAGTTTTAACGCAAGTGACGGGTAGCTCCAGTGATTTAAAATCCGATTTGGTATACAAATTTGTGAAGAAAAACTCTCAGCTCAACCGGAACTTGTGGAGCCCTTCAAAGTGATTAATCAAAAAACTTTGTTTATTTACTGATCAAATATGCAATGCCGATGAAAATGGTCTTTTATGGAAACAACTTACATGTCAGCATCAGAAAAAGAGTGACATTTTTGGCTTGGACTAACGCAATTGGTAGTCATAAAGTTAAAATGTTCGTCATCGGAAAAGCGAAAAACCGACGAGCATTCAAAAATTTTGTCTGAATGACCTATGGAATACAAAAGTTCTGCTAAAGCTTGGATGACCTCGAATATTTTTCTTGAATATTTCCATAAGTCATTTGTAAAGCAGCTAAGAAATTGTTTATTACTACTGATTTTCAAAAATTATTTTTTATGTAAGTGCGTCAATTTTCGCAATCAATCAACATGGAGCCAAAAGCGCTTTTTATTTTAGATAATGCGCCCTCACGCTAAAAACACCCAATGGGCTTATTTCAGAGGTGCTCATGCTGCCAAATGTCACATGTCTTATTCAACATATGGGATTAAAACATCATAAGAATTACTAAACTGTACTACAGAATTAGTTTGTTAACGTTTGTCATTGCAAAATCGTCGGATCCATCAGAAATTATGAAAAAGCTTACCTTAAAAGATCCTGTTGTTAATTTACATTGTGGATGGAATCGATTGGAGAAACCAATAATAACCAAATGCTGGAAACCCATTCAGTATGCAGCCGAGGATGAAAACCTTTCAGAAGACGATATACCGCTCAGTATTCTTAGAGCTCAATGTAATCAGGAAATTGCAGTGACTATTTCAGAAACTTCTCAAGTACTTAATAGTAGATATCTGCAGTCCTGGAGTATGTAAACTTAATTTTCCAATATGAGACTAATAAATTATGGCATTATTTAATATTAACAGATTGATTTAACTACGAAAGATATCGACAGGTGGAACAATGATATAGCTGATTGTGATCAATAAGAAGATGACGAAGCAGATGAAGGCAGTGACATCGATGCAACAGAAGACAATGAAGGACCGGAAATATGCGCTGTAGAGGAAATACAAGTTATGACCAAAGCAATAGAATGGGCTGCAGATAATTCAGATAACTTTATTGACGTTCTTGTTCAACGAAAGCTAAGGGAACAGGCAGTACTAAAAGCATTGAACATAAATCAAATTCGGGTAAAAAAATTCTAATTATTGCCAAAGGAAAGTCTATTAACATAAATTTATAATAATGCCATATTCGTTTCCATGCTCTTTATGTATTTGTTTCTTATTAGTTTGTTTTCAACAATTTTATAAATTTTCTCAAATTCTATGTCAATAAAATATATATGCTATATATTAGAAATATTTGAATTTATATTACCCCCGCTTATAGGAAAACCTCGTTTATATGAACACACAAAACATTAATTAGCTCATAATCGAGAGTCTACGTATAGTCAGAGGCAAAGGTAAGTCAAGATTTCCATCTAATAAAACAATTCAATGAGGAAATGATTGTTATTCTAATAAGCAATATTTTTCAGTCAATGATTACTACCCAAAATGAATCTACAAAAACTGGTTAAAATTCACACAAATATGCAGTAAATATATTTTTAATCATTAAATGTGAGTTTGATGGTTCTCCATTCGAAATATAACAAAAAGTTCGCAAGTAGGTGAAGTTGTGATCTGATCCAGGTAATTTTTTTTCTTCATTTGTACATCTGAGTTTTATATCTGTATCATAAACATAATATAATAATAATAAAATAATACAAAGCAGCCTTCATCCAGAAGATAGTCTTGTTCCATTAGATTCGAATTTGTAAACTAGGTAACGAACCTTGCTAGAATAGATAATGATTACATAGAAAACCAAATTCATGATGTAGTACCGATATTATACGAAATATACGGTTTCCTAGTTGAAATTTACAAAAAAATTCTATTTACAACAGCTGTAAATATTTGACAGATACAACATCAATGCTTCGCACCTGGATTTATTTATTCGAATGTATATTAAAATTAGTTTTCCGATTAATATTAAAAAAAAAAAAGCAAGCTCGGCGCGAAGAGAATAAAACTAGATATTGCGGAAACTACCAAAAAAGTTATTAGAAATAACTTTACATCTCAACTTAGATTAATTATGGGTAAGCCAAAACTTGAGTAAGGAGAAAATTGACAGAAATACGGCTAGGCTAACCATTTTTTTTTAAGAATCTAGATCAAACAATATTATTGCAAAAGAAGTATAGCATACCAAAAGATTTCGAGCTAAGTTAAAAATTGCGACAAGAGGATACACGATAAGCCTAGCTTTATTTAATCATTTTGTTTTGAAGCAGCACAATTGTTTTTCATTAAATATCCCTGATAGTCCATGCCTCTATTATACAATGAACAGCTAATTCATGAAATCTTTATTATAGAAAACGTATTACTATGTATCTTCATTAGTAGTATATTACTGAAATGAAGATAACGCGTTCGGAACTAAATAAATTAATTTACTACGGAGGTACATATTCGTTTTCTTAATCTGTTATTCTCTTCTAGCTCCAAATTCTTTAATGCAATCAATCCACTGATAGCATTTTTTTCGGTCTTGATAACGCCATCGGAAAGCCAAAAATGAAATGTTATATAATAATTTTCCCACACCAAGAATTTGTTTTCCAAGGTGTATGTAACCATAAAAAATCGTGAGCAATATTCAGGGGATTAAAACAACCAAAAATAGTTCTTCACAATCTGACTCTCAGAATCCGAACAATACGTTACTTATTCCAGTCATCGATGACGTTCGGCCCAACTTAAGGCGAGTTGAAGGCGAAATCGATTCGTGGTCATCTATGGTTTCCGAGAACTAAAGGCTAATCCATGGCATCTGATATCAGGATTTTGGCTCCAGGGGATATAGAATTGTCTGACTATGACTCTCAACCATTACGTCTCGTGCAGCAGGGAGTAGACTCTAACTCTCCTGTATCTGACGCTTCTAGTCTTAAGCCAGCTACAAAGCAGAGGAACTGCAGAAGACGCCACCATGATACCAATGACGCGATTCTTTTAAATCATGACTCTGGTCAATCTACAGTAAACGGTGATCTAGTTCACGTTACATCCGTTTCTGTAGCTGAAGGGAGTAAGCGGTCCACAGTAGCAAATGATGCATCATCTGTGTCAACTTTTGGAAATGGTATTGGTGCCTCTCTGAGAATGGTCCCAAAACCTTCAAGTCTTTTCGTCAACCGTTTCTATCCTGAATTGATGATTGAGGACATTTTGAAGTATCTGAAGTCGAAACATATCGCAGCAGATGGTATTTCTTGTCGAAAAATTAGTAAATCCTCTAAACCTGTTGCATCATTTATTGTAATTGTTCTCATGGATGAGCAGGATAAGTTATTGGATCCCACATTTTGGCTCTCTGGCGCTTTTGTTAAACTATTCGTACCTTCTAGGCGCCAACTTAGAATTACAGCTATCAAAACGTAAGGAGGATTAGAACTAAAACTGGAGAAATCTTCAAATCCTCTGTTGCCACTTGTTTCGATATAGCTGCTTTCACTGAAACTTGGCTGCATCATGGTTTTCGTGATGGTGAAATCTTTCACAATTCATATCAAATTTTTAGAAGAGATAGTTATACTGATTCTCATGCTCGTGGCGGTGGCGTACTCCTAGCATGTAATAACCACTTAAATTTCAGCCAAATTGATCTTTCCAGTTACTCCAACACTTTCGATATTGAGCTTATTGCTCTTAAGCTGTTTCTCTTAAAATATGACTTATATATAATTTGTTGCTATATTCCTCCAGGTTCCATAAATATCGTTGATGACAAGGATCAGAATATTTATGACCTACTCATTTCAACATCTAATTTAATCCATGGTCAGATGGATCCTCTTGACAAATCACTACTGATTTAAACAAACATGACGATGACTATCTTCCACTTAATAACTTGACAACTAGGGAATCCCTTTCCCTGGACACTATTTCATCTCTTGGTCTCAGCCAACTCAGTAATGTTATGATTTACATGGGTAGGCAGTTAGACCTGTTATTATGTATGACGCGGGTAACTTTTTAGATCAACCTAGCCCAGTTATAATGTCTATTTTTAACAAATACCATAGCCATACTAATAACATATTGCTATGAAACCGAAAATCTTACATATTGAGACGAAACGCAATTTTTTTTCAATTTAGAATGGCTGAATTTTCGGACCTTTCCAGTAGACTTACCTCTATTGATTTCAACACATTTCTGTCTTGCAATTGTGTTGATGAAGAACGTTTCTAAGTTTTACATAATTCTTTACGGATCTCTAAACCATCACCGTGATGGTTCAATAAAGAACTGAAATGTCTTAAATATAGAAAGAATAATCTGTGGAAAAGTTAACTGAGGGACAAAGCCAATATAACTCACAACAACTTCCGCAAATCATATAATGCGTTCACAGTGCTTTATACACGTTATAAGGAGTATAATCAAAGAATGCGTTCGAAATTATTTACTGACATATGCATCTTTTTTAAGTTTCTTAATATTAGGAATAAAACAGACAACTATCCCAATACCATGATGTACAAGGATTCTGCTAGTGATGATTCGTCTAAATTTCTAATAAACTTTTGACATTTCTATCAGCTGATCTGTCAGATATAAACACTGAGCCACAGTGGAATTAAAAGCTCATCACTACAACTCCGCGCAATATCTAGTCGACCCCAAATGAACCACGCCAGACGATTTTATAAAGGGCACCCCACACGTAGCAGCCCGAAGTACGAGCATTTTGCTGTACTTGGGCCGTAGAATCACAATGGCTTTGCGAATGAACTATTTTGATACGTCCTAAATAGAAATAAACAAATATTGATAGCTTCAAAAGTAAAGACGTCCGATAGACAAATGAAAAAACAAAAATCAAATAATCCGACATTTACTGAATTACACCAGAAATAAAAATCTTCACAAATATAGAAAAATTAAAACCAATAAATAACTTTGACACTTATTGAATATTACAATGAACTAATCTGACATATCGAACATTTATTGGATTTAAAATACACCAATCTGACAGATATGGAAACTGATGGAATAAAATTAAATAAAGCCTGAAAGAATTGAAAATTATTAAAATGAGATGTAAATTTAGAAATATATGGTATGACAAATTGTAAAAACCAAAAACAATTAGAAGAATTTGGTGACATAATTTAAATTTATAAATAGATAAAGGGCTAAACTAGAGACAAATAGATGTCGCTAAATAGATTTAGAATAAGTCACGTAGGCGGGCGTAATTTATGTAAGCCGCAAAAGAAAAGAAAAAAGATGTACGGTCGAGGTTTTGTTCGCTCTCGACCGAATAAAAAAGTTTTTTTTGTTAAAGGAAATAAAGGTAATCAAAAGACGAATGAAAATTTGTTTTTATACAAAAGTAATACAAAGTAACCAAAAATCAGAACTTTGTTCGCAAAAGAGATAAAAGGTAAGAAACAAAAGGAAAAGTCGAAAGTTTGCTTCTACGGAGGAAATAAAAAGTAGCATAAACAAAGCCTCCAACCAAGGGAAAAGAAATGTTGATTCCGAACCAATAACAAGCGAGACTTCCAGGAGGAGTTCAAGCTAAGGCTTTTCACATTTCTAGGGAATAGGTGGCTGCCTGAATCACGCCGCCTCCCACTGGAAATAACTCGGCCAGGTGGACACGCTGTAGCTGTGACTCTAAAGGCCGGAATACGACACGTTTCGGACGAACTGAGTAGAACTAAAGTAAAATTTATAACAATATTTAAGTTTTTGTTCTATTTAATTTACTTTTAAACTTTTGTTTGTTCTATATTGCATTGCATGTATTTTCATCAGGTATTTGAGTTTAACATACTAATACTAACATCGAATAAGTGATGAAAAGTATGTATTGTTGACCGTTTACTTATTAAACTTGCCCATGCAGCGAGCTTGTGTTAAGATGGTTCTGATAGTCAAATAATAAAGCCCGGATTTGAAATTTAATACTTAACTAACAAATTTTAACTCCAGAAAACTTAATTTGTTTTTCTAAAATAAATTAGATTAAAAGATATTACTAATTTATTAATATAACTGGCTGGTGAACTGGTAAAAGTTTTAATGATATAAGATAATATATCGCACTAAAATCAGTTCTCCTTCCGTATCTTCACATTAAAAAAATCGGCAGTTACTTTTATTTAGAGTAGGTCCTTATCATAAATTCTATGTTTCTTCTCACCTATAAAAAATTTTATTTTAGATGTAAATTTCAGCTTAAAAAAATAACATAAATATTTTCTTGCATTGATATATTTTATTTAATATTTAAATTCGTTGTATTTAATTTTTTCACAAAACGGTAAGTGGTTGCACAATATTAGATTTGTTATGTGTTTTTACCGCAAAGTTGTATTAGTTTGGGTGTATGCCTATACTGAGACGTTTTTTTATCAAGGACTGCGATAATTCTGTGATTGAACGTAATCATTTATTTACGTAATTTGGCAATATAAACATTCAAATTACTTTAAATTGGTAAAAGGTTAAAGGTATTTCCTATACAAGAAAAAATTACAATTTGTATTATTGAACACAAAAAAATAACTAATCAGGTTCAATGCCCTCTGACGTGTTAAACTATACTGAATCCATCCTTGACACAAAAATATATTTTCTAAAAAAAAATACATTCCAACCACTCTTGATGTGTATTTTCTCAAAATTGTATACAATAGTTCTGTGTTTAAAGCTTTTTTAAAGTTTTTCACTACTTTCAGGTTTCCCTTAAAACGTCAAAACCAAAATTTTTTTTTCCTTTACAGACAACGCAAATATTACACCCTGACAAAAGTGAATACATAAAAATAAATGTTATTTTATTTTTAATAACAAACAAAGAGGTAATTGCAAAACTTCAATGTAACAAACTATGTAGCTTCCGCTACAACTGGCACCAGTAATACTTAGAATTTAAGCCGAGGAATAATAGCCGGGCAACATGACTGAACAAATTCATTCTGACGAAATACCCTTGTGCTATCCTAAAGAGAAATATTTGTTATTACGTTTTAGTCCACGGAAGGTAACAATCGTATTACAATGGAAGTTACAGGAAGTAGAAGTAGATGTAGAAGGTCTTATTATATGGAACGATTATTTAGTTAGCATTCTATCATTAACCTCAAATTAATGAAGTATCTACAAACTAATCATCTGATCAACGATCAGAATCTGGCCTCCAGCCCATTTAGCCGAACTTAAAGTACTTGGTTGCTCCCATCCTCTTCTATTGTGGATTGAAAGTTTCCTATCTAGTCACCAATTACGTGTTGTATTAGATCTGAACCTCATCCATAAATGCCGGTGTGCCTCAATCCTCTGTTTTATCTCCAACTCTCTTTTTAATTTTCATGAATGATCTGCTTTCCCTTCCTTTCAATCCCATCCATAGCTTCGCTGATGACAGTATCCTTGATTTCATTTACTCTTTTGACACTCTTGAAAGTTCCACGGGGAATGCCGCATGTGTTAAACGAGAATGCATGATTAGATCATTAAATAACGGTCTTGCCAATATCCTCGCTTGGAGTAAAGTGAATCGCGTCGAATTCAATGTTTTAAGATCCAAGGCTGTCACATCTCATTAAAACAAGACCAGAACTTAACCACTCTCGTTTCTTTCGATGGAGCATTAATTTCTGATTCAACGTCACTAAGCATTATTGGCAATAATATTTCCAGTAAGTTAAACTGGACAGATCACATCTTCTCTGTTGCCAAAGAAGCATCGAAATGTCTTGATTTTCTGAAATAGTGTAAGAAATATTTCCGCCCGTCGAATCTAGCGCTCCTCCAAAAGTCGTTCATTAGACCTAGAATGGAATACAATTCCCATATATGGGCTGGGGCTGGTCGCACAGCCTTAGCGTCATTGGAATTGTCTAAAAGAGAGCCTTCAAGCTCATTGGCGATGTGTTTGATTCCTGTACGCAATGCTCGCGCTGCAATCTGCGCACATGTTATGCCCCGAAGATTCTTCCAGCAGCCAAAGGCATCACAGCGAAATAATCAGCAATTGCTAAACAATAACCTCGCATGGTATTGTTCTGCAACTGTTGGTTGTTTTCCTGATTAGCCCAACAGCTGGCTGCGATGAGCGCTTAGTGGAGCAATCGACGATTACGATAATAATTAACCTCGCATGGTAATTATTATGTAAGGAGATTGTTTACTACTAAGAGACTCAGGTACTGCAACCGGTAGAACAAACGACAAGGTTGTTGTCGTTTGTTTACATCCGCGTTGTGAGCAAAGAAAGATTACTTCCGGGTATAGGTTCATAAAAGACCAATTACTGGCCGGTCAAGTGCCGTAGTATTCTCGCCGTTAAGCGTTCAGTTCAGAGTCCCATTTTTTCCAAGTTAGCGTTACTAAGTTATACTACAAGTTAAGAGTGCGGGTCGTGAATATATGTAACATTGTTGAGATAGGGCAGTTTAAACATTCAGTCAATAAAGAAGTAAAGGTAATTATCGTAAAAACGTCTTTTAATTGCTCGAGCGGCACGACACACATCCTTTGACCCTTCAAATTACTTTCAGCCGTACAGTAAAAATTCCATGATGCTTTTTTATCCTTAACAGTGCGAATGTGGAAGAGTTTACTATCTTTATATATATTGACAGAATATTGCCATAAGAACTCTTTTAAAGACAGTAGCCGGAGGCGATTGAAAAACGCAGAAGCAAATCTCCTTCGCGGTCATTGTGCAAATTATCGAGGACGAGAAGATATCAAACGTAAGGGCAATAATTTCCTTTTTTCTATCTTTTAAAATACCAGAAGAAAAATTTAGAGGAATCGTAAGAAAAACAAGTAAAAAAGCTAGAATTTGTCTAAAAGATCAATTCTTACGATACCATAGATGAATGTATGTAATTTTGTACGGTCACCCAATATGTGCAAGTTTCATTTTTGACATATTTCTAGAACGGTTCGCCGAACAGCAAAAATGACTATAATCAATTTCATATGATTTCATATTTTGAAGAACTTTCAGTACAATAAAAACGTCCAAGACTGATCGTCTTCATAGTATACTTAAAAATCCAAAATTTTTATATGGGAACAACAAGAGGGGTTTTAGTCCATTTTTGAAATTTTCTTTACTACTAGGGGGAGCCCGTCTGCGTTGCCCGGCAAAAATAGTATCTGACTCGATCGTGCGATTTCGTACTCTACGTTTTCACTCTGTATCTGTTTGGTGTGTGTGTGTGTGTGTGCGTGCATGAGTGTGCGTGCATATATTCTATGTGTGTGGGACTGTAGCTCTCCAAGTCGACGCATGCCAATGCAGTGCCCAAATATATGATAAACCCGAAATTTTGGTATGGCAACCCTGCGAAGGAGTTGTTGGTCCCATTTTCGAACTGTATTTGCAATTTTTATGAAAACGCAATGTACAAAATATGAAGTAAAAACACCACGTAGCAAAGTTTTTGTATGGCAACTCTACGAAGGAGTGGCCAGATTGGTCCTATTTTTGAACTCAATTTAAATTTCTTTTAAGAAAGAATTTCAGCCCTCCACGTCGACTCGTGAGGCAGTGTCCAAATATATAGTGAAAACCTAAAGCTTTGTATTGGAACACCAAAAGTGGTCGCCCGATTTGGTTCATTTTTGAGGCCAGCCATTCCCTTTAACTCCCTTTAACACGAATTTGTCTAGTTCTTTACTATTTTCGACACTCTCGTAGACCCACTCTTCGTCATCACAGCGAGCTGAAATTTGGCACACAGGTTCATGTCGCGTGACAATTGAATCTATCAAAATTTAGACCGGAAATTTTCATGGAAAACCAAGAAAATCGGGAAAAATCATTTGAAAATCAGGTACAAATTTGATTAATGATAAATCCGTTTCAGGAAAAATGCAGAGTTTTCCGAAAAAATTTCCGGTTTTCTATATTATGCAGGATCAAGTTCCCTATCAACTGGCATCATTACTTTCTCACCAACAATGGTGAAAACTTGTAGAAAAAATCGAGGAAAATTCATGCAAAACGCTTTTCCGGAGTTTTTCCAACTAAGGAAGCGTTTGAGCGTTTTGCAACCTAATACAAAGTTGTAGAGCGAAATGAGTTGCATAATAATTTTTACTCGAATAATTTTTTTGAAAAACTGGTAAATCAGTGTCTATTCAGCCGTCATAAAATTGTTTTAAAATATCTCCATGCAGCACGTAATAACAATTTAGTTAACGTGAAAAGGGCAGAAAATAAAATAAGTAAAAAACGAGTTTTCAAACAAAACTGAGGACAAGCCGCATGAAAAAGTAGAAAATAAACTTTTTTTCACACACAGAGGTGGACTCAGATTTCATTCGCTGACAATCACCGATATATTTCAGTATGATCAATCAGAGGTAATAAGAGATTTGATTCATGAAGAGAAAGAATATTCAAGAGAAATGTCCCAATCAAAATATCTGAGTCCACCTCTGTGTGTGAAAAAAAGTTTATTTTCTACTTTTTCATGCGGCTTGGCCTCAGTTTTGTTTGAAAACTCGTTTTTACTTATTTTATTGAACTTAAGTATTTAATTTTCATGAAAACGCCGTGTACCAATTTTTCGTTTTCCACGTCGACGCGTTCTCATGCAGCGCCAAAATATATAGTTAAAAACTAAAGTTTTGTATGGCAACCCTACGAAGGAGTCGCCCGATTTAAACCATTTTTGTACTTGGATTTGCAATTTACATGAAAACGCTGTGTAGAAAATGTCAGCTCTTCACGTCGATGCATTCTCAGACCAAAATTTCACGTGGCCGAGCGGTCACCACGGTGATGATATTCTTCTGCCTGCCAAGTCGACGCGCCAGCGCCATTCGATCACTTTTCCTTTTCGTATTTACGACTCATTCTTTTAATGGTTCCTAAATTGTTTTTCAAATGTTCCTATTATTGTTATGTATTTCTAAATTTACCTTTATTTGCGATTTTCATTCAATAATTTTCGGATTCTTAACTGACGTTTATTCGTAATTTTAATTTAAGCAATGTCAGATTGTTCGGTGAATTTTATTTTCTTCTATTTGCTAAATTTTATTTGCGATTTTAATTCAACATATCGGTCTGGGCACGAGTCCAGCAAAGTGCTTCGTGCTGCTACGTATGGGTCAACCCGTTATTTGCGCGGTTTATTTGGGGCGAACTAGGTGTAGCGCGGAATTGTAGAAATATTTCTCTACCGCACAGAATCTGAGTGAAATGTCAATCGTTCTTTATGTCAGTTACAAGAACACAAACTTTCCGAATATGAGTGGGTGGTGTAAATATTGGCACCAAATGGTCCTTAACAATAATCCGTCAAGTATCATGATGGTGCTTAGAATGATGTACAGCTTCTTACAGCCAAGGGATATATTGCAGGTGCTAGATGAAAGTTAAAAACTATCCTATCTCTCAAGCTGGAAGCAACCAAACATATTCACACAATTTCATTGATATCGGTTGAGCGGTTTGGGAGATTAGCGTGTACAAACTCAGAGACATTGAATTTTTATATATTAAAATTGCTACGAAAATAGCATAAACTAAATTTCAGCTCTCTATTTCAACGAGCTCTCAAGCAGTGTCCAAATATACCTACATATAGTGAAAATCGAAATTTTTGTATTTCAATCCTACGAAGGAGTTGCCCGATTGGTTCCATTTTCGACTTAAATTTAGCTCTTTTTTTAAAAAAAACCGACTACCTTCATTATTTCTAGGTGTTACAAACGGAATGAAAAACTTAGTACACCCTATGTTTTCGTCTATGATATATTAAATCATTTCCTGTATGAATTTCGCAAATTAATGATCAACAAGTACGGACATCAGTATAGACCCAGTTTTATTATATAAACTAAAACTCGAACCAATTGAACCATTTGAGGTCGTTCTTACTAACGAATATTGTGTTATACCACACGATGAATTAAAATGAAAAAAAAACCAATGAAATATTCATTTTAAATGGAAAATATATATATTACTATATTACAATTAACACACTTGTAGAATGACATAAGAAGTTAGAATAAATAATTTTTTCTTTCCAAACTTTTGTTTTATCTTTAAGGTGTTGCTTTCCTAAATGAGGTCATGATGGTAGTAACCCATTATACCATTTATACCAGTGTTTCCAGGTTCAAGTACCATTGTCGGTAAATTAGAACTGTGCTGGAAAAGAAATTAGTAACTTACCATAAATTCAATTATATAGCCCTTTACGTCGCAAAATTTGTACTCAGTTTCAAAAACTGAGAAAGTTAGGATCCTAGTGCCATCTACGCAGATAACGGGGAGAACTTTGCTTGGTATTATAATTCATTATAGTATTGTTAAAAGTCTTAATCCATAAGAGATTAAATGTTATTGCCGCATTATTAAAAAATTTAATCCAGAGTTGCATAAATTAAAATATTGTACCTATGTCATACATTTTAATATATTTTTTAATTAGATTGTATATAGTAATAAGATATTAATTTTTAATAAAACTATATTCTGCATTAGTCAGCGAGGTATTAGGTTCTAATTATAATGTAATTGATTATGTAAACAATGATGGGCATACTTTTTAACAGTGTCCTAAATTACAACAATACTAAAATTTTCATAAGTGCTACAAATTAATCTTAATTTGTTGTGGTCATATGTACAACCTTAAAATAATTAGAGACTATTCCAAAATTTTTAACCGTGTAGTAAAATTTGATGCCACATATAATAGAAAATCGGTCAGCCGTAACCCCCAGAATAAAAGCTGTGAAATACGATAAACATTAACAGCTCCAAATTTCAATTTCGGGAAATTGTTATTCACTGTAGTGTTAAAATTTCAATTGCCCAGACTTTGCTTTCTTTGTATGCCCTGCAAATTTTAACATTTATAGACAAACGTTACATAATTTCAAAATTTAATTAAACACAAAATGAGCAGAAACTCTACAGAACTTTTGTGATGAACTCATTAAGTGAATAGAGAAATTATAAGTTTAATATTTTGCACATATTTCGGTAGTCAAAGATTTCGAAATATTTTTATACCCTAGATGAAATTATACTAAATTTATTTCGTTTGTAACGTACATAATAATAGTAGAGAAAAATGGGTTGGACATCCACGTATAATATGAGAAGCTATTTTGATTTTTGCATATCCATCTGTCCTCACGCTAACTCGAGAACTCGTTCACATAAAGAGCTTAAATTTTGCATACGGCTTTTTAAAAAAAAGTAAATTTGAGTTTGAAAATAGGACAAATCAGCTCTCTTTCGTATGCTTGCCATACAGAAATTTCGTTTTTCACTATATATTTTGAAACTGGCTGAGAACGTGTCAACGCAGAGAGCTGAAATTTCGCAACTTGGTTTTCTCGTGGTAATACTAAATACAATTTCAAAAATGGACTAAATAAGGAAACCGCTTATTGTTGTTGCATTACAAAATATTTGATTTTCACTATATATCTGAAAATTACTAGAGAGCGTGTCAACGAGGATAGGTCAAATCTTGTATACAACGTTTTCATAAAAATAGTAAATATCATTTCAAAAATGAACTAAGAGGGTCCCTACTCGTCATCACCGATTTCGTTTAAATTCACAGTATATGTTGGGCTTGACTAGAAATGAAAGTGTTGCAAGTCGCAGCTCCAGATGGCCAAGCGAAACCGAAATAATGCATAATATATAATGCATAATGTACAAATCCACCCCCACCCCATATCTCGGCTAAATATTATCCGATTTGCAAAATTATTTTTGCTAATTCTTTGTGATTTTTTTCTGATTTTTTGAGCATATTTTCCCTCCCCTTCCGATTAAGTTGCGAAATTTAATTTTCGACGGGCAAATTTTCTGTCTGAAAAATTCATTTCGAAACTTTGCTCCACGAATTATCGTTTAATCCAATTTTCGATTTTTTTGAGGATGCACCCTTATCAGAAAATTATCTATACAAAATTTCAGGAAGATCGGGTGTCATTTACTTATAAAAAAAAAAATATATATAAGAATTTTACGTGCCCACTTTTCGCCATCTACCGGCTATTTCTGGAAACCCATGGGCATGGTTCTTACAGAATCTGAAACCTACATATCTCCTCTGTCGTTGAAAAGTTACCGGAATGAGTTTGGCTGTTTTATTCAAAATCTACAAATATTTTACCGCGACAACTCCCACAAAAATTTGCAAATATGAGCATTTTTCAAGGGGGTAACCTACAAAAAAATAGCGATTTTCACTTTCACCCGTATCCTGTCATGTGAGTACTTTTTGGAAAGCTCTCGGTGAGTACGTAACAAAAAATGAGATAGATTTGTTTTCCGCTCCACTTTTCGGTAGATTGGACCCAAAAAACCGTTATTTTTGAATTTCGGAATCCACATTTTTCTGATATGGTGCCATTTATCGGCACTTTCCTAAAATATTTTCAACGTGTTATAACAGCTATATTAATCCTTGGGATGTCTGCTATTTTTGTACAATTTATCTAATGCTAATGGGATAATTCTTCAAATAGTTACATATACATACATATATCCGGGATATAATAGCCAATCCCCTCATCATGCATTCCTTTATGTCGCGGCGGCATACTTCAAGCAGAATTTCTGTGAAACATTCTTGGAAAAATCACTTGATTGCCAGGCTCTGCTTTTATTATTTAATGCCTATCTTGAATCGGGACACCGATTTAGGACGGATCCCTTATTGGTAGTCTGCCTCTTTACCGGCTTGTGCATGGTAATTGCTATCTTGTCTGGCGACGTATTCATTTCAGGCAATAAATGCAAAGAACCTTTGAGAGGTTTTGGATACTGCAGTAGGTACTTCAGTTATAACTAAATTGTCATTCTATAAAATTTATGAATTGTACGAAAATACATCATAAAAGTTGATTGGTATTGATATGCAGCACTAACTTTATAAGAAGGAATTGTAATTGAATCGTACACGAAAACTTCATATTTCGTCAGCCGTTAGGTACAACGCTAGTTAGGTAGCTCACTCGCTTGCTAGCTCTTGACCGAGTAACGTGAATATTGTGAGAATATTGTGGAAAATATCCAGTCGACCTAAAATGTCAAATAGTGAAATTGAACATATTGTTGTGCCTGGAACATCAGCAGAAAAAGAACAGGAGCGAGATGGTGAAAGCCTCCACAGCGAAGCTTCGAAGCAACGATTTAAAACGGCGCTGGAATACAGTCTACATCTTCTGGCCGAAGAAGATCTAATCACATCAGGAAGTTCCGCGGTTATAACCGAAGAACATATACAAATCGGAAGTAAAATACACGAGAGAATATTGGAAGTATTATCAGAGTATACATTTGTTTGCGACGATGAGTTGATTCAGTTCGAAGAGGTCGAGGAAGGAAGTGAATATGTAGAAGTGGAGGGTGTCATTTCATCAAACGATGACTACGAACCCGATGAAAAGAAAATGAAAGAAGATCCAGAAATCGTTTCACACGATTACAAAATAATGGCAATTAATCTTGCAAAAGCACATCCAAAGTGGAATTTGAAGAGTCTGCAAACAAAAGGAGCATCTCGCTTGAAGCATGTACGTGATTTGAAAAATTGGGAAGAACACATTAAAAAGGGTGGAACTCGGAAGGATAAATACAACACAATTGATACCTGGACATATGATCGCTTCGTAGAAGCGAGAGTAGGAAACCAACCAGTAATGACAAAAAACTTGCAACAATGGGCACTAGCTGCTGCGAGTCAATTCACAAATTTGGAATTCAAAGCCTCAGAAACGTGGGTCAAAAGATTTAAACGAAGGCATAAGATTCGACAGAGAAAAGTTACGAAATTTGTATCGGAAGGAGAGACTGCCACTATTGAGGAAACCCTTGCTGCTGCAGAGAAATTTAGAATCCAGGCACGTGCTCTGATCTCCAATTACGACAGAGATATGGTTATCAACACCGATCAAACAGGTAAGTCAAGAATTGTCATTCGTCTACGTCAATCGAAATACTCTTTTTAACGTCATGTATAATAAAATATTTATATTCATATATTCTCTTTCCAGGTTGCCAGTACCAGTCGACTTATAACCGAACCCTGGATCACCAAGGGTCAAAAGAAGTTTTCGTGAAACGAAAGGATATGAAGAAAGTAACCCACTCGTACACAGCTCAATATGCTATGACACTTACTGGAAAACTATTGCCGGCAGTCTACGTATGCCAAGAGAGTACAGGCTCTTTTGGACCGAAGGTTAAAAAATCGGTGGATGAGTACGCCGCAAAATATAGGAATGAATCATTACGTCTTCAAAATCTGGTAAACTTACAACCGCCTTGTATCAGAAAAATGTGGATTCCGAAATTCAAAAATAACGGTTTTTTTGGGTCCAATCTACCGAAAAGTGGAGCGGAAAACAAATCTATCTCATTTTTTGTTACGGACTCACCGAGAGCTTTCCAAAAAGTACCCACATGACAGGATACGGGTGAAAGTGAAAATCGCTATTTTTTTGAAAAATGCTCAAATTTGCAAATTTATGTATTAGTTGTCGCGGTAAAATATTTGTAGATTTTGAATAAAACCGCCAAACTCATTCCGGTAACTTTTCAACGACAGAGGAGATATGTAGGTTTCAGATTCTGTAAGAACCATGCCCATGGGTTTCCAGAAATAGCCGGTAGATGGCGAAAAGTGGGCACGTAAAATTCTTATATATATATTTTTTTTTTATAAGTAAATGACACCCGATCTTCCTGAAATTTTGCATAGATAATTTCCTGATAAGGGTGCATCCTCAAAAAAATCGAAAATTGGATTAAACGATAATTCGTGGAGCAAAGTTTCGAAATGAATTTTTCAGACAGAAAATTTGCCCGTCGAAAATTAAATTTCGCAACTTAATCGGAAGGGGAGGGAAAATATGCTCAAAAAATCAGAAAAAAATCACAAAGAATTAGCAAAAATAATTTTGCAAATCGGATAATATTTAGCCGAGATATGGGGTGGGGGTGGATTTGTACATTATGCATTATATATTATGCATTATTTCGGTTTCGCTTGGCCATCTGGAGCTGCGACTTGCAACACTTTTATTTCTAGTCAAGCCCAACATATACTGTGAATTTAAACGAAATCGGTGATGACGAGTAGGGACCCTCCCCTTGTAAGTCGGGCAGCCTTTCTGAGATACAGCCCTTGTGTATGGAACTATATAGTGATTGGCAAAATGCTTCCTTGTTATAATGTCAGATGGCTCCACTTGTACCATTTTGAACAGCTATGCTAACGCTCAGTAGCTAAAAGCTCTGCAAACTGAAGTGTTGATGAAGGGTTCAGAGGATAAACCACAAGACCATATCCAAATTAATAACATCTAAAGGGAAGTAGAACAACCAATAAAACCTCGCTAGAATATAAAATCAACGATGCCTCGACTTGACGTAGGGAAAACCGCAATTTTTTCTTCGAAATTTACTGGAAACTTTTTCCTTAGAATTGTAAAGCGTCATTTCTTCTTAGAAATTTTTAGAAAATGTTTTGACAGAATTTTTATTCAGACTAGAGTTATTTTCAAATACAATGTATGTTGATTTCGGCCTCCAATAATGAATAAAAATTCTAAGGAAAAATTTCCAGTAAATTTCTAAGAAAAAATTGTGGCCTTCCCACGTGAGATCGAATCTAGGAAGCGTTGAGTTTATATTGGAGAGAGGCATTGGCCTACCCTTTGGTTACGTCTGCAGTAGTAGCGCCTAGTGATGGGGAAAATTTGAAAGCGTATCGATGAATCGATTAATCCGACTATTTGCTCTGAGCAGGCAAGCAACACGCCGCCGTAGTGACTTCGACAATAGCGCAGAAAGCAATTTGGTTGCCCTGAACAAGAAAATATTCATATGTGTACATATATACACGGTGGATTATTCCTGAGACTTTTAAAACACCGAAGCGATTTACAATATTATAAATTTTTTATTTTGTAAAATATGTATCTATTTTATAAATATACCTAGTATGTATGTATTTTATGAAATATGTAATTACATTGCACAATGTTTTTATAATGTTGAATTTCGACACTACAGATTTTTTTTTAAATTTTATTCTAAAAAGCAATTCAAAGGCAAATATAACTGTCGACATTACGTAATTTCTCATCATAAAAATCAATTATTCTATTAGACTTCATTTTGAAAAAAAAAAATATAGGTATATATAGTATATATTTACCGTTTCCTAATTTTTTCACTTATTATATATTTAAAACAAATGGCTAATGAACTCTGACGTCGCATTATATACACAATCTTTTTAATTCAGTAAAAAATTTAAATTTCAAAGTTCCAGACCCATAAACTAGCACTGTACCTGTAATTACCAGATTCCTTTGATTGTATTACAGAAATATGAATATCTAAGGATTATAACGTTATTAGAACGTTCTATTTCTCAAAATACATACATCTCGATAACATCATATCTGAAATAATAGTTAAAATTTAACTATTTTTTGTTCTATACTGTTATAAAAGACTTTTAAAATTTTACATCATAAGATAATAGTTTTTTTAATAAATGCATTTTTTTAGACATTCATAACTCTTACCGAAGCCTTTTAATTATTTAAGTCTTATAATAGAAGTCTCAAAAGACTTTATTTTTATTTTTAAAGTCTCATATAAATAGTCTTCATAGACTTTTATACTTTTAGCTTAATGCTAACAGTTATCACAGACTTTTACGAATAAAAGTCTCTTCATAAAACTCCCATAAGACGCTTAATTTTTTGGTCTTAGGATACCTGTTTTAGAACACTTTTATTAATTTCAGTCAGTCCATAATTGTTACCAACGACTTTTATTCATTTAAGTCCCACGATAAAAGTCTCATAAGGCTTTTGTCTTTTCAATTTTTCGATAACAGTCTGACCGGGACTTACATATTTTACACTCAGTTATAATAGTTATAGAAGACTTTTATTTATTTAGGTTTCATAACGGATCTTTCACAGATCTTTTATTCTTGCAAATCTTGGTATTTGATTCTCGTTTTCAGGAATCGGATATCCCGCAGACCCGGATAGTTTGGATCCGGATCCGGATAGTTGGGATCCGAATAATAGGATCCGGATTATCCGGATACCCGGATTTGAGGAATCGGATCCAAATTATCTCGGATAATCCGGATAGTAAATTATCCGGATACTTTCAGCTCTAGGATATCCGCATATTAGGACAATTAGAAAATAGTGACGAATTCACAGCCAAGTGATTGATCCACGTAAATATACAAATGAAATCATATTAAGCTATCGTCTGTTTTGATAACTTAACTACATTAAGGCCAATATCGATCGGTGGGTCAATCCGGATACTTGTTATACAGATTGTTTCCGTCTCAGTGGTCCAAAGAAAAGGAGGTGATGTACTTACATAGACAAACAAAAATTAGATGGCGGGGGAGCGGGTATCGCAACCGTTTCGGTGCTATGAGTGGTTAAAGAAATATACTAGGTTTTTACAAAACACCCCCCCCCCCCCCGTAGATTTGTTGTTATACATCCTATAAAGATGATAATTTTTTGCCCGAGGAAAAATAAAAAGATGGTAAACTACTCCACATTCGCACAGTTTCGGGTAAAAAACCTCACGGAATTATACCAGTAAGTAATCTACAAGATATTAGGCTAGATATTTCATCAGAACATGTATATAGCGATAAAGGAGCGAAGGGCATCCGACATTTACGGCGGTAAGTCGATACAACAAATAATAGCTCATTTCGCCAAACAACCTTAAGGGCCCCTATTTTGGACTGTATTAAATTAAGTCTCATAATAAGAGTTTCAATAATGTTTTTTTTTATTTTAAAGTTAATTATAACTGTTACCGAAGACTTTTATTTATTTAAGTGTTCGGAACAGTTACAATTAATTTTAAAACAAAAAGTTTTATTGAAACTCTTATTATGAGACTTAAAAGATTTTTAGCAATTATTAACAATTTGCCAATACGTCTCAAGTATACCATTCAGTCTTAATGGGACTTTTTTAGCTGATTTCAAAAAATAACAGTTATATACGATCCCTGATCATATCTATTCAATAATTTTTCACAATTCCTAGAACATTCTATTTCCCAAAATACAGCATAAAGCTGCCAAATTTAATAAATATATTAATAATCTCGATAACACCACGATAACACACACATTTTTCACAATGTGCTGCCATGAAAGTATGAAACTGGGAAATAGGAATGAGAAAAATAACGAGATTTTTTTTTTAATATTCAAAAAAATCGAAAAATCCAAGATAAATCAATCGATGTGTAAAAAAATCGCACGAAAATAATCGATCAAAAATATCGGCTAATCGGTTATAAAGACATCGATGTTTTAAGTCACTCTACTAATTTTCCCCATCACTAGTAGCGCCTCTAGAATACAACAAGGTAGTAAGGCAAACTTTGTTTCGCAATCATTGTATAATTATAACTATTTTTCTTGTTTTTTCACTTTTTATCTGGATGAGTTGCGCTCACTAAATTTTTTTATTTTTTGGTATCGTGTGGGGTAGGTACTGCATGCAAGGGCTACTTTCACGGATTCCAAAACTTTTTTTTGGAAACCTTTGCTCATTTGGTTATAAAGATGTAGCCCAAAATGTGCGAAACATCGCCTCCCTTATCTTTTAGGTTTCTAAAGCTAAAAGTTTTATATTATCAGGGTTAGTGGGTATTGACTCATAGATAACAGGAAGACTTCCACATTTTTCAAGAGTCTCATAGATTTTGCGTTAATTTCTATGATAGCTCTAACTAATAAAACCAACTCTTATACACTTTCAGTATATGAAATATAGAGCTATCTAAACGAGAAACCCAAGAATCGATAACGTATTTATATGTTTTGTATTTCATTCATGAAAATAATTTATTATTACATACCTATGTTAAGAATTAAGTATCTTTTGAGCTTTTACAAACTGCATTTTTTTATTGTTTTAGCCATGAATTATTTCTTTTCAATTTTTGCACTAATATAATTCCATAAGCGAAAATTTTGAAGAAATTTTTCAAATAACGTCAAATTCCTGTTATTATATCAATGAATATTTACATGTTACTTAATTTTTGGTTAAATTAAAAAAACAAAAAAGTGAGGAAGCGATCTTCAGTATAGGGGTCAAGTTGAAATACCAGAAAAAAAATTAACCATTGGCAATGATAAAAATTTCAAGTTCACGATTTGCTGCAAAAAACAACCAACCGCAGATATATACAAAGTGGCGCGATGTAGAAAATCTATAAATATCAGACGTTTCTCCGACATTTTAGTACTTCCGAATGCATCAACACTCTGAAACACACAGCTAAAATAAGCAATTCAAATTAATTAAACAAATCGCTGATCAATTTGATTTTTTTATACAAAGGTCAGATATATACCTACATATAACTGCCAACCAATATCTAAGGAATAACTTCTTCAAATATTGCCCTTCAACAATTCTAAACAAGCTTTAATTTGACTTTCAATAGTGCAAAAGTGAAGGAATAAACATGTCCTTACCATTCAGCTAATAGTGCTTTTATGATTGTTAAGTTGAATATATTATCATCATCTTCCTAATATTACCTCCAAAGCATTACAAATTATAGTTATAGATTTTGTACCGTTAACATTTTTTCCTCAAGGTTTAAAAATAGGAAGATGTATAATAAAGGGTAGAAGCTACTGTTGCCAAATAAAAATGTAAATGGCCGGTGATGTTGATGACATTTCTGAATTTAAATTTCGATTTTTATAAGTGTTTAGGGCCTGAGCAAGTACGATTGACATAATTTCATGAGATACATAATATGTAGATAAAGTCGTGTAGATCTGTTACTTCTCAACATTTCGAGTTAAGCAGACGAATTGGGACAGAATATTTATTAGCTTCGCTTTAATATTTTGTAATAGCTCAGCATTCATAATGCCATTGCAATAGAAATGTGTTTGAAACTTTGCCCAAAAATCTTCAAAATTTCAAAACAAACGAAAATTCTTAGGCCATCATTTCAAGGCTTATGACGAAAAAAATGCTTTTCTTAAATGTGATTGAAAATTCTGTGTACTAATGTACGTGAGGAGGGGTGCCGGTTTTAATAGACAACTCAGTCTGATCAGTTCGAAAATATAAAATTTTATTTATTTCTGGTCTAATTGAAGTTCTTACATCTAACATCAGTAATTAAGACTTAATACTACTTCAAAATTTAGTAAAATAGAAAAATTCACTTTAAAATTCTTAAAAAAAATCAATGTGTAGCTCCAACGTTGTGGACTACTCGTGCCCTTTCCCTTGTATTTTACTCCTGAAATAAAGAAGAATAGTGTGCGTGAGTGAGTTGGCATGAGAAGGATGATCTGTGAGAGAAGATTTAGTCTGATCTCCAGTATTATTCTATGTTTCCAGAATCAACTTCTGTATAAGGATTGAGTTAAACTCAAATATATGGATAGCCAGAATTAACTTCTGTTTTAGGATTTAGTCAACCTCAAGCTATGGATTTAGAACTTCTGATTTGGATTGGGATTTTGCTCAGAACAAACTCCAAGGCTTAGGACTTGATCAGATCAAGTCTGATTTGGAAATGGGTGATTTCATATGGTTCGCCGCCTTTTTATAGCTGCCCTTGTCGATCATGTTATTATACTCCTCATGGTGTTGTCCTAGCAACGTTTGTACCAATTGCTGAGGCGAAATCGTCTGTTTGCCGTAATGTCAATTTGATGAGAAGTCAAATTATAAACATACGGAGGTACGTGTACTTTTCGGTAAGTTTTGTATTAATTATTTTAATAATGTTTTGTTCTTTTTCAGGTGAATTAGTATTCGGGATATTCTCGGGATGATTATAGAAAATTTAAAGAGCATTGGGAATACTTAATTAGGTAAGTATTGTGAATCTTTTCATTTGTGAATTTGATTCTTTGTGGATTCTTTTTTTTTTATTTGCAGGAAATTAGTAGCTGGATACATCGAGGGAAATATGGCTCGGTGGTGGACCGAACAGTGATAGAAATTAAATATCAGAACCTCATAATATTTCATAATAGACATCATAAATTTGTATGTATCGATAAAACTCATTCACTGAAATGTATATTTATTTTCGGATGAAAGTTGCTGGTCATTATTTCCAGAACCATTAATTAACCATTTATTAAGAACATGAAATAGGTACATCTATTCCAATACTAGCAAACTAAATTTTCGTTAGATAAACGCAACGACATGGTAAAAGAACAATCATTTTCAATTGATATTAATTTCACATCTGAATGACTAGAATTTGAAAAATATGTTCTGCTGTGCTTGTTTTATTATATGAATGCTCCATATTGAGTGTCCGCAATAAAATGTTAACCTTAACATGGGTGATGAAGTAAGAACTAATATTAACTTCGACGCTCTTTTACTCTCCAAGTATCTGGTGCCTTAAATCCAAAATTTCGGAACATTAACATAATTTTGGATATGGGTTACTCGTAAACACTATTTAAGCGCCACATGGTTATGAATCCACGAACTTTAGAGCTATGGAATTTGACCAATAAAAACAAAAAACACCATATTCATAATGAGTCTATTTATAATTCAACCCAGAAAAGCTCTACAGATGCTAATTCACAATTTATACTCTACAGCCTTTAGCATGAAGCAGCACAGAGAACTTTGAAATATTCAATATGTAATATACACCTATCCCCCGATTTACACTGACGATAGGTTCCTTAGAAAACCATTTAAATCGAAATCAAACTAAACTAAAATGTTCATAATTCATTCATTTATTTCAACAAAAAATAATAATAAATATAACTTAAAAACATAAAAATAACGGTCTATTCATAAAATGGTAAAAATATAAAGGTATTACGTACCACAAAGTGACACAAGCGTCATCTGTTGGAAATGGGAGCAACTTTAGGCTAGTGACATCTTAGTAAGCCTTGGGTTCGGAAAACAGAATATTCTGGAAGGTTCTAGTATAATTTGAAGAGTATAAATACGGCCCTACTCACATCCAGGAGGCGGAGTCTAATTTCAGACAGTGAAGTAAACGGATTGTGATAATTAGAAGTAGAGTACTAGCGATAAATAAAGAGTTGATTTGATAATTGTTTGTAAATGTTATAAAAGTAAATAGTGAAGCTAAATAAAAGAAAGAACTTGTTAATAATATCTGAAATATTGTTTTTAAATAACGAACTAAGGCCAAGCTCGTAACAACTGGTGTCAGAAGTAAAATAAAATCGCGAAATAAAGTGGTGGCATTTGACTTTGAAATTCAACAAATGATTAATTTGGTGAAATCGTGTGAAAGTTTCCTTCTTTAAGTGAAAATTCCGAAAGACAATTTTATATTAAACTGTGAGTGAATTATTAAACTAATGGGACGCAAGCTGGAGGAGCTTCGCATACAGGAATTTAAAGTAAAGTTAGGGAAGCGGTCATTGCAAACGACAGGTCTAAAGAATGTTCTAGTCGAGCGACTCAGACAAGTTTTGATAGAGGAAGAAAAGAATCTTGAGACATTCGTTTTCGAAGAAGAACCAGAAACTGAAGAAGAGCATGCGATGAAAATAGAACAACTTTTGGGTACTTTAATGACCAAAATGGAGTTCTCAACCCTGCAGGTGAAGAATGCTCTTGAGGAACAAACGAATTCTCTAGAAGCCCGTATGGATGAGCAGAACAAAGCTAATGAGGATCAAAAGAATTCACTGCAAGCATGTTTAGAAGAACAAAAGAATTCTCTAGAAGCCCGTTTGGATGAGCAGAAGAAAGCTAATGAGGGACAAAAGAATTCTCTGCAAGCAAGTTTAGAAGAGCAAAAGAGTTCTCTGGAATTCCGTATAGGTGAGCAGAAGAATGCTCTTGAGGAACAAAAGAATGCTTTTGAGGAACAAAAGAATTCTCTAGAAGCGCGTTTGGACGAACAAAAGAATGCTTTTGAGGAACAAAAGAATTCTCTAGAAGCGCATTTGGACGAACAAAAGAATTCTCTGGAAGCCCGTTGGGATGAACAAAAGAGTTCTTTGCAGAATTGTCTAGAAACCTGTTTGGAAGGACAGAAGAATTTTCTTAAAAACTCATTAGACGAACAAAATGTGAAAATTGAAGGAATCCAGCAGGAAGTGCTGGAAGCTCAACATCAAGTGTCGGAAGTACAACAAAATGTTACGGAGAAGCTTGACAACTTTAAAGCTGATTTGGAGAGGATGAAGTATAGACAAACTCGGCACAAAGGAATTGAAATATCCGGTGCAGGCAGAATGAAACCTCCAATATTTGATGGACAAAATTCGTGGCATATTTTCAAGAGACAATTTGAGACAGCATCCGAAGTAAATAGATGGAATGATGCAGACAAAGCTACCGCTCCGGTATTAGCATTTCGAGGTCCCGCGTCAGAGCTTCTACAAACTATATCGATTGACAGGCAACGTGATTACACTTCATTAGTACAGGCGATAGAATTACGTTAAGGAGATGAACACATCCAGCAAGTATATCGTTTGCAGTTACGCAACAAGATTCAGAAGCATGGCGAATCACTACAACAATTGCAGGCTGATGTGGAAAGATTAGCTTATCTTTCATAGTCTAGCGTCAATGCAGAATTCCTTAATGAAGTGGCAACAGAAGCATTTGTGAACGCTATTGCTCAAAAAAATTTACAACAAGCACTAAGGCTAGCAGAAAAGAAGTCAACAGCAGAAGCGCTAGCCTATGCATTAGCATACTAATCTGCTAGACAACCTTCTCGGAGTGCAGCACGAGTGAGAGAAATTTCTGTGGAGGAATGTACTTGCAACAGAATGCAGTCATTAGAGAGCACTCCGTCAGGTAGTATTCTTCGATGCTGGAACTGTAATAGACCGGCACACCTCCAAAGGGACTGCAGAAAACGCCGACGAATGGAAGCGATAGAAGAAGGGCAAAGATATCGAGCTAGGCAGCAGACTTACAGCAGAATGCCGTCATCAGTGACCACTCCTTCGCGAGGTCTCCTTCGATGCTGGAAATGTAGTAGACTGGGTCACCTTTAAAACGACTGTAAGAAACGATGACGAATGCAATCAACAGAAAAAGAAGGGATAAGATGGCAAGCTAGAAAGGAAGCTATTCGTGGAAAGACAAGACTCCAACCTCATGACTTTGAACTCCCACATAGCAAAGGACGTATTCATGGAAATGCAGAAGCTTTTTCAAAACGTCCATGCAATCCTGAATGGAAACATTGTGATGACTGTGATGACGATGATGAAAGGCGAAAGGCGAAAGGAAAAAAATCCAAAGACGATGGTGACTATGATAACAATAAAAAGGAGAAAGGAAAGAAATCCAAGGGCGAGGACAATGAAAAAAAGAAAAAGACGAAAACTAAAGGGTCTGAGAATGCTGATAAGGATATAATGAAGGGTATAATGAAGAACAGAAAAGGTAAAGCCAAAGGTTCTGACGATGATGATGATAAGAAACGCAAAGGCGGCAATGACAAGGATGACAACGGCGATAAAAATGGCAAGAAAATTGAGGACAAAGGAACCAAAGACAATGATGATGAAGGTGATGAGAGACGAAAAAAAATCAAAGCTTGGAAGAGTGTTTCAAGAGAACATTAATCGAACATCTCAGGAAGGACTTCAACTATAATCAGCGCGATTGGGATCGACATATTCCTATATTTCTAATTGCTTATATATCAGCTGTTTACAATATGACCAGACAAAACCCATCTAAGGTCATATTCGGAGAGGAAATGCGATTGCCTAGCGACCTCAAGTTTGGTATACCTAGCGGCGAACAAAAGTTACCAGGAGACTACGTAACGAAGCTCAGACGACGATTAGCTGATGTGCACGAGGCCACGAGACGTTCTCCAAAATTACCACAACCCTGAGAGGGACCGTATGCAGTTAAAACTAGAGCTAATAACATGGTAACAGATTCATCGCGGTACAAGATACAAAAGATAAATCGTTCATCTATATCGCTTGTGTTAATTCGGCGAGCATGAAGAGCGTGGATCACGTTTTGCTCGGGACGAACAATTTTAAGAAGGGGGCAGTGTTACGTGCCACAAAGTGACACAAGCGTCATCTATTGGAAATGGAAGCAACTTTAGGCTAGTGACATCTTAGTAAATCTTAAGTTCGGAAAATGGAATATTCTGGAAGGTTCTAGTATAATTTGTAGAGTATAAATACGGCGCTACTCACATCCAGGAGGCGGAGCCTAATTTCAGACAGTGAAGTGAACGGATTGTGATAATTAGAAGTAGAGTACTAGCGATAAATAAAGAGTTGATTTGATAATTGTTTGTAAATCTTATAAAAGTAAATAGTGAAGCTAAATAAAATAAAGAACTTGTTAATGATATCTGAAATATTATGTTTTAAATAACGAACTAAGGCCACGCTCGTAACAGTATGTATATGTATGTAATTGTATGTAATTAATTTTTATAAGAAACATGAAATATATATAAATAAAAAATTTTACCAAACATTTAATTGTTGTTATCACTTTCGTAGACTCTTAAGCTTTCTTCCTGATGTATGATGATCATTCGATGTATGATGATCATTCGACAGTACTTGAAGCAATTCAAATTTGACGCTAGATGAATTAGAAACAATTTCAGATCGGCGAATCGTTTCAATGAAATGGGTAATTAACAATTGTGTTTGGCTTTTGGTCAAATCTTTATAGACCTCCTCATATTGAGTGAATTAGAATTATATAAATAATGAAAAAGATTAAGTTGCTATGTCATAAGGACATGAAAAAAGAAATACAGAAAATCCCAGGCTTGTGATTAGGATTATTTCAGAGTAATTAAACGAGTACTTGCAGAACAAAACCATCTCGAAACTTAATTGTCCAATGGGTGCCTCAATCAGTTATCGCCGACTGTATATTAGAACCTGTTGGATGTTCTTATCTATGTACATATAATCAACAATCATTGGAGATGTTTCATTAGGATGACGAGTGATTATAAGATTTTATTATACATATACCTTATTTGTATACAGAGGACAAAAAAATTGTTTTAGCGCTCACTACAAGTAAAAAATTAATATTTAAAATAAAAAAGTATATTTGCAGCGCAATATTTATTATTTTCGGCCGCTACATTTTTTTAAGTACTTCTTATCTGAACATAAATTGTATTAGTCATAATCAGATACCGTGCACTCAATTCTTGCATAATTCGGTGGATGATTTCTACTGGCACATAGCTTTGGTTTTTGTAACAATCCTTGGAATTACATCATCACCTCACAAAAGCTAGTGTTAGAATTCCAATGTTACATAGCGTGTCTATGTTAGTGTGACAAATTCAATGGTCGTTCCTTGCAAATACACATGTCTAATTACAATTAATTACAATTAATTTAGGGTGAAATATGAATTAGTGGTTGAAAACCAGTACAGTAAAAATTATTAAACGTGCACCAGAAAGTGACCAATTAGGGAGTACTTTTCAAGGTACATCAAATAATTTGGTACAAAACACAGGAAAGGCGCAGTCTTGAGTTCTTCGGATAGGTAAAAAGAGAAAATACTGCCACGTATACGTGACATATGGACTTTCATATACAGGAGGTGAAGACAGCCCTAAACTCAAATATGTAGTATGTGGTGAAGTACTGCCAAATGTCAGTATGAAACCCTCCCTGCTTTTACGTCATCTTCAAACAAAACATACCAATTATAAAAACAAAGAATATGACTTTTTTAAATGCTTAGCAGCTCAAAACATGAAGCTGTCAGTTTTGACATCGTACATCCTGCCAGCTAATAAAGATTACGAAAACGCGAATGAAGCTAGTAACCGCATTAGTTACCGTATTGCTACGGTCAAAATCATACAATTGCTGAGAATCTAATTCAATCATGTATAAAAGATGCTGTTCGATGTATGCTTGGAGAATAATATGTGCAAAAAATAACAAAAGAATCCTCTTTCAAACAGTACAATATCTTGAAGAACTTTGGATATGTCTGATGATGTGGAGGCAACAGTTATTGATCGAATAAAAATTGTAAGATTTTCACTATACAAGTTGATGAAAATGTTGCTAGTTTTGCTATTTTGCTAGTAATCGTGATGTATTTAAAAGACAATGAAGCCGAAGAAAGCCTTTTACTTTATCATGCTCTGTCAGAACACACACACAAAAGGTGAGGATATATTTAAAGCTATCGATTATTATTTCAAAGTAAAAGGCATAAATTGGTCTAATTGTTGTGGGCTATGGTCTGCGCCGTTGTGTCATGAAGATAGCTCCCAGTGTAAGTTGGAGTCACTGTTGCATCCACAGGCAAAGTTTGGCAACTAAGCACCTTTCAGTGCAAATAAAACTGGTTCTTGATGAAGCTATGAAAGTGAGTAATTCTATAAAGTCAAGGTCAACCAACCCGAGAATTTTTAAAGCTCTTTTTGAAGATTTGAATAGTGTTCATTCTATACTCAGCCCTTTCATACAGAAGTAAGGTGGCTATCTCGATGCAAGGTCGTAGACATGAAGTACTGGTTATCTTCGAAGAACATCGTTTCCAACTTGCTTCCAAGTTACACGACTGTAATTGGCCTTGCACATTTATCAGATATTTTCCTACGTATAAACAATCAAAATTTAGCTCTTCAAAATAACTCCATAACGATGTTCAATGATTCACATAAAATTAAATCAATGATTAATAAAATTGTTTCTTGGAGGACATGTAGGTACTGAAAATGGTCAACCGGAGGTATTTGAAACTTAGCACATTTTTCTATCAGAGAATTAACTTTGCCTCTCCAGAGAATTGAGCAACAATATATATGAACACTTAAAAATCTAAACTCAAGTTTCGAGAAGTACTTTCACAATCCTGATGAAGGAAAACATTGGAATTCAAATCCTTTCAATGAAGAATACTTTCGAGTAGCTAAATCATCTCTCAAAGAAAAAGAAAACTTAATTGAACTTTCTTACTCTACTTTGAAAGTCGAATTTAAAGGAAACTGTCAGTGAAAGTTTGATCGTTGAAGTGGTTGTTCGCAAATATTTCTAGCACTATTCGTAGAACAGTAAAAATGACCATGAAGAACTTTTCAGTACAATAAAAACATCTAGGACTGATCGTTTTCACAATATACGTAAAAATCCTAAATTTTTATATGACAAAACAAGGAGGGGTTGCCCGATTTAGCCCATTTTTGGAATTATATTTACTATTTGTATGAAAATACTGCGTATAAAATTTCAGCTCTCTAGGTTCACGCGTTCACAGACAGTGACCAAATATTATTATGATAACCCTACGAAGGAGTTACCCGAATTATCTCATTTCCAAGTTTTTTTTTTTTTAAATCCCGTGTCCAAAATTTCAGCACTCTAAATGCTGATGGTTTGTTTTAATTGAAAAAAAGCTGCCAAAAGGTATTTCATAAGTCTTCGTTGCAAGGACGGCTTGTAGGCATGGGAAAACAATAACAAACATTCAAAGAAACAATTATAACTCGTAATTTTAGAAATTCAACGAAACTACACAACGACAAACAAATCATTGTGCTACAACCATGCATGCGTTATTACATTTAAAGCATGAGATTTATTTTGGAACAATTTCTTTAAATGTACATAGTTTTACTACAGTATTTACCCCAAACCTTAAATAAAAACACTATAAAAGTGCTGACTGGGAAAGTTTTAATCAGTATTTTAGAGAAATTGATTGTTGGGACTGTTTTACTTCAAGGGATGTATTCCTACAGCAGATCTTAACAATAGCAAAATCGCTCTTGGTTTAACGATAAGTGCAACCAAGCAATAAAAGCGAAAGAGTCAGCTTTTCGCAATTATCAATTGCAGCCATGTCCAGAACTGAAACAGGTCTACAAGATTGCACGGAAAAGCTGCAAGTCCATTATTCAGAGAAATTTCTTTTTGACCAGGATATTACACAAAGAAGCTTGGCAAGCCGCGAAGACAACAAAGGTTTCTGGTCCCTGGTCAAAACCAACCAGCACAACTTTAACAGTTCCACTATACCTTCCCTATTTAACAATGGTGAAGTGATTGAGGACTCCCTGGATAAAGCTCATTTTTTTTCTGCTAAATTTGCTCAAATTCTCGTCTTCCAACCAGACACCTGTTTTTCATCTTCCGTGCGGATGTGTAGAAGAGGCAATACACATCAGTACGAGGGGTGTGTTTAAGGTCTTTAAGGAGATGCACATCTCCAAAGCTGCAGGTCTTGATGGTTTCTATCATCTACTAATTAAAAGCTGTGCCACATCCTTAGTTAAAATTCTGCGCAAACTGCTCTACTTATCATATTCGAGAAGAATATTTCCAACTGCTTAGACACTAGCCAATTTCCAGCCTATTCCCAAGTAAGGAGAGTGTCGCAATTCCTCAAAGTATTAAACAATTGCAATCACTTCGATCCTTTCAAAGGGATTTGAATCTATCATAAACTCCAAATTAATGAAGTATTGAGAAACCAATCAACTATCGCGAATATGGCGGGCTGACTTTTCTTATGGAACGTTTGAATCGTAGTCTTTAGTCCAAAATCGTTGCCCTAGATATTTCAAAGTCCCTTGATAGAGTCTGGAATCCAGCCCTTTTAACCAAATTTCAAGCACTTGGTTTCTCCATCTCTTCTATTATGGGTTGAAAGTTTTCAATATGGTCGCCTAATACGGCATGTAGATGGCGTTTCATCAGAATCTCAAGCTATAAATCGATACTACGCAGAGCGCTCTCAAGGGGTAAGTATCTTTCACAATTTAATTTCTCCTATTCTTTATTGGGAAAGTTTAGTCATGGAAATTAAGAGACTAAACCAAGAAGAATCGACATACGAGTTAAATATCCGAAGCCTCCCCTTAGGCAGAGGCTTTATCTCTCTTCCTAATTTTCATTAATGACCTGCTCTCCCTTACTTTCAATCCCATCCACAGTTTTGCCGAAGACGCAGTACCCCTGATTTCGCTTAACCCGTTGGTACTCTTGCTGACCCCAGAGGGAAGGCCACAACTGTCAAACTAGATTCCAGACCATTGTATAATAATTAGTAATATCCTCGCTAAGAATAAAGCGGATCGAACTCCAAAGCGGTCCCACCTCATTACAAGATAATTTTCCACGCCCATTAAGCCGGACAGATCACATCTTCTCGGTCTCTTGGATTTCAGAAAAGGAATAAAACATATTTCAGCCCGACAAATCTACCGCTCCTCTATAAGTCGTACATCAAACCTAGGATGGAATAAAATTCCCATATATGGGCCGGAGCTGTTCGCGCAACCTTAGCTTCATTAGATATTGTCCAGATGAGAGCCTTTAAGCTTATTGGAGGGAGATGTTATAATAACTTTCATATCGGCTTTCGCCTTTTGCTCCTTTGTCGTTTCTTGCATGGGTAATGTTCTGCTGAAATACCTAGCCTGATCTCTTGGAGATTAATTCCTGCACGCAGTACTCGCGTCGCGCTGCAGATCCGCACGCATCCTTTTGAACTTCAAAATACTTTCAGCCGAACAGTTAATTTCCGCGATGCTTTTTTATCCCATACTGTGTGAATAAGGAACGGTCTACCAAATTGTATCTTTCCTTCGGCATACAATATGTGCAAGCTTAAGGGCGACGTACATCAGCACCTCCGCCAATCTCTCACTCTCCAAACGTTCCCTAATTCCTTTCCCTATGTCCTTTTACCATGCTGTACTTTGCATAAAATGGTATCTCCTGATCTTTGCTTAATAATAGACAAAAAAAAATTTTTTTTAACTTATCCATGAAGTTATATACGTACAAGGTATGGATTGCATCTGTTTTGTGACAGCTATTTTAAATAGATGTAAAGTAGCACTTTAATTCCTATATTTTGCAAAGTTACAATTTATGGTGAACTCAAGAATTTCAACAAAATATACATATTTCCCTATTTTTACTAACTAAAATGGGAAGCTTTAAAAGCCAAAACAAAATAAATATTTTAACACCTCGTTTGAATTCGCGAAATGGCAAAAGTTGAACGTTGAGCAACTTGAGTAACTTTCTTCGTTGCAATTGGTAGCCACACACTTATGTACATATGTTCAACCCAAAGATTTTGTACATTTTTTTATATTTTTGAGTGATGGTGAGTGTTTTCGAACTGTTGACCTGTTTGCAGCTAACACCATTATTAAACGATAGTTGCGAAAGCATCCCCCCCCCCCCCACTGCAAAAAATAAGAGTTCCGTATCCGCCTATATCAAACAGACAAACGGACATGGAAAAATAAAATTAATTTTAATATTATGCGAGGGTGTCTAACCCATTCTTAGCTACCATTATTGTATGCAGATACCTATGCATTAAAAACGAAATGACGTACACCCAATGATTTTATCAGGATATAGAAAGTTACAGACTCGTGCAAGGGATTGTATTTTGGGTACGCGTACAGACTGTGATTTATGTCATCTTAAAATGTTTCTTTTAATGAAAACTGCTGTATGTCGTATTTTTTTACAAAATGATAAAAATTTTAAATTCAGTGTTGCTGTTATATGAGATGAGATGAGTAGGAAAACGATAAAGTAAGCAAAGTAGCAGCAAAGAAGGAGCTCTGCGGAAAAGTTTCACGGATCACCGAATTGGAAGAAATTTGATTTGGTAGATTTACTTATTTGGTACAAAATCAATAACACTGTGTTACAAAAAAAGATAAACTCGATATACTTTTAAAGACATAATGTAGGTTGTAGGTCTAATGGAACTAAAGGTAGTGGCATACTAGATATTTCTCAAACACCCTCAAAATCTCATTTTAGACAAAGAAACCCGTTATTCGGTAGGTCGATGTATATAATAGTTTAAATTTCCGCCAATTTTTATTCGATGCCGATTTTTTTTTTTTGTTATATGAAAGAAGAGAGATAGGCCTTTGTAACTATATAAAGCGACGAAGTTACAGTCACAAACATTTCGAAACTTAACATGTTTTACACAGTTTTTTAAATTTGACAACAATTGGATGGCTTATTTTGCTCTACAATATTTTTTTTCTGTTCATTTTGCTAATTCAATTGCGAATTCAATTACGCGTCTAATGAGCATTTGTTAACTAAAATCGGTTAAAATTTGACTGAGTTATTGAATTTTTGCTCATTACGCAGTTATATTTCCGTACAATATTGAACTACAGAGAAAGTTGAAGAAGCAGTGAGCTTTAACCGCGACAACTGTGAAAGCGTGAAAAAATGCAAGAAACAACCACAACTGCAACAACAACAACATTAAATTCAAAAGCCGTTGTCAGCAACACCAACTTAGAATTAAATTTCATGACGTATGCCCAAACATATGATACAATTAGCTTAGATTTGTAAACGGGTGTATAGGCGTTAGCCTCGCAATCACTGCGACCTGAAAGATCTATTGTGAGTCCCCGTTGAATTTATAATTTTTTTATAGGTTTAGACTGTTAATAAAGTCTAGAACCATTCTGGGCTTGAGGTTCCATACGTAACTTGGTGGAGGAAAAGCATGCTCAAGGTGGAGTAATCTCCGCCTGGCCAATGCTTCGCAGTTGCAGAGCAAGTGCTCCGAGGTTTCGTGAGCATCCTGACAGAAGCGGCAGGATGAAGTCTCAGCCAAACCCAGCTTGTTTAGGTGATACCGACTGACTTATAACAATGGACTGAGCGATTTGCTATTTCATGTGGCACAAAAAATATTCTGTTTCTGTATATCACCGATAGAGCACCCTTTAAAACGATTACATAAAAAACATGTAAAACTCAACTAATAAGATGAAATCTTACATCTGAAAATCGAATTAAATTAAAAAAATATATTTTCTTGTGCCCAAGTGATATTTTAATCGCTTATAAGGAATTAAACTCATTTCGACTTTAATTTTCAAAAGTTATTCTTAACTGAATCCTGCTTATGGGCAAGAGAGACGGAGCATGGTAAACACTATCTTTATCTTATTCCTTCTGAGGTGATTGCAACTGTAGCCAACATAAACACATCAAATGGCATGAGCAAACGTTCCAGAATGCAATATTTTGTGTTGGTAGCTCCAACTCTGCCATAGGGCGAAAGAGAGAACTATAAAACTTGTGTCATGCTTTCCTATAGGAAAATGACAATACGCTCAGTCCATTGTTATAAGTCAGTGGTGATACCTCAAGGAGCAATGGCCTGAGAAGAGCTCAGTGATCATTTTGAGCTCTGTTCTTCTAAGGAGTAGGAGTTCTTTTGTTTTTCCGCCAGAGGTGTCGATAAACTCTTTTGCCTGACGAAGTCCTTGTAGCCTTTGATACAATAGTTTTGATGATAATTTTGTTTGGAATGTAAAGCGGTAAACCCAAGTATACTCGTTACGATTGTGACTGGGATAGTCCTGAAAAAAATTTAAGTGCGAGTGCAAAAAATAAATGTTGATGGTCAATGGACATGGGGGGGGGGGGCGGGGGAAGTAGTCTGTGAAGCGCAATGCTGAACAAGGTGAAAGCTGTATAAGAGGGAAGCATGAATAATTGATGGAAAAAAAGGAGGACATAGATGGAGAAAGGAGAAAGACAGACATTGTCTCTTGGGCAGGGGGCGAAAGGATGTTTTAGTTGATGAATAAGTTGATAAATGACGGAAACCAGGTATGTATGTTAGTAGTGCTTATATGGTTGGAATGCATGGTCTGCGAATCAGATGAATCTCGAAGCCTATCCAGACTGAATTGGGCATATCTTAACCTTCACGTGGATTACAAGGATTTATCTACCTCAACTTGGGATGGCCCCTTTATGAGAGCATCGTAGTGGCTGCGGTGAACTGTGCCGTGACCCTAGATCGGCAGAGATTGGATAGGTCTCGCTTCTACCAGTAAGTTGATGTCATGTCATGCTCTTTTGGCATACTCGTTGTCACGCACATGAGGATGTTGATTGTCGATAACAATCCGAGCATGAAGAATGCGATTAAGCCATACTTGACAGGTGCTCACGT
Source organism: Dioctria linearis (assembly GCA_963930735.1). Classification (NCBI taxonomy): domain Eukaryota; kingdom Metazoa; phylum Arthropoda; class Insecta; order Diptera; family Asilidae; genus Dioctria; species Dioctria linearis. The sequence goes on from OZ005742.1 coordinate 87,519,658, forward strand.
AAAGCCACAAGGAACTTTCAATGGACATGGCGTAGCACATTTCAGCGTAGGCACTGAAATATACGTGTACAAAGTTTACGTAGTCAGAACTTTCTTGTCGGCATGGAAATTATTGCGCAATCAAACAAAACTACTCCAGACGTCTTGCCGCAGTAGTCAGTTTGGTTGCAAAATCGTTGTGGTGCATAATTTTCTGAAATTGTGACCCAGCGAATATCCATTAAAATTAGCCGAAATCAATTCAAAAAAGTATTTAAGTACTAATTGCAAACAAATGAAGATCTAGGGTATCTTCTTTGACTTTAGCTTTACTGAATCCAGGAAACTTTGTTCTGAGTTGACAAAGTGCTTCATGTACCCGAACTTCAAATGCAGTGGCGGTAGGATGATATCTTCAAGCCGCACCAATGGAATGTTCAAAACATTTTACATTCCAATTTGAAACGATGTACGTGGTGGCCTGTCAGTCAGTTCATTTATACCTATTTCGCACACGACAATCCCACTCACAAAAGTAACAAGTATACTTGGTATTACCGCCTTATATTCCAAACAAAATGGACATTAAAACTACTGTATCATACGTTTGGGCATGCGTCATGATATTTAATTCTAGGTTGGTGTTGCTGACAACGGCTTTTGAATTTATTGTTGTTGTATTTGTTGCAGTTGTTGTTGTTTTAGTGTTGTTATTTGTTGCATTTTTTTTCACGTTTTCACAGTTGTCGTGATTAAAGTCCACTGTTTCTTCAAATTTCTCTGTAGTTCAATATTATACGGAAATATAACTGCGTAATAGCAAAAATTCGATAACTCAGTCAAATTTTAACCGATTTCAGTTAACAAATGCTCATTATACGCGAAATCGAATTCACTATTAGCGAAATGAACAGAAAAATTTTAAAAACTATGTAAAAAATGTTAAATTTCGAAATGGTTTTGACTGTAACTTCGTGGGTTTTTATCCCAACGAAATAAGGAACATATGGTTAGAAAGGCCTGTCTTTCTTCTTTTATATAACACAAAAAAAACTTTGACATCGAATAAAAATGGCGGAGTTATAAATTATTATATATACCTATCGAATAGCGGTTGTTTTGGTGTAAAATGAGATTTTGAAGGTGTATGAGAAGTTTCTAGTATGTCACTACTTTTAGTTCCACTAGACCTATAACCTACACTATGTCTCGTCAAAAGTATCTGCAGCATTTGAAGGCCCTTATGGTGATCTGTGTTAAGCTGAGCTCATTTATCTAAAGTCAAAATTGAAATGAAATTTAGTCAATATATTAGATTATCTTGTCCTCGTTCGTTCAATATCGCGAACAATTAATTTTAGGCAAAATGTGCGGCTGTTCAAAGTTATTGTATCGATTTTTGGCTAAATATATTAATCTTTTTTACCTGTAAATCAAAAACTATGCAATGAAGAAGAAAAACTCACAATGAAGGACTAAATTGTATCAGGCAGAAAAAATCTGCAAAAAATGAACTATTTAATTCGTTTGAGTGGTTTCCGAAACATTTAGATCACCGCTTTTGAAAATCTGACTTTGAAAAAAATGGGCCTTAAGTTTTTTAAACATAATTCGACTGCTGGTTGTTATTGTTGTTATACATTTTGACAGAGTTTTGAACAAGTAAGTAGCACACCAAGCATTACTCATAAACCCCTAAGAAGGGACTGACTTGTAACTTTATCAGCGTGCAGTAAATCACAGTGCGGCCGCTATTACCTCTACACGCTTTTTCAATAATTTTAAATAAACTAACACTGATATTGAACCTTATTCAAATCGCGCTGAGACAAATACACTATATTTTGGGTAAAGGAATTATTTTAGAATTTCAGATGTAGTTTCAGAAGTGGGGCAACCTTCGGGAAACCTGTTGTAAGGTAACCACACAAACTTAACTTATCTATATATAGTACATGAGTACCCAAGAAACAATTTAAATGCTATTTAGTTTTACTCAGGTTTTATAATTATTTTATTAATGTTTTGAAGTTGCTAAATAGATTTATGGTGATTGTGAGTCATGCCAATTGGTCTTCTAGAATAATTGATTTTATTGTGATGTTTTAAAAACCCTCCTGAAGAGTAGTAATAAAATTATTTATCATTTAAGTCCATTTGTACTTACATAAGTTTTATGCCCGTCATCAATTCAACTAGGATAAAACCATTAAGCATCAAAATAGGAATTAAATACTACTTGATTTTATTAAGGTTTTATAGCATGCGCCAATACTATTGTATTAAGCTTTGATAAAACTTAAAAAAAAAACTCATGAGGGTTATATTAGGAAGCACGGACGGCTACTTTAAGTCAAATTTAAGGGAAAATTTGGTCTAAAGAGCTACTGGGCTACCTAGGAATCTATCATAAAACTATTATACACAGAGGTTTTAAGAATGCATTTCAAAATTCTTTCACAAAATCATTTTAAGATTAAGAGACTTAGTCAAATGTCGTATAAACCTAGTACGTCTTTCCAAGTGTCTTCGTCATGTGACATTAGATTAGATTAGATTTGTGAAGGGGTGTATAGGCGTTAGCCTCGCAATCTGAAAGATCCCCGTTGAATTTGCTCCATTTATAGGTTTAGACTGTTAATAAAGTCTAGAACCATTCTGGGCTTGAGGTTCCATACGTAACTTGGTGGAGGAAAAGCATGTTCAAGGTGGAGTAATCTCCGCCTGGCCAATGCTTCGCAGTAGCAGAGCAAGTGCTCCGAGGTTTCGTGAGCATCCTGACAGAAGCGGCAGGATGAAGTCTCAGCCAAACCCAGCTTGTTTAGGTGATACCTCAAGGGGCAATGGTCTTGGTAATGTGACATGCAAGAATATTGTATTCCAATCTAGGTCTGATATAAGATTTGTAGCGCTAGATTTGACGGGGCGAAATATTTCTTAGACGTTTTAAGAAATTCAAGATATTTCTATGCTTCTTTGGCAACAGAAGAGATATTATCTGTCCAGCTTAATTTACTGGAAATATTAATCCCAAAAATCCTTAGTGATGGTGAAATAGAAATTAATGCTCCAATAAAAATAAACGGAAATGGTTAAGTGATGATCTTGCTTTAAAGAGATGAGACAGCTTTGGGATGATACATTATAAATTAGATTATAAATGGTTAGACGTCAAGAAGAAATCGACAAGTCGAAATAAGTTTCATCGCGGATACATATAAAACTAAATAGATTTATGCAAGAGCAAGTAACATTATTTGAGTCTCAATAAACCTAGAACCGTTTTAACTGAGATCAAATAGATTTGAAAAAGAGCGAACAGTTTTATTAGCAACTAAATTAAAGTCAAACAAATTTATTTTGCCTTTATAAATTAAAAATTTTAAAATTCTCTGAAATGTATGAATTCAAAATAGTAAAAAATGCTTGTTACGAATAATGCTTATAGGTACTATTAGCCTTGTAAATAGTATAAAAGCATGGTAAAGGTCAGAAGCAAGATTTATGTTCGATTTCAAATACATATACAAACCTACAAGAGTCATAAGTACGCTAAGTTTTCTAATGCGTTTATACAAAACTAAATCGTTTTATTTAATAGCAAATGGCATTATATCAGTCTAGGAGCACTCAAAACGGTTTTACTTAAAATCAAATGGATTTACAATAGAATGAATTGTTTTAATCGCAGCTATCCTAAGATCAAACGGTTTTATTACGGCTGTACAAGTAGGAAAAGTCTAATGTGAAATCGCCACTTTATTCTTAAAATGCATTATTTTTAAATTAATTATTTTCAAATTATTTTCAGGAATTTATCTCGTTTCAGATCTAGGGGGTACCATTTTCAAACTTTTTCTTCAATTCCGGACGTACTTAAAATAATTTCAAAATTAAATACAGTGTAAATAAAAAAAATTATTTTACAATTATTTCTAAACTTTTCCTAATTTTAATTAGCTATCCTATGTGATATAATCAGTAAATTTTCAATCGCAGTAAGATTTGCTACATTAACAGTGTTGGGCGTAATCTGATTGCAGTGTAATTTAATTAATAATTCCATTACAGTTTAGTCAAATTACAATTAATTACATTACAATTAATTAAATTGTATTCGATTACATATCAATCAGATTACTTATGAGAGAATATGTAATCTATCAAATGTGTAATCTGTTACAATATAATTAGATTATTTTGTAATCTAATTACATTGTAACAGATTACTTTGTAGATTACTTGAAAGTAATTAATAATATAATGAAATGAATTGAAAGAAAATAGTATTGTTCTCGTACGAAATTAGTTTTAGGGAGTTTTATGAAGAATTAGAATACAATTATCTTAAATATCTTAAATGTCTTAAATGTAATCACATTAATTAGATTAACATGTAGTGGGATTAACTTGTAATCGATTAATGTGTAATCAGATTAACTTGTAATCACATTACACGTTAATCGATTACATTATGTAATTATGGAAATGGATTACATTATTAATCTGTTACAAAGTAATCTGATTACAGATTACATGGTTAATTGTAATTGTTAATCGTTAATCAAATTACATTTTGCCCAACACTGCATCAAACTGCACTTATAATAATATTGAATTACATTTCAATATATTGAGATATTATAAAGTCGAACATATAAATCTATTTGGTTCTATTATTATTTTTATGGATTTAAAGATCACTTTTATTTTGAAGTTTCAAGTCTAAAAGGTTTGCTGGAATACTATTTCCAATGCCTTTTTATCTTAAAAAGGATTGAGGAGTAATTTTATGATGGTTTTGATAACGTTATGCGGATAGGTTGATGAGTTCAAATTACGCTTTTAGTTTTATTAAAAGTTTTATAGACGACTGCAAATCATCGCAAAGAGTAATCCAGATAAGCCCAATAAGGCTTTTTATATAGTTTTAAAAATTGGCGCCCACAGCTTATTGTAGCGTGGGCCCTTTTAGTTTTATAAGATGTTTTTACTAATAATATAGAGTAGACAATTCCAGAAATTTAACTGGTTTCGTCAGAATCATAAAACTAAAGAGAGTGATCTACGGATAAATAGGTTTTGTCCCGTGCAGAGGCGACTGATTGCCTACTTAACCCAGCGTAGTTACTTAGCAGTGGTAATAATAATATTAAAATTTATTTTTTCTTTTATTTTTAAAGAAAATGGAAAACTATACTCTAATTTTCACCATCATTGGCCAGTCTTATAGCTTTATCTTTTATTGTAAAATACATTTGAAAACGGTACAACATTGTTTGCAGGAACCAAGGTACATACATATATAGTACAATTAATAAGATTACTGGACGCCACCAGCCGCTTACAGAGTTACTCAGGAATACGGCATCCCTCGAATAGCACGGTACTTGAATTGCACGAAGTCGCGAATTGCACGGTTCAAAATTGCGACAACCATCGAATAACATGAAGTCGCGCATATTATGTTAAAAATTTAACTCGATCACTCAGTACATATGTATGTACATTGACCATTGTAGATAGACACATCGTCGGCTTACAAGCAATACTGAATATCTGCAAAATACTGCTGTTGGCACATCGAAAGACGAAAACGAAAATGCTGAACCGAAAAATTCACTTTTCTACCAAGGAACAGCGATTATTTCCAATTAAACTTATACCAAAATGAGACAAATTTCTTATTCTTTTATTTTTCGCAAGAAACTATTCATTTCTAACAATTTTTATCGAGAAAAGTACATTTCAATATTTTTCTGAACAAAAATTCAAAGAAAATATTGAAAAGAGCTTTAACAGTTTCTTGCGAATATTGCAAAAATAAGAATTTTTTGATTTTTTAGTAAACCTAAGTTTAATTGGAAATGTTCGATATTGCAGCCTGGAAAAGTTAGTTCTTAGTTCAGCGTTTTCGTCTTTTGATGTGTCAACGGCCTAAGCTTTAAGAAGGAAAAGAATAACCCAGAAAACAAAGCTTTCAGACAGTCCGACAAGTCGGATAGTTGTCGGAAAAGGAAAACTAGTTCAAAAAATATTTTCCGAAAATCTTATATAAATCTAACGGAAATCGTGTAGAACAAATTTTCCTCAGCTCTTGTGAATTTATTGGAATATTTGACGACTTCTACGATTTATCCTACTGAAATCTTAGCTTTATGCAAAAATTTGTTCGTGTTCTGAACTCCGATTTCGTAACGATTTCTAGCAGGCTTTCGAAATATATGATGAAATTCTATCGCGTCGGTCATTTAAAATCTAGTGATTATACAGTGCGCATTGTTTTGTTTGAGGGGAAAAGTTGTGTTTAAAATAAACAGAGCTTTCCAGAGTTCTATACAAATTAATATTTGTGTAATGTGTTAATTATTAATTTCTGTACACACAAACTGAATTCCTCACTACTTTCTTCTAGAAATGGTAACGACAATTCTTTTCGAGCTCTGATCAACCGCTTCATATAGAATTATTTAAGACATCGCGATAAACTCCTATCCGAAGTTGGATGAATTCCAACGGCTTCGTTTGCTGGGATCATAGAAATATCATTACATAAAGAGGTGAGTGTTTACTGGTTATTATGGCTAATTTTAAACTTTCCAAAATACGATCTAAAGTTTTAGTTGAACGATTGTAATGTTTTTATAGTAACTATAGTAACTGTAAGTTTATTGAACAGTTATTACAAAAAATTTCTCGATTCTTAGGTTTGCAAAATTTCATTGGGAAATTATTACCTTTGAAAAGGCGCGTTTTTGACCTTTAGGAGAAAATAGAAATTTTAGACAAGTTAAAACGAAGTCTTAGTAATAGGGTTCCCGTTGTTACCTTTTGGATACGGAACCCTAAAAAGGAATGAAAATATCGACTTTAGCCAAATCACTAAATATACATGAGGAAACTATTCGGACGATTACAAAAAATTAGGGAGAATGGTGGTTGCTCTACAACATCAAAGCAAATGGATTGCGGCGGGATATAAACGTTGTCAAAATGGAAGAAGCTCTTGCAATTTGGATACAAAATTGCTATGATAAACGCATTTCTTTATAGATGGACTTACTATCAGACAAAAATCTCTGAATATCTATGAATATTTGAAGGAAAAAGGAAGCTCATCTGCAGAAGAAGAACAACAAAAGTCATTTTCTGGGAGTAATGACTGGCTCGAGAAATTCAAAACAAGATATCTCGTTGCGTAGTCTCAAACTTCAAGATGAAATTGCTTCAGCAGATGCAGAAGCTGTTAGGCTTTTCACTTTGGAACTACAAAAATTCTAGAAGATGGACAATATACGACGGATCAGATTTTCAATGTAAATAAAACGGCTTTCTATTGGAAAAAGATGCCATCTCCAAGGTATATTTCAAAATTTCAAAAGTTTGTGCCTAGATTCCAAGCAGATAAACAGTGACTTACTCTCTTAATGTGCACGAACGTATCAGGGAATTTTATGTAAAAGCCTTTGGTTATTAACCGGTCATTTAGTCCCCGACGATTATAAAATATCGATAAGTCTAATCTGCGTGTTCATTGGCGGGTAATTAAAAAAGCTCGGATGACAGTAAATATAATTAAGGAGTGGTTTGAAAACTGGTTTATTCTGGAAGTAGAAAACTAAATAGTAGAACAAAGTTTGAATTTCAAAATTTTATTGCTATTAGATAATGCGACAGGTCAACCCAAGGACTTATATCATCCAAATTTGATGGTTGTATTCCTTACTCCAAATACAACACTATTTCTCCAGCCCTTATATCAAATTATTATCGTAACTTCAAAGCCCATTTCATTCCAAAATCGTTTGAATCAACTCTGCACAAACGAAGGACGAAGGTAAAATGCTTGTCCAGGCATGGAATGAATTCTCTTTTTGGAATACATAACAAACATATTCTCTGCCATGAGCGAAATAAAACCTTCAACAATTAAGGGTTCTTGGAAGTCAGTACTCCCTCAGATTGTGCAAAATGAAAATTGTGATTCATCCGGGGGAGTGCGTAGTGTACGCAATCAAATTCTTGATATTGCTCATAAGATAAATAAAAGGGATTTGATAATCTGAATAGCCAAGATCTGGAGGAATTGTTTCAAGAAACTACGTTGACTGAGGCCGACCCAATCGAAATAATTTATAAGCCTAATGATGACACCATTTTAAATGAAGACCCATAAAATTATCCTAAAGATTCTTCCTCTAATATTTCCGTCACTGCTGTTAAGTAAGGTTTGTACTTAAGAAAGAAATTAGAACTTCATTTATGGAGATTGATCGTTACTGTCACGCAAAAGAACCCTTCAACAAAATTTAAAAACTTGTTTAGGTATGTATTTGAAATAGTTAAGCACTACGTAAAATAAAAGAGTGCCATCCTCCAACATCAACTGTGAAAATGTTTCCAGTGATTAGGAGTTGCTACCGCCTCGAAGAAAGAGAGCTCGTATTTTAGATGACGACAGTGATCAAGAAAGTTCCATTGATAAGGATCCCATTCAAAGAAAAACAAATCAATGTTTGGAGAGTTACAGTGATTGATCATACGTACTTAAAAATTTTTACCTTTTTACATTTTTAAGTTTCACTTTTCTAAATTGACTGAATTTTACGTTAATTTTGTACAACTGAAATTTTACAACTAAAAATACATAAAAAAATTGTTTTTTTTTTAATTAATCTTTGGAACCAAATGCACAAATTTGTATGGATCGCCAGCTACGAATTGCACGGCTTTGTATAGCACCGAACATGATGAACAAAATTGTAGGAAGCATTAATCATTAGTATCGAATAACACGATTTCGAACAACACGGAACCAATTAACCGTGTTATTCGAGGGATGCCGTATATCAAAGTTTCCAGGAACTAACAAATGAACAGAAACGCATCATTTTAGGCATAGTTGCTGGAACTGCACCGAATACTCGATCACTATATGGCAACATTATAAGTATAAGTAATATTTGAAATTATGTTTTCAAAATGTCCTTTTTGAGAAGTTTTATTATTAGAATGTCGTGAAACTGCGTACATTCACGCCATAAATTCAGCTGCTTTGGCTTGGTCGGTAAGAAGAACATGCTCACAGAGGGAGTTAACAGAGTGCTCTTCTGACAACAGTATTCGAATGAAACAATGTAAGTGGTAATGGGGAAAGTGCTTAGAGGTATGGCCAAAAGTTTCTCTATGCTTCGAGAATTTATCAAAATACGACAAAATTAATTTTGGCTGGTCAAAGCTTTGATCCACCACACTACTACTCAACTCTCATATTTTTTGCGAGAACTTAAATAATTTCCCACCACTTGAGACATTTGCCATAAAAACTTTCGAACAAAGTGTGGGTGTTAGTCTCTTTTTATAGATTTCTGTTTTTCATATGCCGGAAAACGCATTATCCAATGGGTCCTTATAATCGTGACCGAGGAATAAATTTATATTGCTCCAAATTTGGTCAATTTGGCAAATTTACTCTGTACAAATTTAAAATTCCAATTTAATTTATAAAAAATGTATGTGGCTTACAGCATTTTCAATAAATCAAATTCCAGGTTGAATAATCAGAAAAATCATGCTAACTTTTAATTTCTTATCAATTCTCATTTCAGAAGTTTCAGAAAGGATAGGTGCTTCTATCGTATTTGACATCTGTATTCAGAATCTTATCATAATTCATAATTAATTTTATTAAAACAACTCTACACAGGTAAGACATAAAGGTGTCTTCTTATATGTATGCGTAGGATGTAAATATAGAGAAATTTACAGAGAAAAAATGGATAGAGAAATACAACAAAAGCTACTAGTAAACTAAGACTAAATTAAATTACTATGTACACAATTACTTTAATAATAATAAAAATAATATAATATGATTATATATTTAGACCTAGGTTTAAAACAGATAATTGAACCTTAAACCTAACGCTACTACGTGCCTCCCTGATAGCAAATGGAGTCTGATTCCACAGTCTGATAGCCCGGATAAAGATCTGACGCTCCGACACTTGGCTTGCAAATCGTGGAGCAATAAGAGCATTAGTGCGTGTTGAACGTGCAAACAACAAACAAATTTATAATAAAGATACTCAGGTTGTTTAGAATTAAGAATGTTTAGAATTAAGAATGTTACAGAGAAGTAATAATATTCATTGATAAATATACGATTTTATGAACATTCAACAACGGAATTAGTGTTAGCAGAAACATGGTCGTATCTACGAAGGCGATATATGTAACGGCCCGCTGAATTAAAAGCCACTTCGGGCTTGAGTAAAGACACAGAATACAACTTAGCAGCATAAACCTCACACCCATATGCCATTATGGGAAGAATAAGTGCCCGGACCAATCTTAGTTTAATTAAAAGTGGTGTATAGACAGAAGAAACAGAGAGCAGGTGAAGGGGCCCTATACTTTTCTAACAGTGGTATTAACATGATTACTCTAAGTCAGACATTTAAAAATAATTCCAAGGTTGTTAATATTATCGCGGTATTCAATGGGGTGGTGGTCGAGTACAACGTGTGGGGGGGGGGGAGGAATATGTAGTGTTCAGGGATTATTTGTATATTACGATTGAATTACTTTTGGCTGGGTTAAATATTAATTTACTTTTCCTAGCCCATTCAGAAACCTCTGCGAGGTCTGCATTGAGTTTATCAATCTCATCCTCAATAAGCCCCAGCGGCATGGAAATCTAAAGTTGTAGATCATCGCCATGAAACTGACAATTATTTATTACATTTGGCAAATTGTTGATGAAGATTGAGCAAAGTAATGGGCCCAAGATCGAACCTTATGGAACGCTAGAATTATGGGTAAGAGCCTCGAAGACTGATTATTGCAAACTACCAATTGCATTCGACCGGAAAGGTAAGATGCAACCAGTTTACGCGCGGGGCTAGAGAAAGCGAAATAGTTTTCAATTTACTAATTAACAAAATATGATCAACTTTGTCAAAAGCCTTTGAGAAGTCCAAGAATACTAGTGTGACAGCTCTATCATCATCAATTGCCATGCGTATATCCTCGGTAACCTTAAGTAGAGCAGTAGTACAACTATGTCTAGATCTAAAACCAGACTGAAGAGAATTTAATAACTTATCGTCGTCCAGGTGCTAGCCTTCTTCCATACAGAGGGAAATGTTGAGGTTAACAAGATAGTATTGAATATATGGGTGAGTGGGTAGATAATAGCAGGAAGAATCAACTTAACAAATTTAAGATGAATACCGTCGAGCCCAATAGGTTCAGAATTTACCGAAAACACTGCTTACATAACATCATTTTCATACATTCTCGTTATAGAATATCCATCAAAAGTAAAGTTACTGTTAGAGGTTATGTTAGAGATAGGCACAGTATTTCAATCTTTAGATGAAGCAGCAAATTCGACATTCAATACGCTAGGATCAGCATCAATCTTACTATTTTTACTTATTTATGAGATCCAATGCCCGCAGATTTTAGGTTATGCCATAGCTTCTTAGTTGGTAGCTTAACATTAAATTGACTATTATGATAACGAATCTTCGATTTCAAAATAGCCAATGTAACAAGATTACGAAGTTTGCGATATTCATTTCTTAAATAGCCCATACGAAAACGCTTCCATCTCCTGTATGCATTACCTCTTTGATTAATGAGATTTATAATTTGGTTGGTAAACCAGGGACACTTTTCGCTTTGTACCATACAAGATTTAATTGGAATATATCTATTAAATAGGCAATTAATGTTATAGTTCAATAAATTTATTTGAGAATCAAAAACAGTCGTCCTGTATATATGTATCACTCCAGTTAGTATTGATTGCTTCACTCAGAAGGTTACTTAGATCGATGCTATTATAGTCCCGATAAGTGAAATTGTGGCTGGCGCCATTTCCAGGTTGAACATCATAAGTTAAAAAGATGAGGTTATGTCTCGAGAAAGCAGGTAACATCATTTGGTTATACCTTTGGATAAATTTGATAATTGCGTTTTACAATCGAATTGAGAAAAATATGATTCTAAACAATTATTAACAGTAACAATTGTTTAAATAGAAAAATATCTTAAAAAGTGTCATTTTTAGGCTTACGTACCCAAAGGGTAACAACTGGAACCTTATTACTAAGACTTCGCTGTCCGTCCGTCCATCACCAGATTGTATCTCATGAACTGTAATATGTACACAGTTGAAATTTTCACAGACTGTGCATTTTTATTGTGCTATAACAACAAATAATAAAAATAAAATAAATATGAAAGTTAAAGGGGCCCAATAAAAGAAACCTGATTTTTTCGGCGTTTTTTTCCTCGTTTTATACTCATTCATTATTATTAGTAGGCATTTTTTTTTTCAAATGACAGCATTATTATCATTTTTTTAAGTGATGCCTACTCTCATTTGAAAAAATAAATAAAAAGTACATAGTGTTAAATTTTGTACGATGGTACGGAACCCTTCGTGCCCGAGTCCGGCTCGCACTTGGCTGGTTTAATATCATTATTATCATTATATTTTTATATATGTACATAATACAATTTTTATTTTAAATTTGCATAAAACCTCACTTGTTTTCCGTCTATTTATTTCTAGAATTATTTTTGTTTCAATAGAAGAAAATTTCCGTTAAAATTGCATTTTGTTAATTGGGCAAAAATTATATTTCCAAACTTGCTTGTATGATATGAGGCAAAAAAATTTACTAATAAAATTATAAGAAATATTTCATTACTTCAACATCTTTATTTAGCCTTGAATATTTTCTAGTTTTTCTAAACAAAAATACATTTCTTCAATCGCAATGAATATAATTTTATGATGTTTTTACCGGGTAAAAGATTATATTTGTTCATGTAGGCCTTTTTGGTATTCTCCGGTACAATCGAATCGCAAAAAAAAATTGTTTTATTTATTCTATCACACAATCATTTTATTTAGGGTGGCAAAGTTTCAAGTCTTGGCTCGACTCATTAACAGGTCCCAAACATCAGAATTGAGTGATTCGAAAAAGAACTTAATGAAAATAGGAGGATGCAAGAGAAATTGTCCATTGAAATTTTGACGCCCTAAATAAATTTATTCTGTGATAAAATAAATATAAAAAATCCCTTTTTTGCTTTTAATTTGTACCGGAGAGTCCCAAAAAGGCCTACCTGAACAAATATTATTTCATTCAGTAAAGTTAATAAAAAAAATTAAAATTAAAAATAACAGAAACAAAATTAAATACGCAATAACTCAATAACACTCCTTATTTGAGCATTAAAATTAAAACTGTTTAATAAAAATTTCTATTTGCATTTGGAATATAAACTAAAAGAGATTTTATATTTTTGCCTTATTTTTAAATCCAGCTTGGTTGATTTTAATCGGCACATTGTTTTGAAATAAGGACTATTTATTTAAATGCAAAATTCTTATTCATTAAAAATAGAAGTCACCAAGGAGAATTCCCCGGATTAATTCTTTCCACCCACATGGAAAATTCGACTATGTTTCAAAGAGGCTTAGCTAAAAAGTTGAAAATTCTGGTGACGACCATTCAAAATATTCACAGTAAATTTCGAGCATCTTATAGTGTGCAGAGAAAGTCCGGGTCAGAAAAAAATCAGGTTCGATACACCATAAATTGTCCAAAGAAGTGGTAGACAACTTTAAACGAAATGCCAATATGTCGTTTGAGAGATATGGCTGATAAGGCTGGAACGTCATATGCTACGGTCCATCGAATTAAACAAGAGAAGATTCCGTATTCCGAAAACACCGAATAGAATACCAGAAAAGAACCAAGTTATAAAATCCAGGAGCCGAATTTTGTATGAAAATTTCCTAACGAAATTCGGCTTAGGTGGAAACGAACTTCAACCAGTGTTTTCACAAGCGTTTTCTTTCATTCTTTAGAAAGCATGATGAGTTGGCCGGATTTACCAACTTGGCACTACGACAGAAAAGCAAGAGATTTCTACGATGCCCAAGAAAGCGAATCCTCCAAATTGTGACAATTTTAAGAGGTAGTATAAAAGAGCATCCGATACCTTCGATACTGTCTGTACAAAACTTAATGAAGAAAAAGTTTACGTAATAATTATATTTGATAAAAACAAAAAAGAAAATTTATTGCTTTCAATATTCATATATGGTCCTTAATTTGTTCGGTTTTCCAAGTTTATTTCTACCTACTGTCATCAAAATTGAGTTTGAAATAAATTGGCCCTGTCCTGCGGACATTTTATAATATACCTTAAAAGGACCTTTTTTTTTTAAATACCTACACGAATTCTATTTATATAAAAAAATATCGGTGCCCTACATGAAGCAATCCAAGATTTTGACCAAATTGATTTTGACTTACTCTACATGGCAGTGTTCTTACGACATGGAGCAATCTAATTTTAAATATAGTTTTAAATTTCCTCGCGTGTATCACGACAATATTTAAAAAAAAATGTTTAAAGCTTTTCATGTATTTAATGCCACATGTGTAAACAAATTTCATTTGAGGTAAAACAATACTAACTTTTGTGGTAAAAATATGATAGGAGACAAACATGACTTGTGTTTGAATAAAATCGATTCGAATATAGTTTGTTAACAGACAAATTCTTTAAAGAAAATATCCTGAAAACAAAACATCAACATTTTTAGTAAAATTAAATCTAATTTGATTAAACTTAATGAAAAAAAAAACAGTAAACCCGACAAAGTCATATATTTGTCATCTATATAATATATTGGACAAATATAATACAAAAGTATAGCCTCATCGAGTAGGTTAAATTAAATTAAAAAAATAATCATATATTTGAACCGTTAGATTCGTGCTAAAAACAATTCCTGAAAAGGGAACATATTAAAAATACCATGCTAATATCGAGTTCTGAATAGAAAATGAATTCAATCTAATTACAATTTTCCCAAAACTAGGTACGACAACTAACAAAAGCATGTGTTGTCATGTAGCATAAATGCATGGCAGAAATACGATCAGATCAAGCAGAACAATTTGCAACTCTATTATCATTACAAGAACCATCGAACGGGAACTTCTTCTCTACATGATAAAGATACAATTTTTTTAATTTCGCCATACTTCGTTTAGTTTCGTAAATTGCGTGTGAAGAACTCTGAATGACTCTGATCCCGAACTCTTTTTCTATTTGGTATCGATTGAGATAAGTTGGCTAGTTAGGGACTAACACTTATATTGGGTATCGACTGATATATCATCTTTTAACAACTAATTTTTGTTTTTGTTTTTTTTTGTTTTTTTTTTAGAACTTCATCAAAGATCTGACCACTAAGTTTACAAAAAAAAAATTATACATATGTAAACAATGATAATGACCAAAAGTGAACAAACAATAATAATAAAATGAAAAGTAACTTTAACTAAGCTGATCTGATTACTAATTAAACACTTTATTTCACTTTAAGGTGGGTCTCGACTAACTTAAGGATATTATCTCGGGTCTCGACTGAGATAATCTTTTACTAACAAAACACTTTATTTCTGGACTCAACGGAAATAAAGAATCTTTCTTCGGGTATCGACTGAAGTTAAGATATTTATTAACATTCACTTTAAGCCGGGTCTCGACTGACTTAAAGAATATTATCTTGGGTCTCGACTGAGATAATATTTAACTAATAAAACACTTTATTTCTGACGTCGACGGGAATAAAGAATTGTTCTAACAAAATATTTGAACAAAGTGTCTTAACATTAGCTTAAAGCCAATTCCTCAAGTGCCAAGGTTTAGATCGGTGAGTACCAGTCACTTCTAACATTTTTATTATTTATTCACATATCTATTTTATAATACTATTACAAGTTGGCGTTATCCTCTGTTGACGATTGGCTTCACATAAGTCGAGAGGGAGACTTCTTCCTTTGGATGGCGATCCGTTGCAGCAATGTTGCAGCAGCGACAACTTGGGGAGAGCGTGCACGAAAGTGAGTCAGTAGGTCGTGTAGCCAAAGACCAGTGCCAGTCAGGCACCAACACAGAGAAATTTTGCTCGAACTTATAAAGACGGTGGATCCAATTCTGATAAATACCGCTTACTACATCAGATAAACTAAAGAAGAAAATATGTGTGATGTCAGTGTGCACGTTGGTATATGTGCTCTGTCGAGTTTGTCTCGGAAAAGGCTTTCGTGCTTGAGAACGGAAACGACTTTCTCTAGAGTTTTGGAGCTCCTCGATAAGACACCAGACGAACCGCGGGGAGTTTAAATTTATGCAATTTATGTCACTACTTTGACACCCTTTTAACTGCTACTAAATCTTCGGTGTCCGTCAACTTGCGCCTATTTGGGCAAAAGTCATTTTGAAGACTCCCACTTTGTGATGCTCAATTCCAGGAGCGGGCACCTATTTTTCGTTTTCCTCTAGGAGGTGTTCCTCCGGCCTTTCAGTGGAGCTAAATTTGTATGTCTCTATTCTGAAGATATTTGTCGCTGGTATTTCAAAATAATTAATATTTGTGACAGTTTTCTCACCACTATCAGCCCTCGAGCAAAAAACTTTTGTAAAAATAGGAAATAAACAAACTTGGAAAGATATTGTGTGTTTTCTAATGTGTGTGGATCTCCGACCTAATACCTTATAGACATAATCTGATCTTAATAGTGGAAAATTTTGGAAGGAAAAAATAACTGTGACATTTTATTGAAAGTTAAGAGGAAGTGAGTAGTGTTTGTTTTGATAAGAGAATCGACCACTGATCTTGATCCAAATTTATTAGTAATTCAAATTTGCGTGTACGTTCTAACAACGGGCAGTACAACTTGATTTATCTCGATACATATATAACTTAGGAAAAAGCTGATTAAAGCATTTAATTTCACTTCAGTAATAATCTCAAAAACCATACTTACCAAAAAATATCAAATTTGGCGGATGGGACGAACCAATATTCACGCGACGTAATACATGGCTCGTTTCTATTCAGATATAACAGATCAAAATATTCCAGTCACTTCAGAAAAAGTAAATTAAAAATTAAACAACTGACTAAACAAAGTTGGAAACAAAAAAATTACGTCACAAAAACCGATCACAATTAACTAAAAATTTCGTCACAGTTCCGTTTACCTTAGATTGAAGCTGATATTTTCTCGGGCTCAATTCAGATTCACCTATGCACATAAAAGCTATTTGTCCATCTTTTAAAATATAACATTTTGAAAAATTTGGTAAAGCATTCATAAAAATTATCGCAAACTTGGTAGGTAAATAGATGATGTTTTTAAATTAAAATTTTATTTCATGAACAGTCATCCAGTATTGCCCTCCAAATTTATCAATTGGTTCTGACGTTTTTACACAAACACGAGAAAACAAATCGGATCAATTCTAAAAGCGTTTGTTTGAACGAAGTCGGAACCAGTTCCAACCTTACGTTCAAACGAAAACGACATAAAATTCAATCGTCAGAGTGTGAACGACCCTTCTGGACGATTGACTTTGTGTTTTAGTTTCAGTTTTAGTGTATTTTGGTGTGAATGACTGTACAACCGACCCTTCATGGTGTTGTTGTTTTTTATCTTATCATCTTTAGTTTCTTAGAATTTTTTAAGAATATCTCAATTCGTTGAAAACTTACTTCCTTTTTGCCTATATTGGATTGATTGGAATATTTTGGGTCGATTGATGATACGAAGCAAGATTTAAAACGGAATTTTCAACTGGTTAGAGCTAAGTTTATTCGAAGATTCTCGTTGGTATGAAATCATCATGTTGGGGTATTACCATATATGTATATATTCAATCTGTTAATATAAGGAACATCAATTAAAACTAAACTAAATTTACCAATATCTGGAATAAATAAACAGTTTTTAAATTCGATGCATCGGATAACAGTCTGTTGGAAAAACAATAGTCAAGCATTTAATTATTTGCTGCATGTAGTCTATGAAGACTTAAGATATAAGATCCTGACAGAAAACCATTACTAAACGAATAAATACCATTAGATGGGGGACTTTAGACTGTGATGCTACTATCAATTAAACGAATAACAGATTCTTTATGCAAAAAATGATACCGACGGCAGCCAGATATCAGCAAGCTTACAAATACAGCGTGTTTCAGTTTAATGTACCTTCCGGTTCTACCTTTTAATAACCAATCTTTAACTCGTCTCAGTTCTTCGAAAATGTAATTTTTCCTTTTCATAAAAAAAACTCCCTCATCCATATTTTTTGTCCCTTATTTCTTTATATCTTGCTTCTACTTCAATAATTACAAAAATTGCACTAGGAGTAGCACAAACTTCATGCTATTATATTTTCCGTTATTCACGTACTTCTTTAGTAGGCAGGCTAAATCGGATTACGAAAATAATATGCGTTGCAATTTTACTATAAAATTTATGTGTAAAAAGTCGAAAGTGTACAAGTACTTTAACATCAGATTATCAGTGAGGCCACACAAATGGTCCTCTACGTCCTATCCATCGGGTACTTTCTGTAACTTCTGAGCTGAGTAGAGTAAGCCGGCGGAGCGCCATCGTGAATGAAGTACATAACTCTTCGAAGTGAAAGCGGAATACACTCATCCAACCCATTTTCTAAATAATTTTTTCAACAAGTAAAAAAGTAAGAATTGGTCTAACAATAAGACCAATTCTTACGATACAGTAGATGAATGCCCGTATGTAATTTCAAATGGTCACCCACCTCTGGAAGCTTGATTTTTGAAGTGGTGTTTCGCATATATTTCTAGAGCGGTTCGTCGGACAGTAAAAATGATTATAACCAATTTCATAGGATTTCATATTCTGAAGAAATTTTCAGTACAATAAAATTGTCTAGAACTCCTCGTTTTTACAGTATGCGCAAAAAACCTAAATAATTTTTATATGGAAACACCTAGAAGAGGTTGTCCGATTTAGTCCATTTACTATTACTATGAAAACACAGTGTGAAAAATTTCAGCTCCCTAAGTAAATGCGCTCTCGAGTTATCGTGAGAACAGACAGATTGATGGGCAGACGGATGGACAGACGGATTGACGGACGGACAGATGGACGAACGGACATGCAAAAATCAAAATGACGTGGAAGTCCAACCCATTTTCCTCTACTAGCCTTATTTCTGTGCGTTACAAACGTAATGACAAACTTAGTATAGGGAGCCCAGGGCATAATGACGAACGGGGCATAGTTACGAATGAATATTATCTGTAATCAGCTTTATTCTAAACTCGAGCTCTGATACCCAGAATGCAGGGTTAAGTACCAGCCAACATATGGTCAACATTTTTTTTCACATTAGTCTATGTTTGTTGTACGAAAATAGCAGACGACTTTTCCAATTAGAACACGTCAAATTTTTAGCTTTTAGCATTTGATGGAATATTTTAAGCGTTTTGATTTGAATGGTGGGTAAGTCAGGTATATTTATGGTGTGCAGTTTAGCGGGATAATAATAGATTTCATATTAGGTTTCGATAAATTTTGCATAACATATCGGAAAAATACAAATGTGTAGTGGGGCATAAGGACGATTTTTTTGCGGGGCATAATGACTAACTTTTAGCGAGGCAGAATGACGAGCTTTGTACGGACACAATCATTTTTCGATTTTCACATTCTGGTAGGCCCAACGAAGAGTGGATTCAAAAGACATAATTTTGCATAACAAGAAAATTCTTTGTGAAGGAAAATGACTTAAACAATTAGTGTGTTTAGCATTTTGCAAACTGTGAATTTTTCGGACGTTGGTTGCTCAAAAACCGCGAAATCACCATTTCGTAAAAACAATTGTTTTTCGAATTCTATAGAAAAGAAATTTTGGAATGTCAACCTATTTATCCTAAAACTTCCGAAATCCAGGAATGGTTTTAATGGTAAAATATCAGATGTTTTCGGTTTGCATTTTTCGAATTCGATACTGGATGTGCATCTCATTTTAGACTGCATAATTTTATTGTAAAAACCATATTCCTGCAAGATTCATTATGGTCATTAATTAATTATAATATTTTTTGTTAAAAAAAGATGTTATTTTATGTATTAAATATAATTCGTTATTATGCCCTGCGGAATTCGTCATTATGCCCCGTATGTGGGGCATAGGGATGAACTGGTCATCACACCTCTTAAATCAACAGCGCACTTCATGAGGATGCCAGACGGTAATTATCTATATCACATTTTGTCCCTGATTGACTGAACTTAGTATTTGTATATTTAAGGTTTCAAGAAATCGATTCAGGGATTTAAGAAAAATATAGAGAAAAATCGTTCGTCATTATGCCTCGGTCTCCTATACCCTATGATTTCATCTAGGGTATAAATATAGACGTAAGTGGAGCTATTTAATATTGGAATTTCAAATGGACGTAATAAGTATAATTGTTAATAACACCACACCGCACATTTAACTTAAAATTCATTTGATGATGTCCTCTTAAAATCTCGTGGGCATTCACTCAAGCCCAAGTACTTTATCTTTGGCGAAAGTGGACAAATATTTTGACTCTTGCTGAAGTCTCCATTGGCTAAATTGAAGACGTTTATTTGTAGCTCCTTCTTGTAAGGCTTGTAAAACTTGAAAGTGGTACTGCTGTAACTAATTCAAATGAAACGCCAAAATGTTGAATGCGAAATTCCCATTCTCTGCGTTAATGTTCTGGTAATCTTATTTTTACGGTCTTATCTTCACAACAGAGGTAAGAGAAATAAATAGTAAACTTCTAAAATGTTGCTTAAATACTAAAATAGTGCAATTTTATGATTTGGCTTGAGTAAGCAAATTTACCTTCTGTGTTGAATCTATTGCACATATTGGGATGCAAATTTTTTATGATAAATTCTTTAATACTGAGCAATAAGAATAGTTCAGACAGAAAAGTATTAAGATAAGATACATAATTATAAAATTTTCATTTAAAAAAACCAAGATTTTGAAAATATATCTGCGTAATAAAAGATGAATGAATAACATATAACAATATTTGAAAGATGCTTTTGCAAGCTATTAAAAAATCCACCAACCTCCAAAATCAAGAATTGTACTAATTTATTCTTATCAGGGTTGACGATTATTGGCAAAATCTTTACTATATCTTCTCAGGGGGTGGGGGCACCTAGGAGATATCTGGAACGATTTTCTTATCAGCTAATTTTAACGAATAGGTTGGTATACCAGAAGACACTTTTATTTCACGAAACTCACATTATTTTTTGTGTTTTTTGTAGGCGGCTTTGGAGATGGATCTATCGATCCACATAATACTGAATAACTGAACATTTTCTTCCCCGCTTATAGTCGCCCAAAAAGAAACTAGCGATGGTTCAACGGCTATCCTCTGAATGTCATAAGTGTTTGTTAAAACATTATCTGTGAGGTAAAATAAAGATTTGAAGAACCTATTATAACTCCTAATTGGATAGATGCATCCCCATTTTTCTTTTTATATCCCAGATGAAATTTATATAGGGTATACTAAGTTTGTCATTCTGTTTGCAACGCATAGAAATAATGATGGTAGAACAAAATGAACTCGACACTCATGCATAATATTAAAAGTTATTTTGACTTTTGCGTATCCGTCCGTCGGATGTGTATGTAAGTCTGTCTGTCTGTCTGTCTGCGCGCACCATAACTCAAGAACGTTTATACTTAGAGAGCTTTTAAAAACAAAGTTAAATTAAGTTCAAAAATTAGTTAAATCGGGCAACTCCTTCGTGAGATTGCCGTACAAAAATTTCGTTTTCCACTATATATTTGGACACTGCCTAAGAACGTGTCGATATAGAGAGCTCAAATTTGGTACATGGTATTTTTGTAGCAATAGAAAATAAAATAACCCTTTCTTGGTGTTGCCGTATAAAAATTTCGGATTTTTACGTATATTGCGAAGACTATCAGTCCTAGACCGTTTTAATGTACTGAAAAGTTCTTCAGAATGTTAAAACTTATGTGTTCAGTCACACACATATGCATAAAATCCCTCGTTCAATTCCCACCATTAAATCACATCGTTCGATGAAACCACTTGTCCTAAAAAATACAGAAAGAATCAACACCAAGAATCAATGTTCTATATGTAAAACTTTTCTAATATCCTCAACGGTCTGAACAAATGTAGAACAAAAAGGGTCATCTCAGTCCTGCCTACAGCCGTGCTACATATTTTTAAGCTGACATTATATCAAAAACACATTAATAATATATAAATTAACTAAAAACATCCTGAACTCACCTAATCATATACACCTTCTGCATATTTACATTTTTTGTAATGTCATCTAGTGACATTACGTCAAACAGTTGATGGAGCCACAATCAGAAGTGGACCACAACGAATCAAGCGTTGCCGGGGCAACACATTATGCAGCTGGGATAAAGGTGTTCTTGGCGGCTATGAAAAGGCGGCGAGCCGCAGTAAAATTACCCATTCGGTTTTCAGAATCTAATCTGAAAGCATCCTCCACCAGAGTCTAATCTGTTTCCTATCTTTTGAACAAAAGTATAATTTCGTTTATTACTTCATATAAAAGTATAGTTCTACTAATATGCCAATTCCCAGAAAATCTGATATTTGCTCCCCACTCGCGTAACAGAAGTATAATTCTTCTTAAGCGCTTCAGCACGTTGCGACAGAAGTATAATTATGCGTACACGTTCTCACATTCACTGCAGCTGAAGTATAATTCTTTTCACACGCTTCAGCACGTTGCAGCCGAAGTATAATTCTGATACATCGTCGCCCTCACACTGTAGCAGCGATATAATTGATTGATCTGCTAGAATCCTTTAATAAAAAATTTCGAAGAATATTATTTAGTTTTCCTTCCGTCTATTTGGTTTCAGCGAAATCTTGCATATAATAGGTGCCAGAAACGACAAGTTCTTGTTGAGGTATCCCACTTTAATTCTATAAATCTAAATTCAGCACTACTCCGCGACTGTAAATAAATATCTCAAAAAACTAACTAACTTCTCATTGCTGGTCGTCTCAAACGAATGAAGATGGTTTCTATTTCTTGAGCAATCTTAACGGGTTTTAAGGTTGTACCTTGTTCCAGATACCGTAAAGTATGTAAGATCTAATGAAGTCGGCCTTGATAACTTACACCTCAAATTCATCAAAATCCTGCTTCATGTAATTATGTTTAGCCTCTCAATTATATTCAACGACATAATAATAGAAAAAGTGGTGAGCAAAATTCACACGTTCGTAAAAGACTTCTGGTTCCACACAATATCGAGCCATATCTAGTTGTTCCTTAAATTTACCCATATTTACTAGGTTGTCAACAAAAGGTCTTTTGTGATAATAGTACGTCATCAAATTTCATTCCATTTTTTCATGGAGTGCCATAGGGTTCATTCTGGATCCGTTAATATTTGCAATCTGTATTAGTGATCTCCCATTAATATTTCAAGACTGACATTTTCATTAACATCTTGATTATATCAAGATATACTAGGCTTTTCGGGTTGATGGAAAATGCAATCTGTAGAAAAAACGATGATCTCACAAATGGGCTCCAAATTCTTCCAAATCAGATGTTATTATCTCAAAGAAAACTGAGTTAGACCATTTTAGATAATTTTTTTATTGTAACTCAGTAATCTCGGTGTTGTATTTAATAAAACCTGAATTTGGTAAATCCTGTGAACAATATAATTGGTGAAGTCTATAAAGGACTTCGCGGAAGCTATTAAAGTCCATAGCTATCACATCATTGAATAGTGGTTACAGGGATTTTGTTGGTGGAACTTGTGAAGAAAGTTGAGTTGATGTCAAGAATCGGTTCAATTCCAGTTGAATTGTTATTATAGTCATCTAAAAACCTACCTGCAACAAATTAATTAGAAATGAAATATGAGTGCTTTGTTTTTTGGGCACACGACACTCCTACTATGGTTTTTTGATATGCAGGATTCTAAAAATACCTCATGTACATAATTAACTGAAGATTTTTTGCTTCTTCTTGAGAAAACCTATTCAAAGCTTCAACTCCTAGAAGGTGAATCCACTTTTAATTTATAGGAACACTACGAAGATGTTTTCAAATATTGATCTACGGTTTTATAAATAATCAAACATTCAATAAAAATAACCAAAATTTCCTCCTGCATATCATAAGCTATACTGCCAACATAGAATGAAGAGGTGAATAGACTAACGGACGTGTGAAGAAATATTTTCTACAATGTGTGATTGTAATTTCATCTAGGATTTAAATTGCCATACAATCTGGTACCAATCTTCGTATTTACTTACCGTAAGTGGGTCAGTTCACTGGTTTGCTCATCAATTTTTTTGCAAAGGCATAATAATTTTCACATTCAATAAACATATATGTATGTACCTACATAATTATTGGGCTAATGAACCATTGAAACATTACAATCAAACATGGCTTGAAGAACGCTTAATTCAGGCAATCACGTATTTATCGATATTAATTGTTGCTTTTGTATGTATGTAATGTAAAAACACAACGAAACTTGAAAATAAATACTTGAAATAACGAACCCTAAATTAGTTTAGCGCAACATGATTTTCATACCCTATATGAAATCTCACAGGGTGTACTAATTTTGTTGTTTCATTTGTAGCGCAGTGAAATAATGATGGTTCGTCTGTCTGTCTGTGTATCTGTTCATCTGACCCTCTGTCTGGCAGTCGGTTCGTCCTAACGAAAACACAAGAACACATTTATTATAGAACTAAAATTTTGCATACAGCTTTTTGAAAAAAATGGTACAACAACAAATCAGGTAACTCCTGCGTAGGATTGCCACAAACCAATTACGTTTATTTGGATATTGACTGACATAGCAAAGGCATTTTATATTGCAACAATTGACAAAAACATTATATTCGGGGTAGTTTTTTGGAGAAGTTAGACCATCGGCGAAAAACAAAAAATTAAATTGAATCATTTTAAAAATTTGAGAAATGGAAAATTGAGCGGAACTCACTCAGTTAGGCAGAATATAGGCACTAGGGCTATTTATGCTATTGTTATATAATGTATAGACAGCCTCAAACTTAGCGAAATAACTAAACGCTCTATACATAAGTACTCTATAACTTGACTTCATAAGTAGAACGAGGTACCTAACAATAAGTTCTCACCTCACTGGCCGATTTAAAGTAGTGCCTTTTGGACCATCTTGCCACTCGAAATGCTTCCAGAGTAGGTTTTTTGTGTAGTCAAAGTTTTCTAAGTGTAGCCAGAAAGTGGTTTTAGTAGCCACATATAAAAAAATTACTATATAATGAATAACTAAACCTTTTTCTTCCAAAAATATTTTTCGTAATGTATACATAATTATGTATAGAATTACTTTATAAATCTATCTTTGGGGCCAAAATTTGTACAGTTTAAACTTGTTTCTTTAATACATCTTTTAAGTAGAATATCAAATCTGCGCCACAAAAAGTGAGCTATGTCAAGGAAATTTCAGTTTGGAGTTACTGCTTCACAAATTTAACCTCACAAAAATTTTGTAATTTTTCCATTTCAGAGTTTTCGTGATCTGATCTTAACTTATCAAAAATCGCTAATTAAACTTTATATTCTGATCCAAAACCTGAGGATTCTATTAACGAAGATTTTTGATTCAGAATTTTTATTTGAAAATAATAAGGACTCCATTTTAAAATACTTGTCTATGTTTTAAAGCAGCTCCACAAATGAAGAAGCATTTGCAAACATAAGTATATTTGAATATTTTTATTTTTAAAATGAAAGCTTCCCATTCAAGTGAAATTATTTTAGTTTAGGCACAAGCCATTTGCGGCATTTTAACTGACACTATGCATTTTATTTACGAAATAAGCCAAACTTATCCAAAAACGATTCTAAAGTTCATTTTGGCGCATCAAAAAAATTTGTGATCATTCTGGTTATAAATTAGAATTTAAAATTACTTTTAGAAGTTCTTTGACGAAATTTATTTATAATAAATATTTTTTTTTTTGCATGAATGGAAAGAAAAGAAAATATTATAAAATCATAAATATTTATTAACATTACAAGAAAATACAATAGTAGTTCAAAAATATTAATTTTTTTTATCATTTGGAGTATACACAATGTTAAAAAGATTTAAAGCCACTGTCGACATTATCCTAAACATATAATTTCCATTACATTTTTTTTAATTATAAGTAAGCCCAGAAATGTAATTATAATTACACATTGAATTTGTAATTATCTCGTTAAATTATTTAATGAGCATTGGAATTGACAGCTGAAATGGATCTAGAAGTGCCCCTATACTATTATCACATTTTCAAGGTGAAATATTATATTTTCGAAAAATTAGTGAAGAAATGGACAATTCAATAAAATTTCTGTGTATGCATGGACGCTCTAAAAAGAAAAGGGAGCTTGAAACAAAAGCAAAGAGTGCGTAGATTATCCCTTTTATACAGTTCCATTACAAAAGATTTTGGAGTATGGAAAAATTGAATATTTCAATTAAAAAAATGCATATAGATAATTTGCTTTATTTTTTACTACAATTCTGCAGCAACAAACAAGTTTTTTTTTGGAGGAAGATATGCCATAGCTCAGTACGAGTAAATTTAATGAAGATGTCCGAAAAAGGCAAGTTACCCTTAGAATATTATGAAAAGTTATTGTTTTACTTAAATAAGAGCAATCCAAATGAATTCAGACCATTCACTTACCATCTTTGTACTTTTAAAAATAAGATTACTAAGCAATTTTTTACAATCTTCTGATAGGGATTTGACTATTTCCTATATGAAGTATTTTCGGAGTTGACATGAAGATGACACTTTCACTTCATTAAAATGTAATTAAGGTTTTATATTTTTTAAGAAAAAGCATGCTAGGATTCAATCGAGTTACAGACAGAGTCTGGTTTTCTTGCTACAAATACATGCGAGGAGCTTGTGGAAGTATTAGATTGGGTTGCAAGTAGACTCCCACCGGGAAAGAGAGCACTCTAAGCGCCCCCTCAAACACTTCTCTGAAAGCTCGTAGCGTTTCTTTTCCTATGCCAGTTCATTGGTTTTTAACATAGAGGCATGACCGCAGAGTCCAGCGCTTCAATGCTGCTCTGAAGAAGAGCTCTGAATGATGACCGCAGCAGTTTTTTGAATGTATTTTTTCAAAAGCTTTAATGAACTTTTTGGATAATCATCGCAGTGCTTCTTCCTTAATCTCATAAGAG
This sequence comes from Dioctria linearis, assembly GCA_963930735.1. NCBI lineage: Eukaryota > Metazoa > Arthropoda > Insecta > Diptera > Asilidae > Dioctria > Dioctria linearis. The sequence goes on from OZ005742.1 coordinate 87,546,813, forward strand.
GCCTCCAAGGCAGAGAACAGTAGTAAGGCGCTTGCATTTGCTCATGATTATTTGTGGTATTAAATTTTATCAAGTTGATTAAATAAGCCAATATTCTACCTTTTAATCTGACTTATATTAACCAAAACTTTAGATTATGTACATAGCTCCAACCACTCTGAACATCGCATTGAATATGAAAGATGAGTTACTTCGTACAATAGTGGAAAAATCCACAGGTTAATTTCGTGGAAAATTAGATGAGATCACCTCTTATTGCACTTCAATCTGGTAGAGCTCATCAAATAATCTTCTATAGAGCTCACAATCGATGGCTCTAGAAGCACTTGAGTTACTTACTTACGCCTTTGCTTACTTTTCATGATATATAAGTGAATATGCTTCTAAAGCGCAGCGAAATGATGGCTAGAGAAGCGCTTAAATTTTGCTGCTTTCAGAAGTTCTTCTTTTTCGTCCCAATGGGTCAGACGAAGTTGTTATCGATCAATTTTAAATATGTCACTTTGTACAGACGATTATGAAATACAATTTGTGACAGATGGTAACGAATTGAGAACCGATCGCACAAAAGGTTGCATTTTTGGACACTAGGTATCACTAAAGTGTCTCGGCAAAATAATATCCGCAAATATCCTGATTTCTAATTATGGAGGCAAAGTAATGTGTAAAATCGTCCTTTAAGTCAACACTGATGGCTATATTATCGATGTCACTGGACCACATATGTCACCAAACTATAATTACAGACAAAAAATACCCAGATATCGACAGCTGTATACTAACAAACTCTCTCGGGAAAGAGATAAACATTAATGTTTTCAATTTTTGTACATACCTACATATAGTACATTTTTTTACTCCGAACATGATGATTAGTTGAATTTTTAGTTTGAATTCCGATATTAATTTGGAAACTTCACTACTAGGCAGGCAGGGAGCCGAAACCGCTGAAAGCTCTTGCAATTATACGTTGTTTGTTTGTACATAAGTGTACATACCCACTGTCGTTCTTCGTATTCCATGAAATGAATTTATTGTGCTAAGTTGAAATTTCACTGTGCACTTGCATTTGATCATCGATTTTAATTAACTTATTGCGGTATCACAAAAGGTTAAAAATATGCGCATTCTATTATCTACGATTTATTATATACAGCAATTCCTTACCAAAACGACCACCATTGGACCCCTTTCATTTCGATGAAACTTTCAGAGTTATCCAAATATCAAACAAGTAAAAAAACTAGAATTGGTCTAAGACCAATTCTTGTGATACCATAGATGAGTGCTCGTATGGAATTTCATATGTCACCCATCTGTGCAAGTTCGTCGGATAGAAAAAAATATTATAACCAATTTTATAGAAATTCGTATTCTGAAGAGGTTTTTGGTACAATAAAAATGTCTAGGATTATCGTTTTCACTTTATATGTAAAAAAACTTAAATTCTTATATGGCACCAAGAAGGGGTTGCCCGATTTAGTTACATTTTTGACATCTTATTTCCTATTAGTATGAAACACCATATATGTCGACGGGTTCTCGGGCAGTGTCCAAATATATATGAAGTAGAAAATGAAATTTTTTATGGCAACCCCACGAAAGAGTTGCCCGATTTGTCTCATCTTCGAACATAATTTCACGTATTTTTTTTAAAGCCGTGTACAAAATTTCAGCTCTCTATGTATACGCGTTCTCGAGCTATGGTGCGCACAGGCAAATAGACGGACGCACGGCCATGCAAAAATCAAAATAACTTTTAAAAGTATGCGTGGGTGTCTAATCCATTTGGCTCTACCATCATTTTTTCTGTGCTTTACAAACGGAATGACAAACTTAGTATACCTTTTAGATTTCATCGAGGGTTTAAATATATTGGACCCGTATTTTTTTGTTTAGCCTGCCGACCTCAGACACCTCAGGTTTGGATACAGGGTTACCCAAACTTTAATGCATTCACTGCGGACGTGTTTTTAATTTGCTCAATACTTGGGATCGGGTAACTCGATTCTTTTGTAGGAAATTTCAAATTAGTGGAATTAAATGTGACTTTTCGAAGAAATAAAAAATAGATAAAATTAAAATGATTTTTTATATGGCAACACCAAGAAAGAGTTGCCCGATTTAGTCCATTTTTGGCATTTTATTTGCTAATGTAGTAAACACATCATGTACGAAATTTCAGCTCTCTACGTCGACGCGTTCTCGAGTTATCGTGCGCACGGCCGGACAGACGGACAGACGGACATGCAAAAATCAAAATAACTTTTAATATTATGAATGGTTGTCCAATCCATTTTGCTCTACCATCATTATTTCGAGGTGTTGCAAACGGAATGGCAAACTTAGTATACCCCTATAGATTTCATCTAGGGTATAAAAATATTGAAAAAAGACACAATTTTTATAAATTTTGGAATTTTAACCCCTCCGGGAGAGAAATACCCCCTAAGAAATATTATTTTTGAAATATTCTAACATTAATACATATCATATCAAAAATTTCCGGATGTTCAACTCTTAGTTTAGGGCGGCGCGGCGATACAATTTTTCTCTGCAAAATTTCATATGAAAATTTTAGAATTCACTCTAAAAAATGATTTTTTTTTATTATTATTAGATACTTTATTAAATATGGGTTTAAAAAATATTATAATAATAATTCTGTTTTATTATTACATAAATCTTATAATGTTATTTTTATTTCAAACCGAGTATTCATTTACACTAACACTATTGTCATTTACAGGTATAAAAGTGTGGTAGGTACTCTTAAATATAGACAAGATTTAATTTTTCTCTTAGAATTTAAATAGACCATATTTCTTGAGAGTTCGTGTAGCTGAACTGAAGACGATTCGAACAAATTGTGTCTGGGTAGTCTGGGCAGTCTCGGCTTCGTGGAAGTTGGATCGATTTGGTTGTCCGGGCTTGGCAGCTGAATGTTTTTATGAGCGCCTAGCACACATTTTTTTCGCAGGCCGGTAAAGTTGGTAGAAAAGAATTGATTTATTTCTTAGAATATTTGAATCGACCATATTTCTTCAGAATACGTGTGCATTTATTAGTGACTGTAGACTATCCGCACAAATCCTGTCTGCCGAAAAATTATAAATTTATATAATTATGTCAAAGCAATAGCAGGCACCTAGAAGTTTTTTACATAAATTTCACCATTTTGCAAATTAAATTAATCCCTTTGCAAATTAAATTCATCATACACTGTAAATTTTGCAAATGGAATTCATCATTTTATAAATCAAGTTCACACTTTTGCAAATCAAGTACTTTTGCATATATGTACATATATTATATGTATTTACAAAAAAAACATCAAACATGTTAATCACATAGTAAGATATCAAGAATTTTAAATTCATAGAATGGACGTAGGTATGTATGAAAGCAGTGTGTAGATAATGCACTTCTATAAGAGTAATATTTCAATATACATATTACCTATGCATATATTAATTTATGGAAAATTCGAGACCTTAGGTTTCTAACTTCACAATATTTCTTAACAACTGAGGTTTTTTGGTGGGATTGTTCTATGGTCGCGAATTATTAAGTAAAAAATAAATATTAAAACAAAAGTTCGTGTTTTCAAGTATACACAGCATAAAGTGTAATAATGAATCGGACTAAAATTTGTGGTGTGAGCAATCGTCATCTGCGAAGATAGTTGCTCAAAGAAGATAACTTCGCAATGACCTTTCCTCCCAATCTCAAAAGGATAATGGTGTTTTAAATCAAACTCCCTATGAAGGTTGTCGAGAATTTTTGGAAAGTGGTGGAATCGACAATGGCGTTTCAAATAAAACTCCATGTGAAGTTCTTGGAAGTTTATTGGAAAGTGATAAAATTGACAATGGCTTTTCAAATCCAACTCCCTGTGAAGATCCCGGTAGAGATTTTTCAAAAGCAGCTGCTACCTACAGTGATGGTGGTGTTGATGATGATTATTTATATAGGTATTCAAAGCGAAATTAAAATGTTAGAACCACAGTCACTGGAGCATGAAATTCGTATATGGATCATCCAAAATCAAATTTCCCACAAGGCATTAACAGGACTTTTAAAAATATTGGAAAACATGAAATGCCACTGCCACAAGATGCCAGAACTCTGCTGAAAACTCCTAGAGAGATAATATCAGCTAGACTAGTTCCCCAGGTGAATACCACCACTTCGGCTTATAGAAACAGCTGAATTTATTATTAAACAAATCTCTTAACGACCAGGTCATTGAAATTGATGTAGGAATTCATGGATTGCCAATTTCAAAGGCTTCAGGACTATGCGTGTGCCCAATACTAGGCTATGTTGTTTCGACGAATTCCTATTTGCCACCATTTCCAATCGGAGTTTAGGTGGGTTACCGTAAACCTAAAGATACTGATGAGTACTTACTTGATTTGGCTGAGGAATATAAGACTTCACAATAATGGCCATATTAAAATTAGAAGCTTTATCTGTGATGCTCCAGCACGCTCTTTCGTTTGCGGTACTGTGCATCATCAAAGCTTTAATGGCTGCCCGAAATGCGACCAAGTTAGTTCTAATATGAATCATAGAATTGTATATAAACCACTTAGTGGAGAGAGCAGAACAAATCAAGATTATAAAATTGGAAGGATATTCTTCATCACACTGACAAATATCGAAGTGAGATCTCTGCTTTGGAAAATATTGGGATAGGCATGGTCTCGCAATTTCCAACTGAGCCAATACATTTGCTTGACTTGGGCGTTGTAAAAAAGATTTTAACTTCAAGAGGACAAATTTCAAAGAAGCTTGTGAGCTTTGGAGCTTTCCTTTCTTGTGAATTTCCACGAAAGCCCAGAACGATTGACGAAATTGTTAGATGGAAAGCAGTTGAATTTCGTCAATTTATTTTATATACTGGATTGATTGTTCTGAAAGATGTGCTCCCATCGAATATGTACCTTCATTTCCCTTTACTACACAGTGCATACAGGCTTTTATCATATCCAAGAAGTTATGTACACAACATGGACTGTGCCCAGTTAATGTTAGAAGAATTTGTCCAAAACTTTTCTGGTTTCTACGGAGATGATCAATTAAGTTACAATGTTCATTGTCTTCTTCATTTGTCAGAATGCTGTAAAATGTATTGGCCGATAGATTCGTTCTCAGCATATACTTTTGAAAATTATGTGCATTATATTAAAAAAATTTATTCGAAAGCCTTCAAACGTCCTACAACTAATTCACAATTGCATTCAGCATTGCTGTAAATAAAAACAAACAAAATGGGTGGCCAAAATAGAAAAAAAAGGAACGAATTCTTATGTGTTTCACTATGAAAATTTCAAAATTTGAAATAAGTCACCCAATAATTATTGCTGCATTAAAACACCTGGAGAAAAATTATACTTGAAATAAATGAGCTTTTAGAAATTATTGAAGGACATCAAAAACTGAAGGCGCAAAAATTACTGAACATAAATCCATTTTTTTCAAATCCTCTTGACTCATCCTTCGGATTGGGGGGGGTTATAATATCGGACTAAAAATCAGATATAATAAAGGAATTTTCAACTAAGGAAGTAATTTACAAGTATGTAGCTTTACCTCTCTCAGAAACTCAGCTGTTCATAATACCATTGCTTCACTCGTTCCTAAATTAGCTCAATTATGTAGGTTAATTATTACATATTTTCAATTTTTAAATATGTAACATTTCCATGGTCAAATTTTAGGTTAATATGTCAGACTCACCAGTTTACAACATCACTTTGAAAAGGAATTTCTATGAAGAAAACAAAGAAAGCAATGGATAGGACCTGTTCAATTGCAATCCTCAACTTTGTCCAACCTCTTGTAGTTACCCCAACATTAACAGTCATATTAATATTTCATTGATGATTAACTTTAATTTTCACAGATTCGCAACATTTACACTGCTCCTCCCCCATTGCAACCATTACGTCTAAAAAAAATCATATGAATCCCTGAATAGCTGTTATACATTTGATTTTATGCATTCGTTCATTCTATATTGTTTAGCTAAGTATATTGAAGAGGAAGAAGAGATTCCAACCATTTCACTTAATACACCTCCTCTGTGTGTTCTTCCCTCTCTCCCGAAATAAGGGAAACATCCGTACCGTCATGTCAAAAATGTATACAATTGAAAAAGGAAGGCATATGAAAGTGATTACGATTGATAATCTGATGTGTTATTTCACTAGAACACTTTTTCAGTAAAAATTTAGGTATGGAGTAAGCGCCACCTACTCCATCCGGAGTTTCAACTTCTTGCCAGGAATGTGTAGAATTGAGGAAAGAAAGTATGAAACTTTTTTACAATCAGTAGATCTGAAAATAATAATCCATATATATATGTAGGTATTATTGTTTTCTTTTTCTTTTGGATATACGCAATGTTATGTCCTCCTTGCACGAGCAGATGACAAATATGATGATGAGATTAACGGTGTTGTTAGAAAAAGCGGGAGGAGCGGGACAAGTTCAGAATTTTGATGTTGAACTCCCAAAAAACAGCGAGGAAGTTTTAAACATTCTAAAAAAAAAAAATTAGAGGATAAAGACTACAAAGAAAGTTTTGTAAAAACATTTTAAGAGATCAATGATGAAATTTACATAATTTCATATTTCTTAGGTTTTGTATGTCAAAGAATTATAGGGAAGAAATGATTGTAAAAAAAAATTCAAAACTTTATGACGGACGAGCTGGCGAATGAATGCAATTGGCAGGGAAAAGCTGGAAAAAATCATTCGAAAATTTTAACAATATAGTGGATTCTTTTTATCATAAGTCTTAACTAATTCTAGTTTTATATAGAGTGTCCGTTAGTTGGTTACCTTGTTACAGTTATTCATAACAATTATTCCTTTTAAATAAATTTACAGCTGCACAAAAGCCCATGAATATAGGGCTGTCTGGTGTGGTGGAAGCAATAATTGGAGCTTTAAAAGATGCCAATAAGAGAATAATAAAATATAATTATGTTGCACAACAAAAACAACTAATTTTTTAAGAGAAGTATTCTTATACCAAAGTAATATGTATATATGTAGGTATGTACTGGATTTCTTTTAAAGTTTTCGTGATACCAACATGAATATTTGTATTAAGTCAGATTTTATTTATAGGTTTCATTTTTTGTTATTTTTTGTTATATGTTATATTTTTATTGACTAATTTTCGCTTATTGAATACATTTTTATTTTATGTAAATCATATAAAGTATACAAATTTCACTTTTATGCTTTTTTCAATTTTTTATATATTTGAAAACGTCCCGAATATGGTTTTCATCCATGTCTATTTAATATCGTTTTGAATGTTTCTGTGGATGCTTATATAAATTGAGAAATTTGCAGAAAATACTTCGGCAGAAATTTTATTCATTCTGGTGGCCGACTGGAGTTATTTTCAGATACAATGGTCAATGGGCCATCCTAGACGAGTATTCTTGATATGCATACTGGTTTTCTAGAGATATCTCTACACTTTAGGAGAGATATCTCTTTGCTTCCTTTCACCTCTTCCCAAGAAAACCTATATGCATACTGCATCAAGAATACTCTTGTGGGATGGCTCGATATGTGCCATTGTCGGTCTCCTTCAAAAATGCCTATAAACTCTAAAGAAAAAATGTCAAGTAAATTTCTAGGAAAAAACTGAGGCCTTTCCTTCATCAGATCGAGGAATCGTTGATTTTATATTGGAGCGAGGCATTATCCTCTGGTTACGTCTGCAGTGGTAGCGCCTCTACAATACAACAAGGTACTAAGTCAAATTTCGTTTCGCAATCACCATATAGTTGTATACACAAGGGTATTACGTTGTTTTAGAGGTGTTTATCTCGCAAAGATGAAGCGTTTCTCATTAGCAAGTTTTGAATACAAGATATAAGACAGCGTTGAAATCTTCAAAAACACAGCTTCGGCAATCGCAAAAGCCTAGTTTAAGCAACTATTAATAAATTTCATAAATTTCTATATTACAATTTGTTACATCATGTATGCAGGCTAATTTTTGACACTGATCTACGTACTATGCTTATGTAAAATTCTTTATATATATAATTTGTATAATTTGAATCAGGACCGCGCACATGTGAAGGGGGGGGGGGGGGTTGTTTCAAATCATAGGGTATACTAAGTTTGTCGTTACGTCTGTAATGCACAGAAACAATGCTGACACAGCAAAATCGGGTGGTCATCCACGCATAATATTTTGATTTTTGCATGTCCATCCGTCCGTCCATCAGCCCTTCCGTCTGTTCATCCGTCTGTCTGTCTGTGCTCATAATAACTCGAGAACAGCTGTACTTATAGAGCATTTTGAATACGGGCTTCTAAAACTAGAAGTAAATTCAAGTTCCAAAAATGGGCAAATCGCTTAACTCCTTCGTGGGGTTGCCATGCAAAAATTTCGTTCTCCACTATATATTCCGACACTGCCTGAGAGCGCGTTGACATAGAGAGCTGCGATTTTGTACACGGCGTGTTCATAGAAACAGTAAATATAGTTTCTACAAGTAAAAAAGCTTGAATTGGTCTAAGACAAATTCTTATGTTATCCTAGATGAATACCCGTATGTAATTTCGTATGGTCACCCATCAGTGCAAGTTTAATCATTGAAGTGGTTTTTCGCATATATTTCCAGTACGGCTCGTCGACAGTAAAAAGGATTATAATGAATTTACATAGGATTTCATATTCTGAAGATTTGTCGGCATAATATAAACGACTAGGACTGATCGTTTTCACAGTATACGTTAAAATCATAAAATTTTATATCGCAACACGACGAAAGTATCGTCCTATTTTTGAAATGATATATTCCATTTTTATGGAAACACCGTATGGTAACCCTTAACCCTACGAAGGAGTTATCCGAATTATCCCATTTTAAATTTTACCTTTTTTTATAAAACCCATCTGCAAAATTGCAGCTCTCTAAGTGCTGGCGTTCTTGAGTTATCGTGAGGACGGGCAGACGGACGGACGGACATGCAAAAATCAAAATAACTTTTAATATTATGAATGGATATCAATCTATTTTGCTGTACCATAATTATTTCCAGATGTTAAAAACGGCATGACAAACATAGTATACCCAAAATGTACTGAAAAGCTCTTCAGAATATGAAATTTAATGACATTGGTTATAATCATTTTTATATATATGAATGCGAAAAACCATTTCAAAAATCAAACTTGCACAGTTGGGTGACCATAGGAAATTATTTAAATATGGGCATTCGTCTAGGGGGTATAATAAGAATTTGTCTTAGACCAGTTCTAGCCTTTTTACTTGTTGGCTTTTAATATTAAATAACAATATGGATGACAGTATATGTTGTTATGATAGCCCCTAATACTACCCTTAAATATGTGGTAGCTATTGAGGCTACCATGTAGTGTCCTTGCTGTTAATATAGCTGCAATATGGAAGTATCCTGAAACTGCTGAATAGTGGTAGCTATGCTCCGTAGATGGAATGAAATTTTGATGAATTTTGTGAATGCCGAACTGTAGAAACTTACATATATTTCATCTGGTTGGGTGTGGACCAGTAGTTTTACCAACAGCATACTACTGATTTAAAAGTTATTTAGTTACTCCGTAATTCAATTAAATAATATTTGTGAAGGCACAGTAAAAAATTTTACCACTTTCGTAGCAGACAATTTAGTGCCTATTATGAGAAATTTTGTTACAACATTATTGGTACCGCCACATTTCACTTTCTTTCCTAAGTCGCTTGGCCTAGGAAATTTTAGTAGCCACACTTAGATTAGTCCTTTCCCAGACAGCTTGTAAGAAATATCCGGCATTTTATTGTTCAAACTTGATACTAACTAAATAAATATGTAAACTTTCAGCACCTACTGATTATAAAACTTATTTCATCATATCTTGTAGACCGTCAAGTCGTCTGTAGGTTTTCACCAATAGTGTATTACATTATACCTATATATTTTTCTGACCAACTGCAAGGTACTGCAGTGCCACATTTATAATGTGGATAATGACTGTCCTTGCAGCCTAGATTTAATATCATATGGTAAACTACAGCTTTTACTTAAGGGCCTGAGCACAATACGATGCAACGGTGAAAAGCGCAGTGCACCGAAATAAGCACAAAAATAAATCAAACAGAGATAAACATTGATTTTTTTTGTATATTATTAAGCCAAGCTCAGGGGATAGCCTATGATGCAAACCAGAGCATGGCAGGAAGGATATAGGGAAAGGATTATGGGACATGAGGAAAATGGCTGCGCTGTTGATGTATGTCTCTTTTAAACCTTCGCAGATTGTAAGCCCGAGGAAAAGCAGTAGATGGTAGATAACATAATCACGGAATTTTACTGTACGGCTGAAAGTAATTTAAAGGGTAAAGGGATCCGGGTGATTTGCAGAGCGAGTATTGCGTGCAGGAATAATTCTACAAGGGAATAGACTAGATATTTCCTCAGAACGTTGGCCATGCATGTAGCGATATAGGATCGAAAGGCATCCAACATTGCGGCGGTCCTCGAGTGAGTCGATATGACAAGTAATTGTAAAATCGCCAATGAGCTTGAAGGTTCTCTTTTGAACAATATCCAATTAATCTAAGGCTATGCGACAAGCCCCGTCCGTTATATGGGAATTGTATTCCATTCCAGGTCTTAAGTAGGACTTCGAGAGGAGCGCTAGATTCGATGGGCTGAAATATATCTTACAACTTTTCTGAAATCCAACACATTTCGATGCTTCTTTGGCAATAGAGAAGATGTGATCTGCCTAGCTTAATTTACTGTAAATATTAATACCAAGAATGCATAATGACGGTTTATCGTAAATCAGTGCTTCATCGAAAGAAACAGGGTTGGAAAAATTATGATATTGTTTTTAAAAAATGAGACAGCTTTGGTACTTAGATACATTGAATTCGACCTTATTGGCTTTGCCCAAAGCGATGATATTGGCATGGTCGTTATTCAATGATCGAATCTTGCAATCTCGGTTGACAGATGTGGCATTACCTCTGGAGTCCGCAACAGTGTCAAAGGAGTAAGCAAGGTCCATAGTACTGTCATTGGAAAGACTATGAATGGGATTGAAATAAGAGAAAGCAGATCATTAATGAAAATTAGGAAAAGAGGCGAAGGATAACAGAGCCCTGCTGCACACCGGCATTTATATAGTAAGATTCAGGTATAATGCTGTCTAATACAACACGAATTAGGCGACCAGATAGAAAACTTTCAATCCATAATAAAAGAGCAGGGGAGAGACCAAATGGTTCAAGTTTGGCTAAAAGGGCAGTATGCCATACTCTATCAAAGACGCTTAAAATATCTAGAGCAACGATTTTGGGCTCAGCAAAGTTGTGGAGACTATGGTCACAACACTTCGTAAGAAAAGTCAGCATGCCTTTCGATGAGCGACCAGTCCGGAGAGTGGATGAGTTTATTGCTTTCTAGATACTTCATTAATTTTGAGTTAATGACAGATTAAAAACGCTTGGACAGAATCGAAGTGATAACAATTGGTCAATAGTTTGGGGGATCGCTACCCTCTCCTTTTTTGGGAATTGGCTGAACGTGAAGGATGAGGCGCAGTTATTATTAACAGGGGCGAGAAACCATTAGGACCTGCGGCTTTGGAGGCATTAATTACCTTATAGACCTTGAATATATCCTTCGTTCGGATGTGTATTGGCTCTTGTACACATCCACACGGCGGATACAAAGCACCTATTTGTCTGTGCAGTGGTTGGAAGGCGAGAATTTGAAGCGAATCGAGCAGCCAAAATATTAGCCTTCTCCACGGAGTCAACAACCACTTCACCAGTGATAAATAGTGAAGATATAGCGGAATTGGTGAAGTTATTCCTAATGGTTTTGACCAGGGGCCATAAGCCGTTGTTACCTTTGCGGCTTCCCTAGATTCTCTGCTAATGCTCTGATCAAAAAGAAGTTTTTATCACTGGATAATAGAACTGCAGGTGTTCCGTGCAGTCTTGTAGATTTGTTTCAGCTCTGGACATGGATGCAATAGAGCGAAAAGCAGACTCTTTCGCTTTTATTGCTTGGTTGCACTTTTCGTTAAACCAAGAGACTCACTCTCCTGTTGTTAAGATGTGAAATATGAATACGGAATGTATTCACGCATTACAAGACGTAGTATGGTACACATTATATCAACATCCGTCGAAGCAAAACAAGCCGACCAATCAATTTCTCTAAGTACTGATTGAGACTTTCCCAGTCAGCATTTTTGTAGTGCCAGAGAAGCCTACTTGTATGTAGAGAGGTGGGACGGCACATATTAGAGGTTGTAAATTGAGCCGTGCTTAAACAATGGTCTGAATTATCGAGAGTAGAGCCGACTGAGATGTAATATTCGTCGGGATGAGATGTTAGAAATAAATCTAATAGATGAGAAGCATATGATCAATATTGTTGGAGATATTGTCAAATGCAGATACCGCGTCGTTATCAGACATATTTGGGCTGTGATAAAGCAAACAAAAATTCATAATATGCCTGTGAAGTTTGAACCTGATCCAGATGTAATTAAACTCTGATTGGCAGAATGAAAATCTTTAAGAATAGTAAAGGCTACATCAGTCCGATATAATAATGCGACCCCTCATATCGAGAAAAAAGAGGCACTAAGCTGTAACCAGGGACGTGATACTTGTTAATATCAGTATCAGAAATGACCTTGATTTCACTTAGCACAAGAAATGCCGCATTTTTTAAATTGAGGTAGCAGTACACCGAAAAATGATTTGCCCCCAATCCACGAATATTGCAGAAATCTAAACCAGAAGGAAGAGCGACACACACAACACAAGTACTTGGGCGCCACCAACAGCAGTCAACGACACAGGGAGGCAAACAAACAACAATGCGTTATGCCTATTTGTTACTTTCAGTACCTCAGGCCGTGTAATTCAACGACAATTGTGCGACAATCGTAACTGAAATTTTGAATTTTGTGAGGAAGAAGTTAAAAACTTTGGAGTAGAACGGCATGAGTCCTTGGTAATTTACGTTTACATGGATAGATGCGGCCACGTCAACTGCTGCCTTTCAATTGCTTTCGACCATCAAAACTGTCAATTTTCAAGTATCGTTTCTGGTGGACATTCAGTACACTCTTTGGCTTTATAGTTGAGTTGAGCTTTGCAAATAAAAAATCAAGCCTCGTCAGTAAGTGGTCGTACTGGCAGATGCTTCACAGGACGAACTTAACTATAGAGGAAAGAAAGCGACACAGAGTTTCAGGACGATTTTTCAAAAAAATTAAAACAATTTTCCAAGCCAAGGCTTACAGCTCATCAAACTAAATGGTGCAATGCAATGACTAACACAATTGAAGATTATAATCGTGTGTTGCTCTGAAGGGTACCAGGATGGTTTTCTAAACACACCTCTTTATAATTCTCTTTGAATTGCAAACAATTCTAGTAACTTAAATTTTATTTTAATAAAACTTTTACTTTTTTATTTTTATAGAAGTTTTTTATATTTTAATAGAATATTAACAGTTTTCAAATTAGGATCCTTTTTTTTCAAACAAATAGTTGGATTACTTTCTTATGTCTTTTGCTCACAATACAAAATCTGGACTGACATTTCAAAATTATTTTCAAAAACAATATGAAAACCTACTCTAAAAACTATTCCGAATACGTAATACAGTGTTAACGAAAGAATTTTAACGAATTAATTTATATGTTGAGTAGTGCCAGAGGAGCGAGCGTATAAAAAGTAATTAAAGCAAAATAACTACAGCAAGAGATATATGCGCCCAGAAATCTTCAAGCCATACCTTGATCTGATTGAAGGATAAACGAGTCCTTTCGATCAAACCAAAATTAAAAATGTCCTTCACTATGTGTAATTGTTCGTTCAAAATTAACCTCCATCGAACAATTTTATGTATTGCAAGTTTACACGAATCTATCCGTTCTCTCATTTCTAGTTTATTTAAATTTTTACAAATATGGCTCAGAGTTTCCTTCCAGCAAACTTGTCCATTTCCATTTTCCATGAAATTAAAAAACTTGTTCAGGCGAACTATCTCGGAAGCATTCCTCGCCACAAGAAAAAAACAACTGTCAAAGCACAGGAAGACTATCATAATCCATAGTTGGCAGTTTACAATATCTCATTAATAATACGAAAATCGAAATACAAAAAAAAAAAACTTCAAGTTCGACAAAAGTTACCTCCTAGGCCATCTTTCTACTAGTCAGGGCAGGGCTTAGAAAAATCCCGACAGTTGAAAGTGGTAACCTCAGCAGCTGGTTTTGAAGTTTACGTAATTTAAATCATAGGAATATTTGTTTTTTTTTTGTTATTATTAATTATTAATCACTTAAATTTTATTTCTCGAAAGTCGCGAAGCAATTAAGACGGCGCTTAGTATCATCAAATCGAGGAAGCATTTTACATAAATTTACTCATAAAAATTTTAATTGATTGGTAGGTGTCCATATTAACTATAAGAACCATTATGGCCGCAAACCCTGCTGAGTATATCTCAACTGTTGGGCAACATCATAAGATAAATTACAATTTCTTTGGCATTCACCTTACATTCAAAGCTTTGCGAACTACGAAAGATCGTCCAAATCTTTAAGTGTTGCCTTGAAGACAGACGGAACGATCGGATCAATGTACCTTTTCGTACTTGAGGTTTTTGTAATATGCATACCTGATTAGCATGAAGCAGTTAAGCTATTAAAAGTCGAAGGTCAGTAAGCTGTTAATTTATACTAGAGCATTGCTCTCTCGATTCAATTGACCGATATCTCATAGAGTTTAACTTTAAACAAATGTTAGCGTGGGAAGTCGAGAAATATAAACGCAAGCTTTACACACAATAAAAAAAATGCATGAAAACAATTTTGAAATCTGAGAACCATTGCAGTGTTCGTTTTTAAAGTATGCAGATTGATATAGCGACTAACCTCATCCATTTCCGATCGTAGATCATTCACACTAACTCTTGCTATTCAGAAGCTGAGATTTACCTTCCGCTGCATTGTGATAGACCGTTTTTATGATTTGTAGGCACTGACGGAAGTTTTCATATATTGCTGAAGACAACCTTGATTCTCTTAGCGGTCATTGACAGATGTATTAGATAACTTTACACTTAAAGACGAAGTATGAGAGTATATTTCAACTAGAATTAAATACATATTTATTTTAGTTATATTATGGGGAGACATTTTAAAGTATCTTTAAGAAAATCGTTTGCTGTCTTTTCTAAGGGCGACGACTATTTGAGAGCGATATCTATAACTAATATTATTTCGTGAAAAGTGCGGGGCAAAATGCTATTATCTTTCTATTTATCTATTTACCTTTAATCTTAAAATTTAATGGAGCGATCATTTATGATACAATTACTACAGTTATTTGAATTGAATGCATGCGTAACAATTTCTCCGAAGTGGTTTACACGCATGCGGCCCAATTTGGTACATGATATGTGGGTATTCATGTGTGGAATGTAAGCTAATGAGTGTGTCAAGAATCAAATCCCGACTGCAGGTTACTAAATATTTTTTTGCAATTCTCATATTATCGGTACTCAACCAGAATGGAGAAGATCTTATCTGATATGATGATAATCTGAAAAAGGCGGCAATCAAAGATAATAAATACGGACATCTAAGGGCAATATAAAGTCAGGAGGAACCTGCTGCGGGATCCAGGTTTCTCAACGAAAAGTGAAGTTATTGTGGATATCAGACAAGTTGATAGTATATTTAATATTGTTCGCTTATCTTCTTACTTATATAAAAATCACGTGTCACTGTCAATTTGAAAGATAGGATAGTTTTGGATACGATAGATGGCGCTGTTGTCGAAATCTCTAAAACCGCCTGAGATCGCGCCGACCGACGTGGAAAACTGAAAATTTGTACAAGGCGTTTTCATAAAAATTCCAAATACAAGTTCAAAATTCGACTAAATCGGGCAACTACTTAGTAGGGTTGTCATACAAATATCTCGTTTTTAGTATATATTTGGACACTGCCTGACAAGAGTACATGTAGAAAGCTGAAATTTGGTATGTGGTGTTTTCATACCAATGGTAAATAAATTTTGGAAATTGGTCTAAATCGGGCAACACCTTTTTGATGTTGTCGTACAAAACTTTGGGTTTTCACTATTTATTTGGACACTGCCTCACGCGTAGATGTAGAGAGCTGACATTTTTTCAGAATTTTTTTTCTTTATTTCATTTTTCTGAGCTTTTTTTCATATAAGATTATCTCCTAATATTGAACTAGGATCTACGGGCCTTTTTTAAAAAATGTAAATTAAGTTCAAAAATGAGACCAATCGGACAATTCCTTCGTAGGGTTGCCACACACAAAATTTGATACGTGGTGTTTTCATAGCAATGGTAAGTAAAATTTCAAAAATGGACTAAATCGGGTTACCTGTTCTTGATGTTGCATACAAATCTTTAGTTGTCACTCAATACTTGGTAGCTGCCTGAGAAGGCGTCGAGGTGGAGAGCTCATATTTTATACATGGCATTTTCAGAAGAATTGCGCAAATGGGACCAATTGGGCAACTCCTTCCTACAAAAATTTCGTGTTTTACTATAAATTCGAGCATTGCCTGACAACGCGTCGACGTAGAGAGCTACACATTTCCCCACATATGAATGTATGCATGCATACTCATACACACATGCAGTAGCAGTACACACACACATAGATACAGAGTGAAACCAGCGGCACTCCTCTTACCGAACCTAACCTAACCTACCTGTTTGCTTCTAATTGAACCTGATCTGATCTGTACACAAGATGAAATCTATAGCGTATTAAGTCTGTCATTCCATTTGTAACACATAGAAATAATGCTGCTAGAGCAAAATGGATTGAAGACCATAAAATCATATATCATAAAATAACATGTTATTGTGTATTTTCCTTAACCAGATGAATTACTACAGTTTTAGAAACAAAAGCTTATCGAGCCATTTAAATAATTAAGCGTTCTTAAAAAAACAGTGGAACACACGGTCATAGTATATTTCATACAAGAAGTGTTCTGTTAAAACTGTCAAATGCGCAGAATGCTTCTATAATGCGACTATACTTTCTCTTTCAACTGCTTTCACTAACATATGAATCACTGTTTAATACAAAAGTCTCTGTCTAAATTGAAAGTGGGAGGAAGAAATCTGATCGGAGTCATATACCTCTGTTATGTTACCCTCCAGCAAAGCAAAAGAAGCTGGGGATCGTTATTAATTTCCTGGAAACATCATGATTCTCTATCATCAAAAATTGCAGCAGCCAGTTGATGAAAGTTACTCAGTCACTATCATGGCCACAAGCTCTTTACTGTGGTATACCTCAGGGTTCTATTCTCCGCCTTCATCTCTTGTATCTATTCATAAATGATCTACCCACGATCTCGCAAGATATTTCATTCCACCTTTATGCTGATGACGTACAAATTAACATAGATAGGACAATTGACTTAATCGAGAAGCAGAGGATCTATGACAGGGTTATACGCAATTACCTAATTACCTGTCGTTCTCGATTAAGTCAATTAGCTTATCTATGTAAATTTTAACGTCATCAGCATAAAGGTTGCCCAAAATATTTTGCAAGATCGCAAGGTCTGTTACAAACGAAGAAGACGGAGAATCTAACCGTGAAGAATACCACAGTAGAGAGTTTGTGACTTAGTTACTTTCATCGACTGGTGATGGCAATTTAAATCCAAGCAAGTTGAATTGTCTATTTGTGGATAGGAAGGACTATGAATTAATTAATATACCACGTTGATTATAGACTGTAATAGATGTCTGCAGAATTATTATGTTGTACTAGTAGTTAAAAAATGTGAATATCAGTACGGATCATAAGAATTATTCTTGTACCAATTCTAGCTTTTTTCCTTGCTAATTAAATATTAGGAAATGAGCCCAGGCAGGAAGGAGGTTAAGAATTTTTGGAGCTATGTCCTTATCAACTTAGCTTTATCCAACCCTGAAGCTTTTTCTTGATGCTAATATGAGGGGCCTACTTTTGGTACCAATACGATTTAAATAGCTCAAATCTCAACGAAGAAAGCAATAAGGGCGTCACTTCCATATGAGCTAATATACTGGAGCAATCACTGGTCCCTTTATACAAAAGAATGGCCTGATAATCTTGAGCTTACTTTCTTATCTTCCCAACCGTAATCAAATTTTTATACCTCTTTTATAAAAATTAATTAAAACAAGTATAAAAATGCTAGAATCGGTCTAAGACCAATTCTTATGATACCCTATATGAATACCCGTGTGAAACTTCGTAGGGTCGCCCATGTATGCAATTTTGATTTTTGATTCTTCGCATATAATTCCAGAATGTTTCGTTGGACAGAAAAAATGATTATAACCAATTTAATATAATTTTATATTCTGAAGAAGTTTTTAGTCTAATAAAAATGTCTAGGGCTGATCGTCTTCACAATATCCGTAAAAATCTGTAATTTTTATAAGGCAACACCAAGAACGGGTTGCCCGATATAGTGTATTTTTTACATTTTATTTACTATTGATATGAAAGCACTGTGTTCCAAATTTAAACTGTCTACGTTGGTGCGTTCACAGGCAGTGTCCAAATATATAGTGAAAAACGAAATTTTTGTGTGGCAACACTTTGAAGGAGTTACCCGATTTGTCCCATTTTCGAACTTAAATTTACTTTGTTTTTTTTAAAAATCCCGTGTGCAAAACTTCAGTTCTCTAAGTATGTATACGTGTTCTCGAGTTATCGTGCGATCAGACGGACGGACAGACGGACGGACAGACGGACGGACAGACGGACATGCAAAAATCGTAATAACTTTAAATATTATGCTTGGTTTTCCCATCCATTTTGCTCCACCAAAATTTTTTCAATGCCATACAAACGTAATGAATGACACACTTTGTATACCCTATCGATTTCATAAGGTATAAAAATTCATCTTAACCGAATGACTATGGTTTTCCAAACAAAAGCGCTCAGCTGAATAATAATTGAATATGGAAATGTACCATGGGCCGAGGAATTCGAATCAATCTGGCTGCAGAGTCGCACTACGGCCGCACATACGCATTAATCAGGAGTAATTGCGCGTAAAATGGTAAGGTTACTTTTTAATCAAAACTATTTTCTTATATTGTTAAGTAAAGTATATAGTAAATGTAGCCTTTGGGGAGGTAAGAAACCAAGCTAAAAATGACTAAAAATCAGTATCTAGTCACTTTTCCAGAAGAATCAATATAAAATATTTTAGAGAATTGGACTAGCACACACATACATATAGATTTATTTTTCATGGCTTGGGTAATATTTCTCGCAGGTTTTGATTGTACCCAATGAACTTGTCATGTGTATGGACCACGCTGGCCAACCATGTGTTGAATTAAAACCCTCGACAAATACTTCCCAGGCCCAGCGAGCTAATCCTAACAAGATAAAACTATTCCTACCAGGCAATGAAAAACTACTGCTGACCTTGAAATGGGCACCATAATTTTAAATAAGAATGTCAAAACCAGAACACTTAAAAATCATTTTGTCTCACAAAATGAAAGCAAGATTATCTGTCATTAGTGCGTAAAAAAGAGATAAATAAAACTTTAAAGAATTCTTACATACAGGGTGGATCACAAGTAATGAACCTGTATAAAAATGAAATATTTATCACATTAATATTTGTAATAAAAATTGTATAGGTATGTAGTGTGAGTATTGTACTGTTACATAAAAGAAATTTTCCATGCCCATATATAGGGTGGCGTAAAAGTACTGGAACTATAGAAATTACTTATATTTTTTTTTTATATGACATCTCCTGTCATTCTGATATTGAAAATTGTGTAGTAAACAAATATAAAATTACTAAAAATAAACATGGTGCGTTATACTCCCCAATAACGTGGAATAATCTTATCAATGTTTTTACGGAATAATTCATCAGTGATAAAAATATAACGTGAATTTTGTCAAAGATTTCCCCGGCACCGGTGTGTGCATCAACTCTGGAGGTCACCATTTAAGCGACATCATCTTCAAATCCTAATGCGACGAAATTTCATGGCACAAGTATACCTACATATATAAAAAACTAATTCTTATTTTCTAATTTAGAAAAGAAGTTGTATCTGAACCGAATAGGGTCATTACTTTTGCGCCACGCAGTATATGAAACCTAAAAGAGACCAATTAACGAAAACTTACTTGGATTTCGAAATACATTATTTATTTATGGCCCACCCTGTAGAATTATGACACACATTTTTTCCCGTGTTCTGAATAAATTTACGATACAAAGACAACAAGATTAAAACAATAATAAAAAGTAAAATGAAAAATGTTTACTCCCCCTTTCATTTTCCTCGGGATTTTTCTCATAAGGGGAAATGGATTTAATGTCTCGCATTTCATGATTAAAATATCTTATAGTACCTACTTTGCTGTCATTGACTAGAAATTCAAAATTATTTTATCAAACTTGTGTTTATCTTTAATTTTTTTGTATTAATTAATTTAAAAGGCCATTCCCAATATTTCCTGTGGTAGCTTTAATTAGTTGTTCAAAACTAAAGTCGACTTTTGCCATAAATACATACAAAACCCACAGTGTATAAAATGAACTACTACACCCTTATTCCCCAGTGTGTAAAAAACAAAGTGCTCGGTGATTGACAAATTGTCGGCTTAAAATGAAAGGGTTCTAACTGACAATTTCATAATTTTCGAGATTTTTGGTGGAAATGATAGAAAATTTCAAGCTCTTTCAGAAAATTTAGGTCTGGCAATTCTGAGTAGTTTTATTTTAGAAATGTTAACGGAACAAATTTCTATCTGATCACATTTTCTCATGTGTGTAATGGTTCCAAGTGCACAAATAGAACTAATTCGTACCGAAATTGCAGTTAGTAGGTACCTTTTTCATTCCAACTTGCGTAAAAAATAAGCTCTTAGGGTAAAGACTATTCGTTGTTGATTAATTCAGTTGGAACGATTCAGTTGTATGTGGAAGACGTGACTCTAGTTTCTCTCTGGGAAAGTTTTCCTGAAGATTTGGGCAGTTTAAGGGTAAGTATAAGTCAAAGAAGGGGAAAGTATGTAAAGTGGATTAATATTACTATTATTTTAACTTATATAGAGGATGTAAATATGTTCATCCGAGGACGACGTATGGTTGAATTATCTACTTCTAAGAAGGCTATTTGCTCCGATAATGCTACTAGTGAAATTGCTTCTACATTCGAAGGTGGGAATATGAATTATTAATTTTTTATTATTATTTTTTTTTTAATATGCTTTAAGTAGGTTATTACGGCAATATGCCTGAATATCTGGACGATTGCAATGCCTTTGTAACTGGACAAATCGAAAGATTAGAAATGGTCAATGAAGACCCGTTACATAGTTCTACCAATACAGAATAATGTTTTGGTAATTTAATTAATCCAAAATCCAGTTATTAGTTTTTTAATTGATATTCCTGAGATGACAATTTGAAAGATTACGTTCTTACCGCTGAAGTCCACACTCTTCCTCCTAACTGAAAACGTTAGCCAACGAAAAACATATGAAACAAACCATGGTTAGTTTTCACTTTAATTTAAATTATTTATATAATTAATTAAACTTTTCTTAAAAGATAATAATCTAATCTACCAACATCCGTGTGAAAACACTAATACTATGGCTGAAAATACAGACGTTTTAAAGGTACCGGAAGATGTTAATGAAAAGGGACTTAGAGAAGGTTTGAGATCTTTAATCAAGGTATAAAAAGTAGGTTATAAAACTGTTTACTTTGAGATGAAGGTAATGGTTCTACTTTGAATACTAGCGTTGTTCCATCAAATGGTTCATTTACAAAAAAACGTGTTAGTAAACTAGGAACTTGGAAGTGGAACGTTCGAAAAAAATTTCGTCAAAGTGGAAAGGAATACATAAATAATTGAAGAAAGCAAATTTCTGCAAAGAAAGTACAAAGTGTGGATTGTGAAAACAGCTGCAAACTTAAATGTTCTACTGCAATATCCCTCAACGAACGTCAAAACCTTTTAAGATCCTACTCTTCACTAGAAGAACATGAAAAAAGATTTTTTTTGTTGTAAACACCACAACGGCAATTAGCGGCTAGACCAAAGCCTAGAAATGATGATCAGGTTCCTAAAAGAGAGTTTTCTTTCAAATATTTTTTTAATGTAAAAATTGACACAATGAGAGTCTGCAAACGTTTTTATCTGGGAACTTTATTTTGCAGAAGCATATATACAACGTCCACTTAAAAAAGTCAGTAAATAATACTGGAAGGTCAGATGGACGCGGAATATCAATAAAATCTTCTCGTAAATTTCCTGTTGAAATGACGGACAGAGTAAGAGAACATATCCTGTCATTTCCTTGCATCGAATCCCATTATTGTAGAACTGAAAGCCTAGTAAAATATTTGGATTCACATTTAAACGTAGCAACAATGTACGATTTGTACGTCTTTGCCTGCAAATCAGATCCTGTCCAACCTATTGAACTTGTCAAGAAGGACATGTACTACAAAATATTCAATACGGAGTTCAATCTTTCATTTCACACTCCAAAAAATGATAGATATGATATCTGTGGTGAAGTATTTAACGTTGCGCAAAATAAAGAGAATCTTTCTGTAGAACAAACATCTTCAAATGTAGTTCACATTGAGAAAAAGCACAATATGAGGACAGAACGTGAAAATGACAAATAAAGGAGATATTACGATATTGTCCTTCGACCTTGAAACGTTTTAACATGTCCTAAGGCGGAAATATCCTCTTTTCTTCTATCGTCGAAAGATTAGAGTCGAACAGAGTCAACAGCTTATTTATCAATAACCAAAACGGTTTATTGTGCTTTTTGGAATGAAGCTATGTCAAGTAGAGCAGGTTCTGATATAGCTAGTGTCTTTCAAAAAATTGTTGGAGAAAGCTCTAGAGGAAAACGAAATTGACCACTTGATTATATGGAGTGATACCTGCGTACCCCAAAATCGCAACTTAATAATTTCTAGTGCATTTTAAATGTACTTAATGAACATCCTTCTCTACAATGGGTGACAATGAAGTACTCTGTACCTGGTTATTCCTGTATATAAGAGGTGCACAATGTGCACTCTTAGATTGAAAGGGCTTTGAAGCATCAGGAATACTATTCCCCTATAAGTCTGAGTAGGTTACTGAAAACAGTGAGGCGAAAACATCCCTTCCGAATACTGCAATTGAAAGAACACGATTTCAAGGACTGTAGTACCAGTACAAAATTGCTTCATTTTAAAAATGTTCCGTTTACAAAACTATGTGTCATTAAATTCAATAAACCTGTTTTATTCGAAGCTCAATAAAAATCAATTACACTGATGATTTTATAACTGTAAGCTTGAGGCCAAGAGAAAGAAGTGCTCGCTCAAAAAATAATACTAAATTAAATGAAGTATCTGTATTTATGATGAAAATACCGATTAAAAACAAATTATTTCTAATGAAAAACAGAAGATATTAAACAAATGCTAAAATTTATGCCGAAAGTGGATGAAAAGTACTATAAAATAGTATTGAAATTTTATTAAATTTATACCATAATATGTGAAATATTTTATTATTATTTTTTTTTAATGCAGAAATGTTATTTTTACGAATAAAAGTTATGTTTAATATTTCTAAGCAATCTATGTTTTTCTTGACACAACTAAAACATCTTAAACCAGTTGTTGTGTATAAAACAAGTACAGACAGTAATATTTATAATATTATAGCTGGTTTTCACAGATTTTAATGGCAGTTGGAACTTTTTCATTACCATAACTAAGTCAATTTTATTGTATCAGAAAACGCTATTTTATGGGACAAAGTTTTTGCAGTTTATAAATCAATTGCAATGTTAGAAAGTTTTAACTACAAAAACAAAGATTCCATATAACTAGAATATCTTAAGAATTTTTTCAGTTTTTTCTTCATAATCTTGATCTTATAATTAATATAAAATCATAGCAGAAGTTTCACCGTGTTAATTGGAGTAGTAAGAAAGTTATATGCAATTAAATGTTCAAACGACTGTACTGAACATTTTTATTTTTGGCAGTTAGAACTCTTTTTTTAGGCTGACGTAATGTATATATTTTCACTTCAGAAACAACTAAGGATATTTCTTTCTATCATACACATGTTCAATCTCCATAAAGCTACATGCAATTCTTTCTCTTAAATTTGCAGTTATTTTTTATTTTATTTCCTACTGTAGTGGGTAGTCCCTTTCTACTGAAAAGCTGTTCAAGCGATTTCTCTTGTTAGTTTACGCTCACCGCCCAAGCCATGAAACAGGCTCCTTTACTAATACATGAGAACATTATCTTACTCCCAATATTCCAAACTATTATATTTACAGTACTCTTGGTAAAACTGAAAAAACTTTCAAATCCAACTTTTTTTTCAGACAGAAAAATTATCTTCTGCTAATCTTAAGCTTGCGTCTTATCTTCCCAACCGTAATCAAATTTTTATACCTTTCTTGAGCAAATTATTTATAAAAAAAAAAATCATCTTATTCGAATGACTACGAGACCCAAAACAAATACTCTGAGCTGAGAAATAATTGCATGTAAATCTGCCATGGTCCGATAATTCGAATGAATTTGACTGCAGATTCGGACTACGGCTGCACATATACTATTACAAATATTACTATGCTCAGAGTTATTGGGCCATCCCACACGAGTATTCCTGATGCAGTATGCAAACAGGTTTTCTGGGGAAGAGGTAAAAAGAAGCAAAGCTTTGCTGTTTCTCACCTCTTCCCTAGAAAACCGGTATGCATACGGCATCAAGAATACCCATGTGGGATGACCCATTGAGCGTAACGTGGTAAGGGTCCTTTGTATTCAAAACTATATTATACTAATTATTATTTAGTTTATAAGACTACATTTTATTTCACATTATTATTGTATCCGAAAAATTGTCAGATGAAAGCTGTCGTCTGAGAAACTAATAATTTTGAATTATGTGACTCAAAAATATTATTATGAATCTAGGATTAAAAGAAACGAAGATGGACATCACAAGGTATCATCCACATTAATTATTTTCATATTCCTTAACACAAAAAGGCGTAAACAATACCTGTAATTGTTCTCCTTATCTACGTATACCTATTGTTGAATTTCGTCAGGGAAATAAAAACAAATTTAAAAGTTTTAGCATTTCATTTGTTTTTACGCTCCTAAATAAAAAAGCAGATTTTTAGAAAAAGTTTCCGATTCATCAACCCGCTCCTAATCATAAATTCACGCTGCTCCCTTTCAGTGATATACCTACTCTACACAAACACATGCCCATAGAAATTAAGGTTAGAAAAAGACAAGCGAAAATTAAATAAACCATCAGGTGGTTTGCGCCAATGCCTTCAACCTAACATCTGAGGTTAAACTAACAAAACTTTAAACAACAAAATTAAAACAAAATTATTTTCATATTGTTTTCTATTTATACTTATTTCAAATAAAATTATTTGGCTTAATTAATTTTACGAACAGTTAATTACATTGAAATATCGTTGAAGCTGTGTAATCTTATTTTTTTCTTTAGGTTAGCCAAGCAATTATCGTTTAAACATTATATTAAATATATTATTTTTATTAACATCTAATTAATATAAAAATATATACACAACATGAATGCAAATAAAAATACCCATCCGTGCACTTGCCACAATCTTCATTAAAAATGCACGGGTAATGGAGTCAGAAAGCTAACAAATTTTTCCACCTTTTATCTACCTTTGACTATAATTAGTCATCTTAATTCTCAACCAAAATTTTTTACCTACTTACCTACTTTCTCAGTTAACTTTCCAACTTTGCGCGAAGATTTATTTTTTTGTAAGTGGACTCATTTAAAATGATTCTGGGCGTTCTGAGATTGATCTGCAATTTATTGCTAGTCTTGGTAGCGAATGCTAAATACGTTCTATGCACAAATTTAGAATATAAAAGTTTCATCTGGAATGTACCAGACCAGTACCACTGTCCGCCGCGCCGGTGCGGTGCGTGTATATTAGCAATCCACAGTATGACAAGAAGTACAAAATGTGGACACCTTGTGATGTCCGAACTGATGCGAATGGCCTCTCGTAGTCGCTTTGCCATTAATAACTGAGCAAAGCCTGATAAATAAAATCGGAATGGCCACTCCAACCGGAGCACTGAGCTGAGCACTGACTGCATTTTAAATTCAGAATTCCTTTTACTTTATTTAAATGTCATTGACTTTGTAGAAAAATATCATTCATTGACCTTTGCGACTAGACTGTGCGTTCTCAATGCTGTTACCGGCGGCGGCCGGCGCGGCGGTAAGGAATTCTCAATGCATTGAACCCTCGACGTCAGAATGGGTTGCAGCAGTAGGCATTTCTGAAGTTCTCGTGTCAGCATCAGCGTACTGTGTCCATTCTGCTTGTATGCACTTGTTGTCCTTCCTCCTCCTCATCTGATTACGAAAATGATCCAAGATATACAACAACAGACAGAATCCCCTACATAATACCTAATTAGAGTGGGGGATCTGATCGCTGAATAGCTTCCAGTCTCAGTCCTAGTCTGAAAGCTTCAAATGCACATGTCCACTTAGCAACAGTCCAGCCGGACTCCCAGCCAAAGCATCCTTCCCAGCATTATTTATAACACTCCAAATCTTCTTGTTTTCCAGCCGTTTGGAGTCGCCGTGGAGCCAATTTATGCAAATAATGTCATTATATGCCCATTCAACTACGTGTAGGCTCGGAGAACTGTATGAAAGTTTATGGGAAAGACGTTTTTCCTTGATAGTTTCTTCACCTGGAGAGTTATCTTTCCGATTGTCGAAGCCGGCTCCGGTCGGCCAACCGCTTGACCGTTGTACCTGAAAATGCACACATATTTCCGTCATATGGTGAGCAGACGAGGAGTAGGCACCTCCGAAATTCATAAAAAAAAAATTATACATTTTATCCACGCAACGTTTTTGATGAACTATAATGGCCTGAAATAGTGCATTTAAGGCTCCATATAATGTTGCTGTTGCTGCCTATACTAGCCAGAAAAATATCTGTTAATTCTCGTTATTTAGTCATGCGACTAAAACCTGTCACATCTTACTGGATATCTGAGGAAAATTGAACTTAAAACAAGTCGGAATTATTAATTCAATAACTGCCGGCACATGAGAAAATAGCCGGCTTAATGTGAAATACTGAAATCGAAAGCAAAGTTGACGTTTTACTTAATTAATAAATATTTAGTTTTTTGTTTTAATTTTTAAAAAGGTGAGAAGATTTTGCATGCTTTTAATGCATGAAAAATCGATGGAAAAATCCTGTTCTTTTGTCAGAACTAGTTGCTTAAGAAGGAAGTGCTTACATTGATTCAGTTGTATCACTTTATATTTTTATAAACTAAGTAGTCAAAAACTTCTTGGTTTACAAAAAGGAACGGGTTATTTTTTAAAACATTAAGTAAATGGATAAATTAGATTAATGCATCTGTTAAATTAAATATTGGGATAATCATGGATAAATGTTTTTAAAGAAATACGAGTAGCCAAGAAGAGCATGTATCTACATATGTCTCGTCACATGAAAAAATTGCGAACTGTGCTGCGCTAGTCGGTAAGGCTCTTGGGGGATAAGACCGTACGTGACAAATTAATCAGACTCTGTGTTTTGAAAGAGTATTAAAGTAAATTGTTTTCTTGGGGGGTCTCTGTCTAGTCTTAAGTGTGCCTATTCATGTATCAGCGTTCTTACACGCTGCAAGACAGAAGATGGTAAACTGCTTCACATTCGCACAGTTCGGAATTAAAAAAACATTACGAAATTTTATTGTACGGCCGAAAATAATTTGAAGGGTAAAAGGATGTTCGCGATTTGCAAGGCGAATATTGCATGCAGCAATCATTCTACAAGGTATCAGAATAGATAGTTCATTAGAACATTGGCGATGCATGTAGCGATAAAGAAGCGAAAGGCATTCAACATTCAATATTGCGGCGGTGCTTGAGTGAGTCGATATGACAAGTTATTGCGAAATCCCCAATGAGCTTGAAGGGTCTTTTTTGGATTATATCCAATGAGAGTTTTGCTATGAAAATTCATAGCGAAATAAGTCAATTGAAATTGACTCAGTTTGCTCCTAAGTCTGCAGCTCGAGAATTGAGTGGAAAAAACCCTTTAAGCAAACGAACAATTTTTAAAAAAGAAATTTCATTGCAAAAAGAGGGCATTTTATATCAGCAGGAACCGTATATCGTCAGTACGGCGTGGTTCCTACCTGCCGTATATGCCAAAGCAAACAGCCAAGCTGACCTCATATATAGACTTAAAATAAGTTATAAGTGTGAATTATATGAGGTGAAATACAACGTATTTACTTGAATGCCTAGCAAGATTTAGCCCTATGCGGGACTAACATTTCATAAAGAGTTTTACTATGAAAATTCATAGCAAAATAAGTCAATTGAAATTGACTCAGTTTGCTGCTAAGTCTCCAGCTCGAGAATTGAGTGGAAAACACTTTAAACAAACGAAATAATTTTAAAAAATAGTTTGGTAACAGTACACCGAAAACCGATCTTAATCCACGGAAATCTATACAAAATTCTGCATGCCAAAAAAATAGTGACACACAACAATAGAAAAATATGGGCGCCATCACCAGCAGCAGTAACGAAAAAAAAACAATACTGTTATGCCTATATGCTGCTTTCAATAACATTCTTTTTAAAAATATTGGTTTCTACTTCTACAAATTTTTATTAACTATTAGTTTGTTAAACGAACAATGCTGACGCGTTTCGCCTTCTTAGGCTATCCTCAGCTACTAACTAAATTAATCTGTTTGCAAGCTTCAAAAGAGAAATATCAGCTTCATATTGAAACTACCTTAACAAGTACAAATAAATAAATAAATGAAAGCAATTTCATTAAATCTGGCTCAAGAAGTGGACTTTTATTAGTAAAATCTATCAGATCGTTCAGCAAGATCCCGCCTTTTGTTTTTAATCCCGTAAATTTCGTATTAATTCAGTATTTATATACGTCCGCCGCGCAACTATGATTAACTCTAAATTTTCAACATTACACTTGTCTCCTGTATCAATTAAATGTTTTTCTAAGCCAGAGCTAGGATTATTTAATTTCGCAGAATTGATATGCTCTCCAAAACGATGTCTCAATGAACGTTTTGTCTTCCCTGTATACAATATACAGGGTGTTTCCCCTTAGGAGGTCCATAGAGCGGGAGGCGATAGTACTCACCTAGACGAACCAAAAATTATATGGCAGGGGGGGGGGGGGGGGTAATATCAACCGTTTAGGAGTTACAGGGTGATTCATAAAAAAAGCTAGGTTTTCACAAAACACCCTGTATCTTAAAAACTACAGAGTGTACTGTCACACTTGAGAGCTCATTGTATACAGAACTTCATGGCCTTTCCAACGACAGCTCAACCAGACCCGTACCCCTCTCCCCTCAGAAGTTATGAAGGTCTAAACTAAAAATTTCGGATTTTCTTTCCTTTTTTTTTACTTTGACCTCTATTATTTTTGCAAAAAGGTCATTAACATAACTTTTTTTTATAAAAACTGTAAACTGCAGACTCTCCTCTTTAAGTTGACCTATTACATCCTTTGTGTTAACTGTAGCCGTTAAACAGGTATTAACTCATAACCTATTCAGGTCACATCGAAAAAAGACGATATTTTTTAAAATGACGTGCTAAGGGAACAAATTATCGTTGAGAATAGGTTTGAAAATAGGTTTGAGAATAGGTTTAGAGCTAATAACTCTTAAAGAGCTTCAGATAGCACATTGGGTGTAATAGGTCAACTTAAAGAGGAGAGTCTGCACTTTACAGTTTTTATAAAAACAAGTTAAGTCGTTGGAAAGGCCATGAAGTTTTGTATACAATGAGCTCTCAAGTGTGACAGTACACCCTGTAGTTTTTAAGATACAGCGTGTTTTGTGAAAACCTAGCTTTTTTTATGAATCACCCTGTAACTGCTAAACGGTTGATATTGCCCCCCCCCCTGCCATACAATTTTTGGTTCGTCTAGGTGAGTACTATCACCTCCCGCTCTAAGGGGAAACACCCTGTATACCCGGACAGTCATCACAACTTATCTTATGAATTCCACTTGATTTTAATATATCTTGTTAAACTCAAATTTAATTATTATTAAAATTTTCTAATATCAAAAAATGCTGGTTTCATATTGTCATTCCTCAAAAAGTAGTATTAAATTAGATGATATATTTTGGATGAATGGGATTGTTCTCCACCCTTTCCCGTCCATCTTCTCAAATAGTGGAAACACTTCATTTAAATTCATCTTTCATTGCTTTCTATTTAACAGTTTATAAAGAATTATAATGTCATACCTGTTATTTCTTGCAATCTTGATACATGTATAAAAAATCAACCCGTGAAAACAAAGTTTTTCCATATTAATCCTGTGTACGTGCATGTGTGTGTGCGTCATGCCAAAGTGCATTGTCATCGACAACAAATCGATGTGGAAAATTTCAGCTTGATTGGATACCGGGAAGTGGGTCAATTTCTAAGTTTGCGGACAAACCTAGCGGTCAAGCTAATATAACGCATTTAAAAATCATGTGTCACTGTGTTCGTATACGCTAATCTCCGAAACTGCCCAACCGATTTCAATAAAATTTTGTGAGTGTGTTTGCTTGATTCCGGCTTGAGCGATAAGATAGTCTTAGAGACGATAGATGGCGTGGAGATATAAGAAACTGTCTGAAAAGCCGTCAACGTGGAGAGCGCAAATTTTGTAACGTTTTCATAAAAATTGCAACTACAAGTTAAAAATGGACCAAATCGGCCGACTTTTTTTGGTGTTGCCATACAAAACTTTAATTTTACCCTTTATATTTCGACACTGCCTCACGCGTCGACGTAGAGAACTGAAATTTCGACGCGGGCCTTTTTAAAAAAATATATATATATATTAAGTTCAAACATGGCACCAATCGGGCTACACCTTCGCAGGGTAGCCATAAAAAAATTTTGGTAGGTGATGTTTTCAAAGCAAAAGTAATTAAATTACAAAAATGGTCTGAATCGGGTAACCCCTTCTTGATGTTCCCATAAACAGCCTTAGTTTTTCACTATATAATTGGAAACTGCCTGAGAAGGCATCGATGTGGAAGCTCAAATTTTGTACGCGTTTTTAAAAATAAGTAAATTTAAGTTCAAAAATGTGACAAACCGGGCAACTCCTCAAAGATTTGCTATACAAAAATTTTGTTTTTAACTATACCGGGACTTTCCGCCTATGAGGTCAATAGAGGAGCAGGTGATAGTGCTCACCTCGCCAAACAAAAAATTGTTTGGCATGGAGACGGACCATATCAACCATTTAGGAGTTACAGGGTGATTATCACTGGAACGCTAACCCGTTTTCATATTCGCTTGTTGGTAATCCTGAGTAAATATTTCTCACACACGAAAAAAATATTAACAAAAGAGTTGAAATATTTTATCGGAATACAATAACAGAAAAATGAAAAAACAGGATCCTCGCAATAATAATTTAAGATTTACTTAAAAAACTTTTAATTAATAAGGTAAGGATAATTAGAAAAAAAAGTAATCACATTTTGTACACTTTTTTCTCATGAATGAAGTGAAAATCCACTTCAGTGGGTTCCCGCCCAATGAGGATCATGATTAATGATACGGCTGACCTACTAGGAAGGCTCATCTTTCTTTAAACTAACAATCACTCTTCATGCAATGCACTTAACAGCTAATAATATTTTAACGGTTACAGATAGCACATAGATTTTAATAGGTCAAATTAAAGAGGAGAGTAGACAGTTTAGTTTTTATAAAAAAAGAGTTATGTTAATGAGCTTTTTGCAAAAATAACAGAAGTCAAATTAAGAAAAAAGTAAGAAAATCCGAAGTTTTTAGTTTAGACAACCATAACTTTTGAACGTAGGAGGGGTATGGGGATGGTTGAGCAGTCGTTGGAAAGGCCATGAAGTTTTACAATGAGTTCTTAATTGTGTACATCCTGTACTTTTTAAAATTCAGGGTGTTTTGGGTTTCCATATAAAAATTTCGTGCTTTCACTGCGTGAGAACGCGTCGACGTAGAGAGCTACACTCTCATACATATAAATGTATGCACGCACGATCATACACGCACACACACACACATACAGACACAGAGCGAACCCCTAAAGGGCGGAATCGAGCGATCGACTCAGATAATAGCTGAGATATTATGCATGGGGATGGGGTCCACCCTCACCCAACTAGGTATATACAGGCTCCCTCTAGTTATTTTTATAAAAATTAATTCTTTTTTAAGGTTGTCATATTTCAAGGGGACAATTAATAGCATATTTATCAAAGAATGCAAAATTGCAATTTTTGTGTTCTATGGATGGAAAGAATGACTAACCTCGTCGGAATATGAATCCTTTCTAAAGATATTAAAAAAGCTTAAGCTATTGTCATTTTCAATCGTAGTGCATAGGTTAAGGAAATTTATAATTCTATTGCCGGTTTCCATAGTAAATTGAATACTGTTATTAATTTTGCTTAGAAATAAATTTAAAAACAACGAAAGTTGTATTCCAGAACCAGTCTAAATGCAGAAAATATCGTCAACATAACGATACCATAGACAAACTAATAACATACAAAGACTGGACACGCAGAACAAAAATATGCAACACTTTTCTAGAATATAAAACTAACGATGCCTCGACGATGCCTCGACTTGGCACTTGATGACGCGCCCAAAGGGTACTATATATATATTATATATATATATATTATATAGGGTAAAGTACCCATTATCCGGACAGTACCCATTATCTGGACAGTTTACCACATAAGTAAATAAAATAAGAAAACGCTCTACCACTTCCACTTTGCAGTTGTAGTTCTAGTATCTGTCATATGTCTTCTACCAACTTATGTATTTATTGCCTCTTCACACTTTTTGATTTTAAACTACAATTGCTTTAGTCGACGCCGAACCATCGACGAAGCAAAATCAGAAGGCTTGTAGGAAAAAAATAGTGAATAGTGTTCGTTTTAACAGGTTAGTGTATAATGTTAGTCAAAGTAAAAGTTGTTGATTTTTTGTTTTAGCTATATTAAAAGCACTTACTTATTATAATTTCATGTAAAATAGCGCTAAGATTGAATATAAATAATAATAATAGGGTGTTCGAATATTGGTGCCAATACCGTCTGCTTGTTTCATTTTCCGGACATGTGTGTCCGGATTCAGGCTCTAATTTTTTCAGTCAATTCCAGTTATCGGACAGACGGTTTTTGTAGGCATTTTAGCAATAAAAATCTTTCGAAACATTTATTTGAATATTTTTTTTATTATACTTTAATATTATACCTGCTCTTTACTAAAAAATCAACAACTTAGGGCTTATTGATACTAAGCGAGATTTTAATTAGGTTTGAAATGTATTCAATGCGATATAGTAACGATAGACTACAAAGAGAAAATGGAGTTTCTATTAGGAAAGCGAGTGAAAAATATTCCATTCCCAAGTCGACATTACATGACGAAATTACAGGAAAATTTCCTGGAGAGCTTGGAAAGAGGGGTCCAGCTTCTGTACTTACCACCGTTGAGGAGAACAAGATCGCTGAATGGTGCACATCAATGACTAAATGTGGATTTCCCATAAAGCGAGATCAGTTATTGGACACTGTCAAAAAAATAATTTTAGATGATGGAAGAGACACTCCTTTTCAACATGGGCGTTCAGGCAAAAAATGGTTAACTCTGTTCCTTCGTCGTAATCCCCAGATAGTCTTTAGAGAACCTTAGGGAATTTCAAAAGGACGCGCACAAGTCACAAAAGAAGGCATTTAAAAGTGGTTTCGGGATTTAACAGACTATTTGAAAGAAATAAATGCAGAGAGAATTTTGAATGACCCTAGAACAATATTAAATGGGGATTAGACAGGATTTAGCCTTTGTCCGAAAACTGGGAAAGCTCTCGCTCCAAAGGGATATAAGAATGTTTACAAAGTAAACAATGCGAATGAAAAGGAAACTATAACAGTCCTTCTGGTCTTCACTGCGAATGGAGATACTGTCGTACCAATGGTAGTTTTTCCCTACATACGCCCACCAAAGACTGTCGTCAACAGTATGCCACCAGATAGGTTTTTAGGAAGTTCGCAGACAGGTTGGATGAATTCCGAAATATTCTTCGAGTACATCGCAAATGGGGTCCACTCATGGTTAAAGGACAAAAACATCCCTAGGCCAGTACTTCTATTTGTAGATGGACACAAATCCCATTTGACCTTAGAGTTAAGTTAGTTTAACTCCAAGAACCAAATAATTCTGTACGTCTTACCACCAAATGCCACACATTTAATACAACCCGCTGATGTCAGTGTTTTTAGCCCACTCAAATCCGAGTGGAAAAAAACATTAATAGACTGGCAACGAAATCCAAAAAAATATTAACGCTTGCGTCACCAAAACAACATTTTGTCCATTTTGAACTCAGTTTTAAAAATGGAAAATCTGACTGATAATATAAAAAATGGATTCAGGAAATGCGTACTGTACCCATTTAATCCGGAAAGTATTGATTTTTCAAAGTGTATTAAGAATACTATTGAAAACTTTCATCAGGAGGAAGCGAGTTCTGTGAGCCCACAAAGCAGCTCTTATGATATAGCGAAAACCGTTATCGAAAAAATACGCTCTAATTTAATTCAAAAAGGAATAAATCCGACGACGGTCATTGAGGAAATACTGAAAGAAAAGGATAAACTAAAGACTAATTTAGCTGATTTAAACCAGTCAGATATTGAGTTTATGAGTCACATAAACTTTAATGATTTGGAGCCTGGTATATATGACTTAGTAAACGGATCGCTTATGAAATCAATTGACTTCAACCAACAGATTGTACCTGAAAATGAAACCGAAACTATTACTACAAAAAATTTGCAGTTAGATCAAGCGCCAGCTCATTTGGAGTCAGATGGTGATATAGAAAATGTTCAGCCCCAACCAAGTACTTCTGGAACAAGAAGCATTGCTGTTAGAGGAATTTCTGAAGCGTCATCAAACTGCTCCACCCCTACGTCAAGACCAAGAGTTCCTCATGTTCCGCAAGTGTAGATAAATACTTAAGGTTACCTACTCCAGAACATATATTTACAAAAAGTAAAAAGTATCCCAAGGATTAGGCCCCAAGAGCGATATCATCAGAGCTTTGGCGAAATATACAAATTAAAAAAGAAAGAGACAAAGAGGAAAAAATTAATGCCGTTAAAATGCAGAAAGAAGAGCGTTTGAAGAGAAGAAATGAATTAGAAAAGAAAAAGGAAAAAAGTTTATTTAATATGAGGAAGAAAAGTTACATGAGGATACCCAATCTAAGAAGATACAATGCTCATCATGCAAAGAGCAACTGGTAAGCGATGTAGAAGATGAATGCCTGATGAATGTTGGCTGTGATATTTGCCTAAGGTGGTACCACCTGAAATGTACGGAATTTAATACATATCAGGAAGCTACTGATAGTCTGTCAATTTTGCCTTCCAAAATAAATTTTCTCAAAGTTACAAAAAATGTAAATTTAAAAATATTTGTCAAGTAGATACCAGAAGAAGAGGCTATTTTATCCAGAACTGTGATTTAATTTTTAGTTTATTAAATAAATGGAATATTTTTTTTTATTTTTATTTGTTCATTTTGCAATATATTTTCTGAAAAATAAACAGGGATTTTAATTTAATAACTGTGTTTAAATAATTTTTAAACTGTCCGACAATTGGATAAAATCTTGGGTTTTACTGTCCGGAAAGTGGAGGAATAGGTATATTTTTATTTAAACTTAATTTTTTAATTAAAAAGCAATTAGTTTACATAATTAAACATTAAAAATTAAACTAGATAAAATAATAAGTCAAAAACCAATTGGTTTGCGAATATACGATCTCAAATAAAAAGTTTGTGGTATTTTGAAGCAAAAAATTTTGTCCGGATATTGGGGCTTTTACCCTATGCCAGTGTAAGCCACCAATGCCTCGCTCCATACAAAATCAGCGTTGCCTAGACCCGATGAAGGGAATGACACAATATTTTCTTAGAAATGTTTTGGAAATTTCTTCCTTCGAATTTGTATGCATTGGCCGAGGCCGAGAGCAGTGACTCCCTGGAATATAAAATCTAACAACGATGCCTCGACCAATTTTTTCTTAGAAATTTACTGGAATTTTTTTCTTTTGTTCTTTGTTCTACTATGCCAGAACCCATTACCAAACGATCACTCTACTCTGTTAATAAAACTTTCCATCGAATTATAAAATATTAAATTATTAAATCGAGTAGCTGTCATGAACAAACTTGATTGGAAATTTCAGTAATTTTTTAAGATATTGGTCAGTTTTTCAATTGGAATCGGTGGAAAAAGACTTCAAACGTCAAAAGAAACCATTGGATGCACACTTAACGCATTGACAAACTAATTACATACAAAGTGAAATTTTTTCCTTAGAATTTATACGCACTTTTGGAGGGCGACAGGAGTTGTTATGTTTATGAGCCAACGTAGACGCGTAAAAAAGCAATAAGAAATTTTATTTTTTAGAAATTTATAAGAAATGTTTCGGTAGAATTTATATTCATTTGGTGGCAGACTAGAGCTATTTTCAGGTACACAATACTTTCATTCTGTGATGTAATTATTATATACAATATACCTACATACGAACAAAAAAATACGAAATCTTTCAGGTAAAATTAACCCCACGTGAGTACAGGAATGTTGAAAAATATGATAAATATTGCAAAAATGCATGACCTTATCTGTATGATTCGGACGTCAAGTGGATTTTATTATACCCTAGAATCTAAATGAAATAATGGTATATATATATGGTATAATAGGTATGTATACCAAGTTGTTTACTCCATGTCTGCAAAAAGGATTGGACACCACCGCATAATATTACAAAATTCTTTCGATTTGTCTGTTGATCCGTCTGTCCATCTGCAAGAAAACGTGAGTGAAATTGTGAAAATTTTAGAAAATAAAAATACAGTCCAGTCTGTAGGAAGATATACTTTGCAAGGGATCCACAGTTGGCAATTTTAGCTGTAACAGAATCTAAAAAATTTGATATCTATTGAATTTCTTTACAATATATGTATCTTTCATGAACTTTGTTGGAAAAATCAATATTAGTAATCGAGCAAAGAATCAAAAATTGCTTATTGAGTCTACGCCACTGACATATAATAAGAATGGACTGAGCCATCCTATCTAATTCCTATAGTAAAAA
This sequence comes from Dioctria linearis, assembly GCA_963930735.1. NCBI lineage: Eukaryota > Metazoa > Arthropoda > Insecta > Diptera > Asilidae > Dioctria > Dioctria linearis. The sequence goes on from OZ005742.1 coordinate 87,584,244, forward strand.
AGGGCACAAATTTTTGCTAAAATCTGTTTGTCTCTTTCAAGCTCAAAATGTATACTGAACTGTAACCAATTTTGGAAACAGTACGGCTGTATTAATTGGAATGCATTGGAATTGACTTAAAAATTGAGACATATATATTGTTTTTATACGTCTATCTCTTACAAGCTCAAGGAAATTCGACAAAAAATCTGCAGAGGAGCACATTTTTCAGTAATATTACAAATTTGTTTTTGGGTTAATTAAAACAAGTTTAACTATCTAAATAATTTTAATTTAATGCAATACTATTTTATAACAACTTTAGTGTTTCCAATCGACAAATAATAATAATAAATTATGAATCGGTGTGCAATTGTACGAAATAAAGGGTTTTCACAGCCTGTTCAATATTTGTGCCATTTTTGAAGCAAGAACGGTCAGTCCATTCTTATTATATGTATGTCAGTGGTCTACGCTTATAACAATTGTTGCCGTCCTCCAAAAGTTCGTATAAATTCTAAGGAAAAATTTCCAGTAAATTTTCAAGATAAAATTGCGGCCTTCCCTATACCAAATCGAGGCATTGTTGATTTTATATTGGAGCGAGGCACTGCTCTCGGCCTCGGCCAATGCATAAAAATTCGATGGAAGCAATTTCCACTAAATTTCTGAGAAAAAATTGTGGCCTTACCTTCATCGAGTCGAGGCAACGGTGATTTTGTATGGAGCGAGGCATTGTTGGCTTACCCTTTGGTCATCAAGTGCCAAGTTGAGGCATCGTTAATTTTTTATTCTAGAGCGTTGCATATTTTTATTCTACGTGTACAGTCTTTGTATGTTATTAGTTTGTCTATGCTTAAGGTCTTTGATTTTATTAATTAAGTCAAGGGAGTTCTTAATCGAAAATTTGGTTTTGAAATTAATCATAGTTAGAACTACAATATTTAAGTTTTTACACAAATATTAAGTGGAACACATCATCATCCGATAACTCGAGAGCGCGTATACTAAGAGAGTAGAAATTTTGTACGCGGACTTTAAAAAAAAAGTTCAATTACGTTCGATAATGAAACAAATCGGGCAACTCCATCGTGGGGTTGCCATACAGAAACTTCGTTTTCCACTATATATTTGGACACTGCCTGACATAGAAATCTGAAATTTTGCACATGGTGTTTTCATAGTAATAGCAAATAAAATTTAAAAAATGGAATAAATCGGGCAACTCCATCGTGGGGTTGCCATACAGAAATTTCGTTTTCCATTATATATTTGGACACTGCCGGACATAGAAAGCTGAAATTTTGCTCATGGTGTTTTCATAGTAATAGCAAATAAAATTTAAAAAAAGGAATAAATCGGGCAATCCTTGCCTTATAAAATTTTAGGTTTTTACGGATACTGTAAAAACGATCAGTCCTAGACATTTTATTCTACTAAAAACTTCTTCAAACTTGTTCAAATGGGTGACCATACGAAATTTCAACTAGGGTATTATAAGAATTGGTCTTAGACCAATTCTAGCATTTTTACTTGTTTTTATTGGTTTTTCACTTGTTTACGTGTTTAAGAAAACATTTAAAATTTTTTCTGCTGATTACAAGTGGAAATGTCTTTTTCTTTTACATCTGATCCTAGATGGTAGTATTAGTTTAAATGAAATTCATATTTCTCTGATCATATCAAAATTTTAAGTTTTACTATGTTTTTAAGGCAAAAATTACTGAAAAACAAACCTATTTTTCGTTTTTCAAAACAAGTCCGCCATTTTGTTAATTATGTATAAAAAATAATGGTTGTAGTTCGGAACGAAATCTTATTCCATATGATTTTTTACTTCAGATAATTCGTTTAACAGATATGGCTTACGCAACTCACTTGCCTACTTCTTCAAACGGTACATTTGTGTATTTATTAAGCCCAACAACTTTTATATCAATACCTCTAATAAAAACTACCAGAATTTTTTTTTTAAAAATACTCTTTTTTTGTAGCGCGCAAAGTAGAATAATCCCTTAACTAATTGGATAATTTAAGGATCCTGTTTACCGAATGAACCTAATATTTCATCAAAATTTGCGCCTGAGTCGATACTTCCCACCATAATTGTATATAAATTATGTTTTCTTGGCACAAGCTTAAACAATGCAATAGTTGATTAAGGGACAGAGCCTTGGGGACGACTTCCACCAAAATATTATCAAAGTCATGTTAATAGCAGTAAAGAATCAAAACGAGAAAATTACGTTTTTACAATAAAACCACCTTTAATTGCTCTATACACAGATTTAAAAAAAATATTACTGGAAGAAAATTATGTAAATGCATTTCGGACCTAGTCGTCCATCTTCAGTAACTTCCTATTAGACTTAAAGTGAAAACTGACACTGTGGTATGTGATTCTTTACGTATGAGTTCCTTACTATTATTGTTATCAAAATTGTTAAATAAATTAAGCTATGTATGTAAAGAAACTCTAGATGAAGCTAAGTTCTAATCTGTGATTGCAATTACCATTACAATTACTTACACTTACACAAAACTCGAAAAAATTACAGTTGCTCTCGTCAGAAATTATTAAAAACATACAAACGCAAAAAATTCCTTAATTCATTCCTACTGGCTTTATTAAGTTAAAGATGGATGAAGCTATTGGTGGCTGGTCAATGTTTATTAATTTGTTTTTGAATTTCATCATGTACACGCACTCCCATGCATCCAATTTGTACTGACTTTTTTAGGTCCAGGTTGTTAATGTTAATATGTTGGTGGTCTTCTGTGATCATATGCAAGGCTACAGCTGATATTGGTTGAACGGATTTTAGCTGCGAAATATGTTCTTTATATCTTGTTTATATTTTTCTTTTCGTTTGACCTATATATAACTTTGTCACAATCCGCCTAAGTAATCGAGTAAATGCCGGATTTCTCTGTATTGTCTATTTTGTCTTTGGTGTTTCCCAGTAGAGCTTTTAGTTTATTATTATTGTTGTATACTAAACGTATATGGTATTTATCGAAAATATTTGTAAATTAGTTGGTGATAGCTGGATTATATCCAAATGTTGCTCTTTTTCTAATCGGTTTCTGCTGTTGATAGAAGGTCGTTCTTTCATTTTTTCTAATACGTTTTGAGTGTTTTTGCACCATTTTTTCAATTACGTTCTCTCTGTATCCATTTATACTAGCAATATCTTTTATTAATTTTAATTCTTTCATGAAATCTTGGACATATATGTAATGGTATTTTCAACATTCGATACACCATACTATTTAATGCTGCCAATCTTGTGGACATGGGACAGTGTGAGTCGTTGGTAATATATCTTGCAGTGTTTGTAGGTTTCCGATAAATTCCTATTTGTATTTTATTTTGGTTTCTTGTCAGGATTGTGTCTAGAAAAGGTAGCATTCCATCTCACTCCATCTTAACTGTGAACTTGATGGATTGATGTTGGTTGTTTAGAATTGCTAGTAGATTCGATATTTGTGATTTCTTCACTATAGAGAAAACATCATCCACATACCTTATCCAAACTCTAGGCAGTTTATCCTCATTGTGTAATTTAGTTTAAAATCTGTGTATAGAGCAATTAAAGGTGGTTTTATTGAAAAAACGTAATTTTTTCGTTTTTATTCTTTAATGTGAAAATAGCTCTACAGTGTTCAATATTGTGAAATATCATGTTAATAGGTTTCGTCGGTAGAATATATCGTACAATGCAAATATTCCTATCCTGTTCGTTTCTCTTAATTGAGACTGAATTGACCGAATTTAAATAATTGTTTTAATTGTGTTTTAATAAAGTCCAATAATTTAGCGATACTCGGGGTAAATCTATAATTATAATTTAGACAAAGGAAATTCTGAAATGAATTTAATGCCATTTTGAAAAAATTTGAAATATATGTAGGTACATACTAAAAATGTATTTTTAATGATTTTTGTTAATTTTTCTAAATACGCGAAGATTTGTTAAAATGTTGGCACAGCATCCCATAAGCCAAGGCAGTTTTAAAGATTCAAAAATACCGAAATGAATAGTAATCGCAGTTTTATATGTACATCGGCGCTGGAAAGCATAATTGTCGTAGCCGACCAAAATGTCGATAATATGTTATATACACCATTTGTATCAGAAAAAGATATTGCCGTCGAATTGTTCGGATCTCATATTTCTACAATGAAAACAAAATCAAGTATGCCATTGAAAACATTTGCCTTTTTTCCAGTAACTTCGATTTGATTTGCAGTAATAAGGTCAAAACCAGCTACTTTTTAAACACATGTCGCTTAAAGCAAAGGAAGGTTTGCAAATTTTTAAATGAGTTGTATACAGCATCCGAGATTTGACTGTTCGAGAGGCTTATGTACATGACATTTGCGAATCATAAAATGATGACTTCTTTATTAACGCTCGATATTGTTCCAAGTTACTGTAGTGTGATACATATCTTAAAACATCATGAGTAAAAACTCATACGTAAGCATATTCATATGCATAAGCAAAAAAAATTGTAATTATCTCATCTGAAATAAAACTTGTACGTACATATATGTACACATAAATATTAAGTGTTAATATTATGTTATAAAGTAAACATGCAATATAATCCATGAACATTACTTGTAAAAAAAAAAAATTTAATACTTCCTACACGTCAATAAATTGCAATTAAAAAGAAAAAAGAAAATAGGAATTAGTAGTTTTGTACAAAATTAGCAGTAAGTCAAATGATGCAGTTACTCCCTTATTTTTAATTTATAGATAATTCAGAATACGGTGATATAGTATTAAATAAAAATTTAGTAATAACTACAGCCTTTTATTTAAACCACCTGTATTGTTCTGCTCTATTGTACCTACATTAAAAGGTAGGTCTTGTTTTAAACACAGAACTTGGATACAGCTCACATATATCATACAAATAGCTCAGGTAAATTTGATACAGCTCAAATGCTGCCATAAGTTTGAAACAATAATTTCGTTCCATACATTCCATACATTCAAACACAGCATTCTTGAGGTCGGTAAAACATAAAACATTGCTGTAAGTGGCAAAATGCATACTTATGTATATCTACTATGATTTTTTTTTTCTGATTATGGAAAAGTTTTTGGGCTAGTGATAAGTTTCATTTTGGTCGGTTACGATAAACTTTCCAAGTCGATATATCTTCTTGTTAAGACAAAGGAATACTATTTTTTTTATAGAGAGAGACTAATTGAGGTGCATATAAGAAGTGTATGGATGGCAGCAGTGAGTATGTTACTCTTGAACCTTCGCAGACTGATCCGCCCCTGATCCAGCTATAGGGCACGAGGGTTGCGCCTCCCCCCCTAAAAACAATTATAAATAAAATGACAGAAGATCTTCTGAAATTTTCCTAACAAAATGATTTACTGCGCAGTAAATCTATTCTACTGCACTTTTTGTGAAAACCAAAAAAATATCTGGAAACGTTCAATTTGATAAGTTTAAGAACACAGCCCTTATGGCTAGCGGCTTGGTCTTCGCTTCACTTTAGGTTATGGGTGTTGAAGCCTATAGAGAAAACATGAAGTGCTGATAACTGTAAAATTCGTGTTCATGAGCGTGGCTTTTCTCGGGGTGTCTGAACAGAGCCTATTCGGGTAAAATCGATGGAAGGTTTGTTTTAATTGATAAGTCGATAAGTCATCGATGTAAAGACGTTTTGTTAGAATATTATCAAAGCAAAAATTTATTTTATTTATAACCCGTATTTGAAGAAATTCATCGAAACTACAAAGGGCAAACAAATCATTGTGTATTGTTGTAGTGAGTTATTACAAGAAGTTTATTTTAGAATAATTTTTTATTATTATATCTTTAAATGTGCAATAGTTTTACCAAAATACTTAGCCCATCAAACGTTAAATAAAAACAAAATAAAATACTGATTGGGAAATTCCTAATCAGTATCTTAGAGATACTGATTGGTCGGTCTGTTTTTCTTCAAGGGATGTTGATGTAATGCTCATTAGAACATAGTAACATTCTAAGTCTTGGCAAGCGTGAATACATTCCGTATTCCTACAGCAAATATCAATAGTAAAATTGCTCTTGGCTTAACGATAAGTGCAAACAATCAATAAAAGCTAAAGATGGAGAATAGAAGAATTTTAAGAAATTTTATTTTTAACGATTTTCAATTAAATCATAAATAAAAGAGGAAACAACAACCGCCTCCTTCGGGGTTTGAAACTGGGACCTTTGAAAGCACTTGGTCTCTCCCTTCCTTTTTTATTATGGATTGAAAGATTTTACTCTGTTCGCCTAATACTGGTTGTCCTAGATGACTTTCATCAGAGCTTCACCCTATAAATATCGGTGTGCCCGACGGCTCTGTAATCTCTCCGTCTCTCTTCCTAATTTTCATTAATGATATGCTTTCCCTTACTTTCAAACTCACCCATGATTTTGCCGATGACACTACCCTTACTCCATTGATACTCCTCCAGACTCCAGAGGGAGTGCCGTATGTGTTAAACTAGATGGAAGGCGATCAGAGATAACCATACCGATCTCTGATCGCTCGGTCGAAAAGTTCAATCAATTGATTTTGTAAATTTATTGAAATTATTTTCAATAAATGTCAGTCTGTTAAGACGATAAATCTCCTTCGTTAAACTAGATTCCATGATTAAATCATTGAATAACGACCTTGGGGCAAAGCGAATCGCGTCGAATTTAATACTTACACCTAAGTTCCAAAGCTGTCCCATCACTTTCGAAGAAGATGATAATTTCATAATTTTTTCATTTCCGTTTCTTTTGATGGAGCACTGATTTAGGATACACCGCCTTTATGCATTCTTGTCATTAACATTTCCAGTACGTTAAGCTGGACAGATCATTGTCTCTCTGTTGCCAAAGAAGCATCCAAATGGTTTTGATTTCTGAAAAGGTGTAAGAAATATTTCAGCCCATCGAATCTAGTGCTCTTCTATAAGTCCTACATCAGACCTAGAATTAAATACAATTACCATAACTGGGCTGCGGCCCGTCATACAGCCTTAGCTTCATTTTGATATTGTCCAAAAGAGAGCCTTCGAGTTCATTGGCGATGCTGTCACACCGACTCACTCGAACACTGCAGCTTTGTTCGCTCATTTATCGCTACATGCATGGTCAATATTCTGATTAAATGACTAGTCTGACCACTTGTAGAATTATTCCTGCACACAGTACTCGCGCAGCAAACCACACACCTCCATTTACCATTTAAATAATTTTCGGCCGTACAGTAAAACTCTGCGGTGCTTATATATCCTGAACTGTCCGAATGTGTTACAGTCTACCATCTTCTGTCTTTCCTCCGGCATACAATCTGTAAAAGTTTAAGTGTGGCATTTCCATGAATGCATTGCATCTGTTCTGCGACTGCTATTTTAAATAGACGTAATGTGTATATACGTAGCGCTTTAATTCCTGTATTTTGCAAAGTTACAATTTATGATGAATTCATGAATTCGATCAAATTGTATTTCCTTATTTTTACTAACTAAACCGCCATTTACAAACCAAAACAAAATAAATAATTTAACACCACCTTTGTCCTTTCAGAGTGGCAAAAGTTAAACGTTGAACAATTTTCTTCGTTGCGAGTGGTAGCCACTTGCTTATCTGTTGGACCCGTATTTTTAAAATGATATATTTTGTGGATTTGATGTTTGCGAGTGGTGGCGAGTGTCTCTGAACTTTTGACCTGTTTCTAGCTTATACCGTATTAAAACCATAGTTACGCCCGAATCAAGGATCCGCCACTGTTGTAAGCTCGAGGAAGAACAGTAGATGTTAAACTATTCCACATTAGCATAGTTCGGGATAAGAAAGCATCACGGAATTTTACTGTATGGCCGAAAGTTTTTGAAGGGTATTGCGCGCAGGAATTAAACTACATGGGATCAGACTAGATATTTCATCGGAACATTGGCCATACATGTAGCGATAAATGAGCGAAAGGCATTTAACATTGCGGCTGTGCACGAGTCCCAAGTAACAATTTTTTCAATTTTTGGTGACTGAAGGTGATGGGTAGTTTTATAAAGGGTATATAATTGTTATTCGGTTTTATAAGAATTTGAATGGTTATATAAGTGTTTTATAATATTTTGGTGACGTAGTTAGAATACAGTTGTTTAAGGTTAATAATTGTTATCGTGGGAGTAAGTTACTAAAGGTTTCATAAGTTGGTGATAAAAATGTTCTATCACCGGTCTATATACCATAGAGTAACCATTACTAGAAGGTACATAAGAAAGTTTTATAACTTCTTTCATCACCGCGTTATATAGCTAATTGGTAATAAGAGTTTATTGCTGTATCCGTTGTTACCCTTACATAACTCTACAATATTCAGTAATTTATGTGACTTTAATACAAAATTGGGAACTTTCGGTAATACATATACCCACTATAAAATATCGGAAGATTACTTTTACTGTCGAATGGAGCCATTATAAAACTGTTTATATTTATTTAACACAATATAACCAAAGGGTATATAAGAACACTGTTTTTTGTCAGTATATAAGATATATGACATTACCAAAGGTTACATATTATGACTAAAGAGTATATAAGGACCACTTTCGAGGCATAGTATTTCCTTTAGTTTATATAATATTTCTAGAGGTTTTATAAGGGTCACTCAGTTTATATAATAGAGTCAGAGTTAATATAAAACGACTTGAAGTTTTATAATGATAATTTGTTCATTTAACTACAAGCTGCCATTTTCTCATCTGTGCCTTGCAGATAAAAAAGAAAATGTCGGTTAAGCCAATTTTTCAAATTGCAAATTTATTTTTAGGTATACCTATAACATTTCTAAATTATGTAATGTTACTTTTATGATTTAATATCACCTAAGTGAAAATTTGAAATTTTGTCAAATTTAATTAAAATTATTAAATATTGCTTATTTTTGGAGCGGTATGTAGAAGTATCTATGATGATATTCACAGTAAAATTTTAATTGCAGCTGAATTTCACCAAGTACATGCCGAAAAATTGTAATTCTAAAATATAAAAATATTAAACCCTTACATTATAAAATGCAATACAAAAAAATATCGAAATTCTATGTCAAGATAGGTTGCGTAAATACTTGCATTATATTGTTTTATAAAGGTAACGAAAAGCAATTTCCCTAACATTTCAATCACTAAAAGTAATCAGTTTGAGAAAATTCCAAGCGTTGTGGAGACGTTACCATCACCATTATAAACAAAGTTTATAATGGTAACCGAGACATTACTGCAACTACTGCTATGACCAAAATAATGTTATTCGAGAGCACCACGGGTTATATAAGGGTTATATAATAAGTTATATTAAGGTAACTAGAATATTTTGTTACTCATTTTACAAAACTTTTAGTTATACAACGTTATAAATCTAGTCACGATAACCTTTATATAATTCTCCATTTAATCTCTATAAGGGGTTTATAGTGGTTACAAAGAGGTTTCGAGTACTAGTCTATATAACTCAAGTTATATAAAAATATGGGTGAACTTTTTTGGTATTCCTTACAAACTGTGATAGTTTCATTCATCCAAATCAAAGATGGTCGGGCTCAAAGGTGATCGATTTCATGTGGGATGGCTGATTTAAAGTATAACATACACCAAACAATAATAGTTAATTTTTAGAAGTTTTTAGAGTTCGCTTAGCAATTTTATTTGTTCTAATATTTTCTTAATGTATGGTTTTTTTGAAATCAAAGAGTTGTACAAAACAAAATATTCATTCATGGAAAAAACAAGCATTGGCAAGTGCGTTACTAACACAAAGTTCGTCCTCCATAAATGGTATTAATACCCAACCCGCCGATCGCCGTCAGTCTGCGGAAAAGTTATTAATATGGTTAACGGCGATAGTGTGTTAACTGTGTGAATCTACACAGTTGAAATTGAATTTATTCAGTAGTGTTGAGTATGAATTCACATTTGTTGAAACTATTAAGATTAAGATTAAGTTTTGGCCAGGCGAGTGGTCTTTGCACTGTAGCCATTTATTGGCTTATTTGGCATTGGTTTCTTTACAATGTATCCAGCAATCCCACTGTTCCTTGGAAGAGCAATATTTTTTAGATTGAAGTTTCTTCAAATTCAGCAGGCTTTAAAAAGTATGAACCGAGGGCCTGGAATCTAATCTAAGTTTGCAGCACCGACTTATAACAATGGACTGAGCGTATTGTCATTTTCCTATAGGAAAGCATGGCACAAGTTTTATAGTTCTTTCTTTCGCCCTATGGCAGAGTTGGAGCTACCAACACAAAATATTGCATTCTGGAACGTTTGCTTATGCCATTTGATGTTTTTATGTTGGCTACAGATGCAATCACCGCAGAAGGAATAAGGTAAAGATAGTGTTTACCATGCTCCGTCTCTCTTGCCCATAAGCAGGATTCAGTTAAGAATAACTTTTGAAAATTAAAGTCGGAATGAGTTTAATTCCTTATTAGCGATTAAAATATCACTTGGGCACAAGAAAATATAATTTTTTAATTAAAATCGATTTTCGGGTGTAAAATTTCATCTGATTGATTGAGTTTTACATGCTTTTTATGTAATCGTTTTAAAGGGTGCTCTACCGGTGATATCCAGAAATACAATATTTTTTGTGCCACATGAAATAGCAAATCGCTCAGTCCATTGTTATAAGTCAGTGGTTTGCAGTGTCCGGTTAGGCAGTGACGAATCGAGCATTGAAATTAATGGGGGGGGGGGGGGTCATCTTACAAATTAAATTGACAAAAAAAAAACCATGCAGGCAGTGCCGTAAGTCGCTTAGTTTAGCCACCGCAGTACTGTAGTGAGGTACTAGGAAGGTTTCCGCATTAAGCGGTGTGGATGCTGTGACATTTTTTGTATACTTTTTTTTTACAAAAAGTCATTTTTAAATAGAATATTAGTTTAGGGTGGAAGGTGCAGTTTTACACACTGGCATATATAATATGGACTGCTCGATATACCATTTCATGCGGTTACTGTTTTTGTGTTAAAAATAGTTCTTACGTCGGTGTCAACATTGAAAAAACCATTGGCGGGAAGTTGGAAAGTGAAGCCTTTCGATTTTCTGTTGAGTACATCTATGAATATATTGCCTTTGGTAAAACACTTTTTATCACTAATTAACCCAAATAATTAATTAATCTCAGTTAGTACTTGGCGCTCAGACCAAAAGAGAACGCTATATAGAACTGAGCCCACTTTCTGCAGTGTATTTCTATGGACGTAGTTAGTCTATATTATACATGTCAGTGGTTCTTATACAAATATTTTAGAATGTTAAGAGTTAGGACTAAGTTAGGGTTCTGATGTGGTAGTGAGGGAGTCTATTTCGTGGCTTGGGAATTGTTTCTCAAGGGCTTTGAATCACCCAAAGTTGGTCCCAAACTCAAATTCTGAGCAAAACTTATACACATACATCACATGCATACATCACATTGAAGTACATTTTGATTTTTTTAAGTTTTGGAATAAAAAATGTTTTTGAAGTTAAATTATAAATAACTCAATTAATTAAACATTTTTTTACTTTACAAGTCAAATCAAGAGCAAAATAAACAAATCTTTGAGCATTTGTGTAACCCTAGGCAGACGGACAAAATCAATGATCATTCGTTCGTAATTGATTTTTTCAAAAATCAAGTTACCCAAGGTTTTGTTGATTAAAACGAAAGTCCTGTCAATTTTTGTATGTAATTGACAGCACATTTAAATTTAAATTCAATGGTAAATCGATTTTTGAAAAATTCAATTACGAACGAATGATCATTGATTTCGCCCGTCTGCCTAGGGCTCAATGAAATGAATGAGCATTTGTATGAGCAGTTGTATCTAGATTTGACGAATTTACTTGTGCTTCATACAAATCCTGATACAAGTATCTAAGTGTAAGTTGAGCTTAAAGAAAACATCATGAATTTCGTCTAGAGCTTGCTGAAACTATTAATGTGTACATTATGTACATTATTGTGAACAATTGTTGTCGAACACCTACTTTACCGTTTCTATTGAAATATTTTAATTAATTCAGAAATTTCAACTGATTTGACATTTTTTTTTATACTTCCGCCCATATTGAAGTTTCTCGGTTTATCTAGTCATCATTACTTGAAAAACGATAAAATCATTCGTGCATTTGCGTTTGTTTTTTTTATCATCGCGTTCACGAGCTAAATCAAATTATTCTTTGTCCTGAAAAAAAATGTACTATAGTGCTGACGACATCCTAATTTTATATTATCAGCAGCAAGTTACTAATACACAAATTTACTCAAATAAATTTTGTTTTAAGACGCGAAGCGACTCCACTTATGCAATTATGTATGCACATAATTACTAATAATAAATAATATGTTTTTACTAAATTTAACCGTGACCGTCAAGTAAAAAATTGTACATCGAATCTGTACTAAATATCAACTTTCTTTTTCCAGATTGTAGAGTATGGTACATACATAGATATTTAAAATTTATAAAATTAAATTCAAGTATTAAGGTTATGCCATCGCCATCCATTCAGATTTGGGGACTATGTTGGTTTTTAGCAAGCATTCCTCTGACCTTGTGGAAACTCTCAAAGATTTAATCCTCTATATTCAAAATTTTTTTTATATTTTAATTTTGAAGCTATATTTCTTATCTATCTACGTATATATAAAAATGCGATGGTGTTCGACTTCGTTTTGGAGCTATGAATTTTTAAAATAAATTTTTAAAGTCAAGTTACCGAAATATTGGAGTAGTACGGTGAGAAGAATGTGGAATTTGTTCTCTACTGGGGACCTCTATAAATTTTTTTTTTGTATTTTAATTTTAAGGCAATAAGCCTTATCTATTTAGGTGCACAAAATTTAAAAAAAATTCTTTCACTTGCCGAATAATTTCTTAAGCGCCTTGTCTGCTACCACTTTTTCAGTTACATTCTAAGAAAAACAATGCACACATATGTAGTTTCTCGAAAAGATTGGAAAGCAAGCATACGCAACATAAAACTTGGTAAGGAAGTTTATAGATAAACTACGTATAGGTATACATCTATAAAATTTCCGAAGACACAAAAATGGCAATAAGGTGGATTAAAAATGCATAGCTCCAAAATGATATATAATGTTTCTACCATCAAAATAGAAATAGAAAAAAATATTAAAAGTCCTTGATTTTTTCAAAAAATATACTATTATTAACAACAACTTTTTTTGTTCGGTGCTGCTATATTTTTTTATGAAAATTAATAAGCATTAGGCTTCATTTGGCTTTTGAATCAGAAAAATCGGTTACTACGTTTTCGAGATATGATTTTTTGAACATTTCTAACCCTATTAGAGGGGGTGGAGCGTGTGAAAGTTTTATTCAAATCGGTGATGGTCGGGTCCAAAACAAACCTTTTTTTATCGGTTTCGTGTCGAATGGCTAATGGGAAATGAGGTAATGGAAAATCAAATTAAATACATATTTTTTTAATTTTATCTATACTTTTGAAACTTTACATCTTACCTATTCTCCAAATTTCATTGAAAACCTACTACATATTAGTTCTGAAGATATTACTTGTTTTCTAAAAAGTGGGTTTTTTTCATACTTCACTTATTTTTTAGTATTTTTTTAGTATAATTGTATGGTAATAAGTATTCAAGTTCATTTATTAGTAAGCAACTCAATCAATCAGTACCACAAAAAATCAAAAGGTCGTAATAGTCCCACCTGGACCTCAGAACAACTGTAAAAACCTCAACCTGATGAACCTTGCAAACATTGACATCTTTATGATAGCAGTTAATTGCTTGGCTTGAAAATTAAAATTATTATGTATTACTTACTATAACAGGAATAAGTTTGCATGTTAAATATGTTTCACATTTTGTTTTTTTTTACAATTTCTCATACACTTTTCTGGCACGATATGAGAAACAAAATTAACTGTCAAAGCTGACAAAGTTACAACAGAGTAGAAAGTAGACCTACTCGAGTTCAACCTCAACCTGGCCAGCTTCACCAACTTTGCCATTGGGTGCTAGATAACCTGATCTCACATATTCTACAGAACTGTTGAAGTTGGTGAGGCCGGCCAGGTTGGAAAAGCTTAAGTCAGTAGAGAAAAACAAAAAATTATAATCGAATAAAACATAGAAACATGAATTCATTGTGAAGTGGTTGACTTATTTAACAATCAATTTTACCCAGTACGGTACACGGTTTAATAAAATAATTTACCAAACATATACATACTATCTACCTTTGCATATGTTGTGATCAGGGACTGAAAATGACAATTATTTCCAATTTTGTCTAACCAAAAAATCATTTAGATGGGAATGTAGCATTACTACCGAATGTTCACAAATTCCCTATACTTTTTAAATTTATGATTTTTATTCCAAATTATGAAAAGTAACTTTCTTTTTTGATTTATATTTTAAAAATCAGATATAATAATTAAAAATTGATTTTCATTTTAAAAATAAAACATAGAAATCTAAAAATGATTTTTATTTTAAAAATCAATATAAAAATCAACAAAAGAGACTAAAGCCCGTATGTTATTTCGATCCACTCTCATCTGTCGTTCAATCTTCGGCATATTTTGACCCATATTTTTCAAACAAAAAACAGTTTTGTAAAATAAAACTCATTTTATGATTTTGATTTTTATTTTTGATTTTTAAAATAGAAATAATTTCCCGATTTTTATTCGTGATTTTTTAATTAAAAATCGGTTTTTAATTTTTATTTGTGATTTTTCGAAAGAAAATAAGAAAATAATTTTTTATATATGATTTTTTTAAAACATTCATATCCGTTACGGTCTCTGGTTGTGATGTCTTAGAGCATTACAGTTGTCCGAAAATATATTCCATAGACTTTCGTCTACTGCTGCAGCAGGAAAAGAAAAGATTTAAAAAATGCATGTAAATATGTATGTTGCACATGTTTTTTCTATCCTCATTGATAAACTTTGCAAAGAATTAAATGCGTTCATTTGCTATCGTTGCAATAAAGACAAAATACTAACGCCGTTAATGCCTACCGTGAACCAATTTGTTGCCTGAATTATATGAAAACACATGAGCATTCCTTGGGGATTCGATGAATAACTGAGTTAAAATAAAATAATAATAAATGGGCGCCATTTAAGAAGAACATGGGTGTTACACTGGCAGAAACACCAAAATGTTGAGATGAACCAGCGATTCAAATGTCTATCTAATGTACAATTCCAGTCATCTATCGCGAGCTGTGAGATCAAAGTGGATAGTGTAAATTCAAGTTGGTGTTGACAAATACATTAAAATCATATAAAGCGTTCGAACCAAATCGGTTCGAATATATTTTGGTTTTACCGACTACTTTAAAAGGAAAACATCCTGAAAACAAGGCATCAAATTTTTAGGAAAATTAAATCAAATTTGATTACTCGTAATCAAAAGACAGGTACACAACCTAACAAAGCCATGTATTTGTCACCTACATAACAAATTGCACAAATACAATACAACAATATAGCCTCATTGAGCAGATCAAATTAAAATTCTTATCATATGATTGAAGCAATTAGATTCGTGCTAAAAAACAACTGCTGAAAAAGAGCATATGCAAAAATACCATGCTAAAATTGAGTTCTAAAAACAAAACAAATTAAATCTAATTACAAATTTTCCCAAAAATAGGTACAGCATCTAACCAAAGCATGTGTTGTCATGTAGCATACAATGCATGGCACAAATACATTCAGATCAAGCAGATCAATTTGCAACTCTATCATCATTATAAGTACTATCGAACGGGAATTTTTTCTCTACGTGAGAGACATAACATTTTTTGCAAATATACAGAATTCAATTTAACACAGCAGCATGGGTTGCTTTAAATTTCTTGTTACTATGCATTTTTGTTCGTTGCTATGCATATTTTATCTCTAGTACCGTAAAATTACAGAATCACAGCCAATTCTTGTACTCATGCGCCTCTGCTACTTCATCATTGGTGTCGTGTGCAAGCAAGGGCTATATAAACAGCAGTTTGACTTGACTCGCTCTCTTTTGTGATTTAGCAGTGCAGTGATTAACTTGGCGATTTTATTCCTTTGTGTTCTTTCCTAGTGATTTTTCCTTGTGTGTATTTTATTACTAAATTAAATACTTGGTTTGATTGACAGCTAAAATAAAATATTCTTATTCTGGGTACCGACTGGATGAAGGAGTTTGTTTTAGATAGCGATTAAATTAAAGTTTTTTTATTGTGGGTAGCGACTGCAATAAAAAATATTACTAACAATACACTTTATTTCTGGTCTCGACGGAAATAAAGAATCTTTCTTCGGGTCTCGACTGAAGTTAAGATATATACTAACATTCACTTTAAGTCGGGTCTCGACTGACTTAAAGAATATTATCTCGGGTCTCGCCTGAGATAATATATTTGTAGCAAATGACTTTATTGCGGGTCTCGAGTGAAATAAAGTTTCTTATTGCGGGTATCGACTGTAATAAGAAATCTACTAACTCACACCACTTTGTTGCGGGTCTCGACTGTAATAAAAAGTCGTATTGCGGGTCTCGACTGTAATAAGACAATTACTAAGAAAACCACTTTATTGCGGGTATCGACTGTAATAAAGAGTCTTACTGCGGGTATCGACTGTAGTAAGACAATTACTAACACAAACACTTTATTGCGGGTCTCGACTGTAATAAAGAGTCTTATTGCGGGTTTCGACTGTAATAAGACAATTACTAACAACACCACTTTATTACGGGTATCGATTGTAATAAAGAGTCTTACTGCGGGTATCGACTGTAGTAAGACAATTACTAACACAAACACTTTATTGCGGGTCTCGACTGTAATAAAGATTCTTGCTGCGGGTCTCGACTGTAGTAAGAAAATCACTAACACAAAACACTTTATTGCGGGTTTCGACTGTAATAAGACAATTCCAAACAAATCCACTTTATTGCGGGTATCGACTCCAATAAAGAATATCCTCATCCCACACCTCAGTTAAATAAAAGGTCAAGTAAATCAGCTGCTATATATCGATCAGGTGAGTACAAGTCAATTGCTACAGTTGTGTAAATCAAATTTATATATTAATCATTTAATAAACATTGATTTCAGCTTTTTATATTACATTATATATATATATATATATCTTGCAGCTCTCAAGTTTGAGTATTTATTGAACTTGAAACATTTAGTGCAGTGAATAAACAGATAAAAAACCACTAGCTTTATACCAGTGGCATAAATTTCACTACATCTTTCATTCATTGCATGTACGCTCTGAGTACGGGCAGTACATAAAGCAATACCCAATTTTATATGATCTGTATTTAAAACATTATAAAAGTAGTAGAGAAGTGGGGATCGATATTGCCAAGGAGATGAATACAGGATGGGTTAGTTTAAGAGTATTGGTTACTTGGCCACTGCGACCCTGCGGACACCGCGACCAGAGTTGATTTGTTGTTTCCTTCCCTAGGGGCTACTAGCCTAGAATAAAAGTCTGAAGTGTTAAACGCAGTGAGGTTATAGACGTACGTAAAGTTAGCACCGCAACTTCGCCCAATTTCACCCGGAACTATCTCATAATTTGTCGTTAATTTGCCATTACTTATGGCTGTCGTGTCCTTTTTTCTAAAGAAAACTGGATGTGGTGCTAAGTTGACGTCAAGTTAGCACTGCAACTCACCAGAACTCGGCCAAATCTTATCGGATTGGAAAATTTCACACCTAATAATTTGTCCTTAATTTTTGGTGAAGAACATCAATTTGTCATGTCCTTTTCTCGAAAGGAAACTGGATGTGGTGCCAGTATCCTTTAGAAAAAAGTTATCTTAACAGTGCCAAGTTGACGTCAAGCTAGCACCATATCCAGTTTACTTTAGAAAAAAGGACACGACAAATTTATATTTTTCCAGACAAATTAACGGCAAAATAACGACAAATTATACGGTGTTAACTTTACGTACGTAGATTATAGTGCAAATACAAAAACGCTGTTGGATTTGGAAAATTTCTTCCGTTGGTCTTCTTCCATTAACTTCAAAATTTATCAAACACACCATTTTTCATTAAGATGCCTCTAAATGTTGAGTGTGTAATAATTATCGCTCTCTTTTACGGTTTGTAAAAAATATGAAGAGCGTATGGGGTTTGAACAATTTTAATAGTTTCTTCAGGCTGTCTTGCAGTAGGATTGTTTGCGCCTTTGATATCAATGAAATTTTGAAAATTTCGTATATCTTAGTTTAATTTTCCAGAAAAAAAACTTTTTTAAGGTCTTTCGATTCTAATCCCAACGGATTCACTAATAAGGTTGATTACCTTTATAAGGAAGAAATATTTACTGCGCAATTAAGAACTTCAATAATATTCCTATTACGCTACTTTATGGAATAAAATAAAAGCACTCTAGACAATAAATACTTAGGGAAACCGAAAGATTCACAGAAAAACAATAAATTTGTCTAGAACCTCCACTCTAGGTAAAAGTAATTAAGTAAACTTAGTAGACTTTCCATCAGATACAAGGCCTTCCGAATATTGGAAGATACATATTAACAACCCATTGATGGACAGCATTATCACTAACTTCAAAAATAGGTTTGAAAATCTACCATTGGCATAGTCAGTTGACTCATTCATAAAGTTGTACCTGAAACATGGAGAGGCATTTGTAGAAAATTATAAAAATGTTTTCAACGTAGCCATTTCCACCTTACAGGCTGAAACAAAAATAATATGTTGCAAAACAAGAGCATTGTAGTAAACTTGAAAACACTGAAAACAGAAAATAATAAATACTTCTGCCCATAATTATACAAGTAGCTGCAAGCAGCTCTGGGTCTTCCTGTCAGCTCGACCGGCTCTGAACGGAGCTTTTCAATCGAGTTAATATTTGATTAAGATCAACTGCTTCAGCTAATAGCCCAACAGGTGCTAAATAAGTTTGCAGAAAAAAAACCGTAAACTAAAGCGTATACAGACTTTAAATATCTCTTTATTAGTGCTTAATAAAAACGAAAATAAATGATCTACATTGATATGATACTTAAGTATTAGTACCAATACCAGGGCCTGGACTTAAATGTTTTTAAAGTACAAGTCCCGCTACAGGTACTTAACAAATTTACTACAAATACTGCCATAACGCAAAGTACTTCAGCTCGTGTAAATTAATTAAATACGCTTTCTAATAATAGAGGTTATCTGCATCTCGACAGTGCCTCAAGAAATCTTACCACCTTCAGTAAAATAGAAAGAAAATTAGCGCAATATATGAGTAACTGTAGGACAAAAATTGACATGCTGTATCGATATCCTATGTTGAGAAGATTGACAATCAAGTGCCACAATCCGCTTCCTTTCCTCTGCACATCTGGAGCATTGATTTTCATTTGCAGGTCTTGTAAATCATAAAATATCGTATAAGCTTTTGCTGTTTTAAATTCTACCTAATTTTGGAAATTGTTCATACATTATTTGAGTTTGCCTTTAGCAAAACAAATGTCACATCAAATAATGATTGCCTGGGCTCGGCCGAAGGCCTAGCGGCGAGGCCAAAGGCCGATAAAATTGAACGAGAATTATTATAAAGAATGGGAAACAATTGAAAACCCTTCGTTGTTCTTCTGACCTTAACATTGCAACCTCGACAATGGCTCCCATATCTCAGAAGCTTTTCTTATTAATATCGCCCCAAATGGGCACACGAACCTGCATTTACAGTAGATTAAAAGTGCTGGTTAATCTAGTCTTTTATCTTTCTTGGGAGCAGAGTTAAGGTTTCACGTAGGAAGACCTCATATTACAAAAATAGTGACGCGATGCCTGCGATTTGTAAAATGAGAATTATTTTATTTTTTATTTTTATGAGATATTTTATTTTTTCTGTGCAGAGCTATTTTAACGGAAATTATGTTCTAGAATTTAGATTATGTTTCTTGTGGGTTCTATAACATATACTGTTCAGAGCAATGCATAGAAAATGTGGGTCAAAAGCTTGGATTGAGCTGGTATATTTCGCAATCAAAATGTTTGTTGAAACAAAAGTTAGGGGACCTAAATTGAAAAATTATTTATTTGCTGCTGATGGGCAAGCACTATTTGATTTTTGACTGCATTAAAAATGAAGACCTCTGCGGTCATCTTAGAAATTTTCCAATTTCTACAATAACTCTTACGTACTCGATGCTATAACCCGGTGAAGATCCAATCGAAAGAAACTATTATTTTTATTAGGGATGCTTGGCACTAAGTGAAAGTAGAGTGCAATCAATGTATAGGTATAACTATCTTTTCGATCCAAACAAATTTGTAACTAATATAATATTGAAGTCAAAGATTTTCCATAAACTAGGTCGCTTATAACCTCGTTACTAAATTTTTGATATTTGCAGAACTTTTATCAATCAATAAAAATGTTTCTATTATTACACATTTGTAAATATAAAAATTTTTACTTTCTAATTCAGAGAAATTTTAATTTAATTTCAACACAGTGGAGCCGAAATCGAATAAATTCTGTGAAAAGTAACGCTATCAAAATGTTTGTTGAAGGCTAAGTTAGACGACATTTTTTTAAGAGCAGTTTTGAGATTTTGTTGATTAATAAAAAGTCGGCTCTCAAATATGATATCTAGATTGCCAAAGGCACAGAATGGCATGGCCATAATTTTCTGGCCTTACCCAAATTCATGCCACTACCCCAACTTTCTAAATGGGTTCTTTCCTAACATTTGGAAAGTGACTAAAGTTATACCAGTACCCAAAAAAGCATCTCCGATTGAATTGGCCGACTATCGACCAAATAGTATTTTTAGCTTTTCTTGGCAAAATCTTCGAAAAATTATAAAATCTAAGATTGTGAAATATATATAGCTTGTAATAATCTCTTAACGAAAATTTAGTCTGGTGTTCTTCAAAAACACAGTTGCGAAACTGCTCAACTGAAAGTTTCTACAGATTTGCGGTCGGCTCTTGATATTGGTGATATTGGTGTTTTGGTGGATTACTCTAAAGCATTTGACAGTGCTATGCATTCTAAACATCTCTGTAAATTATTTTCGAATTTTTATTTTCCCCCGCCTGCCGTCAAGTATACATCTCATTTCGACTCGAACAAATCTCAACAAGTGACTGTTGATGGGATTTGATGTTCCCTTCCCATTTCTGCATAATTTCATAATTTGCTCGCGAAGTATACCAGCTCATGGATTTCTTTCTGAGAGTCAACAAGCTACAGATCCCGAAAGAAAAATAATCTAAATTCTAAAACATAATTTCCGCTAAAAGAATTCTGAACACAAAAATGTCATAAATAATTCTATCCTTACAAGTCGCAGACATCACGTCACTACATTTTTAAAACGTAAGTCTTCCTATATGAGATCTTAACTCCGCTCCCAAGAAAGTAAAACGACTAGATTAGCACTTTTAATCCACTACGTGCACGCATTCCGAAAAGCTTTTGAGATAGGGCCGTTTTGTCGAGGTTCCGATGTTAGACACCAGAGGAATAATGAACAGTTTACAATTGTTTCCCATTCTTTATTATATTGCTTGTTGAATGTTATTGAGCACCCGGAGACAGTTAGTATAAATCATCAGCATTCAATAATTTTTGGATAGCCAGTCAGTCAATATTCGGCGATCGGGCGGTAAGCAATAAAGTCGAGTCCAACGGAGACGCGTATTTACGAAATAAAACTCGATTCCTTTTCCTTTTTAGGGTTCCGTACCCAAAGGGTAACAACGGAAACCCTATTACTAAGCCTTCGCTGTTCGTCCGTCACCAGGTTGTATCTCATGAACTGTAATAGGTAGACAGTTGAAATTGTTACAGAAAGTGTATTTCTATTGCCGCTATAACAACAAATAATACACATAAAATTTAAATTAAAAATTAAAGGGGGCCTCCATACAAGAAACGTGATTTTTCGACGTTTTTTCCTCGTTTTATTCTAATTTATTATTATTATCATAAGTATGAATTTTTTTTTTTTCAAATGACAACATTATTTTTTCACATGACACCTACTCTCATTTGAAAAAATAAATAAATTTTGTACGATGGTACGGAACGCTCGTACGCGAGACCGACTCGGCCGGTTTTATTATTAATTGCAGTTTGATTGGACATTTAAATTATTGTAAAAATAGATTAGTACATAATGTAATTGCTGAATCCAGTGAAAGTTCATTCTTTTCTTTAATCCCAATGGACCCAAGCGACACTCAAATCGTATGCCTTACAGTCAACTCCAAACATATGATGCGATTTCAATTTTTTGAAATCATAGGAAGAAGTGTTTATTTAAAAAATAAAATAAAATGTTCACGATTTTCAAAGCAAAACAAAAAAGAAAGTGTTGTCGTTTAACTAACAGATCCCTTTGTTTTCTACTTCTCTTCCTTTCTTTCTCACACGTATTAAGGAAAATAAATCAGAATCCCCAATTTCTATACACGAAACTGATATGATAGTGACGCTCTGCATAATGCCCAATATTTATTCCAAGTGAAAGTAGCAGTACCACCTAGACCTCGACTCAAGACCTTTTAAGTACAAGAACAAGCCCCGATACTGGTACTTAAATGTTTAGTAGAAGTTATGATACTGAAAATGGTACTTATTACTCCCACATATCAACTTTTAAGTACGTTATAAGCACCTAAGTACCGCCAAGTACATACTGAAGTTCTTGTTAATTATTTTAGTATGCTTTGTAATAATAGAGGTTCAAGAGCTTTCGTAAACTCAAACCAGAAATTTTGAAAAATCTATTGCCAGCTAAATGAGTGGATTATGTTGCAAAATGATTGGGGAAATGAAACAGAATTGCATAAGCTTTTGCTGTTTAAATCACTAATTTGAAAGTTGTTTCCTCATCAAAGGATATCGATTCAACATCGCAATTTCTATATTACTGTCACTCATATATTCCGCGAATTTTCTTTCTGTTTTACTGAAGGCGGTAAGATTTCTTGAGGTAGGCACTGTCGAGATCCATATAACCTCTATTATTAGAATTAGCATTAAAATTATTTAAAAGAGCATAAGTATTTCGCGTTATGGTGATATTTATGGTAACTGCGTATTATGGTACTTATAGAATACTTAAAATTATATATGAGACTTATGAGTACCAGTACCTGGACTTGTACTTTAAAATTTTTTGAGTACATGTACCGGGACTTGTATTTGTATTTAAAAAAATTTGAAGTCCCGGTTTTGGTATTTGTACTATTACTTAAGCACTAATACACTTAATATTTTATAGGTCTGATTTATACCAGCTGCATGCGTTTAAAAAAAAATAGTTAGACATACATTTTAGAGCATTATTTATGTTTTTATTACGCACTAATAAAGAGATACTTATAATAAAAAACCATTTCAGCTTTAGTTTACAGTTTTTTTTTAGTATCTGTTGCGCTGTTACTTTGCTTTTAATTATTTCGTTTTCAATGCTTAAGAGTGCTATTTTCAAGAACCCTCTCCTGAAGCAAAATTACTTTTAACTCGACGCATAAGGAAAAGCTCCATTCACAGCCGGCGGGGAAGACCAAGATCTGCTTGCAGAAACTTGTATCAATTTGGGTAGAAGTCTTTATTAATTTCTGTTTTCAGTTGTTCCAAATTTAATAAAATATTCTTGATTTGGAACATGTTCTTAATTATTGTCAGTCTGTAAGGTGGAAATGTCTATATTGAAAACAATTTATAATTTTGTAAGAATAGCTTACTTAACTTTATAAATGAGGGTAGTTACTGTTGTAGTTACTGATAATGTTGTCTATCAACATGGATCTTCAAATATTCGGAAGCCCTTGTATTTGATGTCAACTCCACTAAATTACTTTTACCTGGAGTGAACTTTATCCCGAAGGCTTTTGCTCTCTCCGATTGGCTTCTTCTTTTCGAGACTCGAGTAGACAAATTTCATGTTTTTATGCAAACTTCTCGATTTCTCGAAGTGTCAATTGTCTAAAGTTGGTAAAATAGTTTTATTTCCTACGGAAGGGGGGGGGGCAGTCCATATTCTGGGGTGGGGCAAACCCACCCTGGCCCCTATCTAGTTACTAGTTACGCTAATGTATACAATTATTGCAATCTCGGAGAGGATGTAGCATCCTAATTCAATGTTTCTATTCATCAATCTTTGAAGGATCTTATTTTGTCCAGGTTGCTCGCCTTTGGAACTCACTTTGTAGCAATATACGTCGAGTAATGCATCTGTTAACGAATTTAAAAAGCGCACATATTATTTTCCGTTTTGATGAGGGAACCTTAATATGTCTTATCCAATTGTAGTAAATTCCTGCTACATTTTTGCTTAATTCTTAATTCTTCTCTTCTGAATTTTCATATTGGAAACTATTACTTTTTACTTTGCATTTCTTACCTTTACTTGTATAAGCGCTTGTTCCTTTTCTTTTATTTAATTTTTAATCTCTAATTTTTATTTTTTAATTTTTCTTTAATTAGTTAGTGTGCGTAGATTACTGTTAAGTATTTTTTCCTTTCACCGAAATTATAATAAATTGTACTTAAATATAAGATCATAAATCTTATGTACAATTTTATAAATAAATAAATGATTTGAATTGAATGAATTGTTCCATAGAATTGAATTGAATTGACAAAGATTGCGTAACTGTGTCAGTTTTAGGTAACAATTGGGTTTAACATTTATTTCTTATTATTTTTCAAAGCTAAGGATATTTTTCAAAATATTTCATGAGATTTTGTAAATAAGTTTAAAGCCTAAATTATTGATATTTTTATTAGATTATAATCTGTACATACAAATTTTCATAACATTTCTCTTAAAAGTCGTTAAACAAACTTCATTTCACAATATACATACAAATGTACATAAACTGGTAGTTTCTGCGGCATTTTAATTGCCAATTAAGCTTTCTGTTATAATTATTAATTTTCTGTCTTATTACTATCATCGCGAGAATAGACATGAATTGATGTTACTTAATTTAGTTACTATATGTACTTGATCGTCCTGAAATAAGTTATCATTATACAAACGTCATAAAATGCAACCTCGCTGCCTTTTGGTGATATCTACTATATTTAAAACTATACTAATCAAACTCAGAACCAAAACTAACAATAGTTTCAGGAATCCCAGATTTTTTTATCTCACGATCAGCATGTCAAATAACTGAAATCAAAATTAATGCAAATTACTTACTTCCAATTGCTTCCAAGTTTCTTTGTTATAATAAAATATCGAAAGGATTACAATTTCATTGTAGAAATAGCTCAGCCCTATCCATTTTAAATTTTAATGCGAACAACTAGTTGCGATCAGGGATCTCACCTTATCTTTATGTGCGCAGGTAAGAAATTTACAAGGCAGATTTTGACGAGACAAGACAAGCAGGCATGGGCCAAATCAAGCGACGACGATCGCTCAGTTTCTGGTCAACCTCAGATTTCATTCTTAGTACTGAATGGGATCATCCATAAGAGGACAGTCGGGAGTGTCGTGTCAGTCCGATCTCAGATCAGAGTTACTCAGCGAAAAACTAAAGCAAAATAACGCCAACATCGCGTCGCGATCTGATTCCAGTTTGTTTTCTTAAACATTTTACCATCGTCACCATCGTCATCGCTGTTGTGCCAGCACCGTCAGCCGTCTAAGGGAATATCATCGATGGAGCTCTATTTAGTAAGTTGAAGAAAAGTGAGAGCGCGTGCAGCCGATAATTTTAGCTTATTAGCCAGTTTACGATTTACGTATAGATGAGTGGCGGCCACCGCAGGCACTCCGGCACTCAGATAGCCTCACGATTACAGTGCTTCTTAAACTTTGTAAAAACTAGTGTGGATGTGTTTGTGCTTCTAAGAGTATAGTATTATAGAAAAGAATACCGAAAATCTCTTAGAATGAAGAGAAAATCTATTAGGACTTAAGAGTATTGTTATATTGCCTTATGCCTGTCGGACGCTTCCCTTATTTTTACAAAATTTAATTATTCAATTTTTTTTTTTTAGATTTTACTAGCGGTGTTCGTGCTGATGATCAGTTACTTCTGGTGCCGGCGTGAATCATCCATTCCTGGCCCTTGGGGAATTCCGGTGCTTGGGTTCTTGCCCTTTCTCAATAAAAAAGCACCATACAAGAGTTTACTGGAACTTTCTCACAAATACGGTCCTATTTATAGAATACGCCTGGGATCTGTGTCCACCGTGCTACTGTCAGATGCTTCATTGATAAGGGAGGCCCTAAGGCGAGAAGAGTTTACTGGAAGGGCACCACTTTATATTACACATGGTATAATGGGAGGATACGGTAAGCAGCGCAAACATGAAAACGAAAAACTTAAGCGACGAACTCGATTATTCTTTGACTAACAAAATGTTAACTAACTTTTTGCAGGAATTATATGTGCTGAAGGCCTACTATGGAGGGATCATCGCCGTCAGTCAATTGAATGGCTAAGACGACTCGGAATGGCTAAATTTGGACCTTCACGTGAAGTTCTGGAAAAAAGAATTCAATCTGGCTCAGTAGAATTCTTGAATGTACGATAATGATGAGTCACTTGGCCGTCGATGGATGAATGAAAGCGAGTCTGATTCTGAAAATTTTTCCTCTTCTCAGGCAATCAGAATTGATTCCGCGAAGCGTCTCACCATCAATCCAATGCATGCCCTCCACCACTCTCTCGGGAATATCATTAATGACTTGGTCTTTGGTGTTACATACGAAGAGGATGACGTCACCTGGAAATATTTGCAGACACTTCAAGAGGAAGGCGTCAAATATATTGGAGTGTCGGGTGTTGTGAATTTTTTGCCATTGTTAAGGTAAATGTTTTTGGTGATTAATGAGTTTCAGGAACAAAAAAAAAAAAAGTTCCATGTTCTTTTAATAATCTCTTTTGAGCCTTTGAAATTTTTAAACACACTGCAAACAGGTTTTTGCCAGCAAATAGAAAGACAATAAATTTCCTATTGGACGGGAAAAGGCGAACCCATGCCATTTATGATGAAATAATTGAGAAACGCAGGATAGCCATTACTAGTGAAAAACATTCTGAATTTGTGCCCCGATGTATTTTAGACCATTATCTGATGGAAAAGGAAAGGCGCAGTATCTGCAATGATCCATCAGTTGAATTGTATAGTGATAAACAGCTTCGACACCTGCTAGCTGATCTTTTTGGTGCTGGAGTTGATACAACTATAACAACGATCCGATGGTTTCTACTTTATATGGCAAAGAATTCAACTTACCAAAATCTTCTGCGATCGGTATTGTATAGCTAAGCGCTTAGTTATGAATATATTAATGGATTTAGTGCTGTCTTGTTCCTTTTTTGTGTTTTGTTTTTTGTGTTTCTTTCTTTCTTTTTTTTTTTATAATATTTTGGTATATTTTACTTATTTCAGAAATTGTCTGCATATCAAACGAACGAGCTTAACTTGGCTGACCTTGAAAAACTTGATTTCCTCCGAGCTTGCATAGCTGAGACTCAAAGAATAAGAAGTGTTGTACCGCTTGGAATTCCTCATGGCACCAATGAAGTGAGGAAATTTTAAATTAGAATTAATAAATTTGTTTGCTTTTTTTCTTCTTTTTTTCTTTTTTTAACACAATAATTAATGTTGGCTGCTTTGTGATTGATAGAATACCATCCTAGGAGGATACGAAATACCGAAGAATACGATGATAATTCCATTACAATGGGCCGTACATATGGATCCCAAAGTGTGGCCAAATCCTGAAAAGTTTGATCCTTTCAGATTTTTAACAAAGATAGATGGGAAATTTATGCCTCCTCAAGAATTTATTCCATTCCAGTCTGGTTAGTTGAACAATTATTTGGGAAGAAATCGGGAAAAAATTCAATGATATCTCGTTGATGTTACAATTTTTCTCTCTTCCTTTTTTTTCAATTTTATTGACACGCTAATTCCATTCCATCAGGTAAACGAATGTGTTTGGGCGATGAATTAGCAAAAATGTTGTTATGCCTATTTTGTGGAAGTATTTTACACAATTTCGAAATTAGTTTGCCACCATTCGAGGAGCTGGATATGGAGGGTGATTGCGGAATAACTTTGACCCCGCCAAATTATAGTTTGATCTTTAAAGAAATTCACCATCATCATCATCACGATCGCCATCAGCAACAAAAGTGAACGGAAGGGTGAAGAGGACAAGGTGATAATGCAGAAATTATGAAGACACGTGTTTATAATTTTTTTTTTTTTCAATAAATTTTTTATTGTAATTACTTACATACATACAATATATATATGAGTTTTATGGGCTTATATTTTTTAACAGTAAAATTGTAAAAACAGTAAAATTGATCATTGTACAAAAAGTTGCTGTAAATGTATATTGGCACTAGATGTTTGCATCATTTTTTGACTATTTGCTAATAATTAATATGTAAATCATAAATTAAAAACAATAAAAGAACACAATAAAAAACATACATGGCTAAAATATGGGTGTGGGTGTGTGAGTTTGTGTGTATTTTTGTATATTTTGAACGCAAATTTTATGAGATTTAACTAAATAATAAGGTTACTCGATTATGGTGAAAGTTGATGTAAGTGAGCGGAGGATTCTGTACAATTTAATGAATTTGTTTTTTTTTTTTTTGAAAGGAATATAGAATGAATTACGTATCAAGAGAGATAACTCCTAAAACTAAAACCACAGTTTTTTCTGTAAAAATTGAACACAGCGCTGGGTGGAATATCAAAAACATCATGCACAATGCCGGAACTTCTATGTTGTTGTTGTTGTTATCGTAATTATTATTATTATTATCATTATTTATTTTGAATCTTGTCACATCCTTGGATTTGTCAATTTAAAATGAAGTTTAGATGTTTCAATAATCTCTTTATGCTTTTGCATATGAAATTAATCGATTTTTTTTTCTTTTATTATGCATCATATTCTTTTTCTTCTTCTTCTTCCCCTTATTCATCATCACTAATACTAAATTTTAACTTTTTTCTTTTATATAAATTATGAACACTCAAAAATTAAAGGTCTCCGGACATATATAGGAACTAAACCGTGCTCTAAGGCCGCAAAAACCTCTAGCCGACTCCATAAATGAATTAATTGGAGCCAACATTTCTGATCGGACAATTATCAGTTGTCAGCAATGGCCTTGGTTTTAGCAACACTTTGTATATTTCTGGTGTTATCGTTACACCAACATTTCCTTTTAAGCTCGGCAATGGTTGACCTTCTGGCAAAAACATATCGAAGCAATGCAATAAAGATGTAAAGAATAAGAAAACTTCCATTTTAGCCAATGTATCTCCCAGACAACGCCGCCTTCCATATCCAAATGGGATGAAGAATTCTGGTCGCCGAACTCTTTGTTCTTCATCTAAAAATCGGTCTGGATTGAATTGTTCTGGTTTATCCCATAAATTTGGATCCATATGTACGGCATTGATAAGTGGTACAACATGACAGCCAGCTGGAATTTTGTATCCATTAATTTCAACGTCTCTGTAAAGTAAAAGAAAAAAAAAAGTTAAATTAAATTTTATTTTATTAATTTTTTTTTTATCACAACTATCATTGTTATTATTACATCATTCACATGTAAGAGTGGGAAAAAATTGTTAAAAATGGTGTAATTATCTCTCACTCTGTCTTAAACTTATGGCAAATCGAAATTAGTTGAAAACTAACGAAGTAGAAACAGTACTACGTATGCTTTCCGCAAAATAACTACGATAAAAGTATCAGTTAATGAACCCTTTCTCCCCATATTAGACAAGGAAAACCTCTATTATCAATGAGCTAACATTTGGTCATCCTAATAGAAAACTAAAGGCAGTTTCTATGCAGTAGAAAAATATTTGTATGCAATATTAAATAAGATTACACAAAGCATTAATTTTAGCTGGAATTAAATTGAGATTTGGTTGGAATACGCCCCATGAATTATTGCGTCCTTTTAGTATAGGTTACAAGAACAGGTCTTAGGGTAGTCAGTATAAAGTAATAGAAATTATCCAATTGCGAGAAACCAAGCCGAAAAGGCTTCTAATGTGGACCAAAAAGAAATAAAAATAAAGACTCGCTAGTATATTCATAAAAGTTATTTAGGTACGAAGAAAAGAGTAAAGTATATGCTTCGAATAACTATTTGCCGGTAAATAACAACGAGTAATATAATTCATTCTATTCAAACCAAAATATGCCAAATCCCACAAAGCGGAATAGAATTCAGCAGTGAATTGAAGTACATATTCAAAAATTTCTACGCCCGAAGTGCAAAATTTGAATTCAGTTCAGTTGAATTTAACTATTAATTTATGCATGACTTCAATGGCTGTGTCGATGCTGATGCCAATGCCAAATCGCAATCCGAAATGAATACTTACTAATATAATATCAATTTAAATGAATCCTTTAGAAAGGTCAGATATAAACAACATACTAAGCACCAAAGGATTTAAGATAGAACTATGAGGGAACCAATCTGTTTTTAATTTATGGAGCAACGTATAAAACCTCAACTGATTTGTCTATCTAAACTTAGCATAAATGTAATAAAAAAAAAAAAAAAAACTATACCAAAATATACATTCTCTACTGATCCAATTTTGCACATAACATGCTGACCCATAAGTGAAATCGATCGAGAATTAATGTCGGCCCCTTTACCTAGTCATCCCATGATACCCGAAACAGAACAAAAACAACTTGGGTTAAAAATTCTTGTTCTACATACAAATATAATGGGGACCATGACGTCTTAAGTGCCAAGCGCGGATTAATGACTTATCGCACTTGGAATATGAATCGATTCACTGCAGGCTATTAATTTCACTAGGCTGCATTAAGTATATATTTTATATATATATACATATGGAAAGACTGTAGCTACGCTGAAAGTCGATTTATTCAGTATCAATGCCGCAAAATCATCGACAAACTACTAAGTAGTAGTAAAAGTAGTAGAAGTGGTAGTAGTTTTCCCTCCGCTTGAATATTTTTCTCTTTTTTTTCGCACTTCTTTTTTGCACGGCGGTGACGGTTCAAGCCCCTCGTTGATTGCAATGTCGCGATACTGCCCGCTAAACTGAGATCATCACCAGTTTTGCATTGTATACATACGATGACAGTGTCTGAACGAACGTTTACGTAACGTTATTTAATTTTTACAAAAACGAAAAGTTCACATATCAACGAAGATGGCAATTTCACCAGGTTACCGTCGCGCCAAAGTTTATTTGGACAGGGTAATGTGAAGAAGTAATAACAATACAACAACAATGAATTATGTATGCAATCAAGTATTCATACATACTATATAATGTTACTTAAACTTTTATGCTAAGTTAAGTATAATTAACAATAAAAAGTAAAAATAATAATAATAATAATTACCTTGTTGGGGAGTGTGTTGTGGCCAATGGTACAATGCTTGATCGCCTCATTACCTCCAAAATTGTTGCTTCAACGACAGGCATTTTTTTCAAATCTTCAGTACACGGTAGCCTGTGACGGCCAACAACCTGGTCTAACTCTTGTTGCACTAGTCGCATCTTGTCTGGATGATGAAGCATAAATACAACAGCCCAGAGTAGGGTGGTCTTAATTGTTTCCATACCAGCGGAGAATAGATCAGCAATAACTTGCATAATTTGTGTTTCTGTAAATATTGCAAAACAAAAACTCCAATAAGTGATATAATATCATACATATGAAATCTATTGAATATCAATAGGAAAAATATAAAGAACAGTACCATAGGAAAGATACAAAAAAAGAACGCAGTAAGTTTACTTACCAGCATCCTTTCCCTCAAACAATTCCGAGAAACGACCTTCTTCCTTGGCTTTTTCAATCTCGTCCAAATAAATATCAACCAAATCACGAAGATTGTCCCGATCAAATGTACGTTTGTGTTCATCAATAACTTCCTTGTAGAATTGAAGCATTTCTTCGCGATTCTTTTCGATCTTATTTTTTGCACTTAAATTTCCAGGTAAATATTGAACAATCGGAATATAATCGACTGTAGTGATTTCCCCGAATAGACGCATACCCTCCTCAATTAAGAAATTGAATCTTCTAAACTTTGGATCATCAATGGTAAATCGAACCCCCATCATAACATCACAAATAACATTGCTAACAGCAACAGAAATTGCTGGCGCCAAATCTACTGGCCTGTTAGCAGCACAATCCTTTTGTAATGTAAGAATGCACTCTTGAACTTCCCTCTGAAATTTTATTATAATTTTATTGTTAATAAAATAATTTCAAATTACTGTACACTTCATTTCAAGATAATTACCATTATTCGCTTTTCCATTTGATCTTTTCCCCTTGCCATATAAGTCATTCCGAGTAGCCTGAGTTTTTCATGAAGAAATTTTCTTTGATCCTTCCATAATTTTCCGGTACTATTTATTATACCTGCAGGAAGGAAGAATATATTTTTCAAATAAGTATCACTTTTTCACTTCTTTTTTTTTTTTTTATATTTCACTGCAAAATTTTATTCAATTATGCGGGAAAGGTGAAACATAATTGTACAGAACAATATTTCTATAAATATGTATATGGTCCACGAATATGTCGAGGCCATTAAATTAATTTCTCGAAAGGGAATAATTTTAATGCTCTCCACAAATTAAATTCATCAGAAAAATTTAAAAACTATGTAGGTAGGTATTAAACAAAATTACTTACCAAATCCTTTAAGCGTCTGCATAAATGGAGTATCTGGCCGTCCTGTAAATTCCTCGCGACGAAAACAATCTCTTATTAATTTGTAATCACTCAAAACAACAGTTAACTGATTTCCAAGGCGAACAGAAAATATTGACCCGCACTTTTTAGCCAATTCCAAAAATGCTGTATGTTTCTCATGACCCATAAATGTAAGATATCCAACAATTGGAAAACCCCACGGACCCGGAGGAAGTGATTTTAATTCCTTTAATCGTTCCACTAGCCACTGAACTGTTTTTATCGTCGATAAAACACAAATGAAAACTAACAGAACATCGCCGGTCGTCATCTCATAAAATCTCTTCAAAATATAATTCGCGATCATTTTCAGTTAAAATTTTTTCTGTCTTTCTCACTTTGAGGCTATATAAACACAATTCTCAAACTTAATTAATTATAGTAAAAAAAAACAAAAACTGTTCGAATCAGGGTTCCATAAAAATTTTCCCACTGCACTAAATAAATTAAACCTTTTTTTTTCAAAATTTTCAAAACCGTAATAAGTTCTTATCGCCGCTTTTCCTCAATAACACATATATATATACGAACGAAATGAAACAACTTTGCCGCTTAGGCTTTAACGTAGATTACGAACTCCGACTAGACCCGGAGTTTTGCACTATGTGAAGTTCACATGTCCTTGCTACTTTTATAAGAGCCGGCTCAATTGGAAAGATCTTGAGGAGGGGTAAGCTCACAAATGTTATGGAGAGAAAACGTTCAGGCCAAATGAGAATCAATTGGGCTTTAAAGAGGTATGCAATATACAGTACACAACACAAGAAGAAAGAAACACATGAAAACTATTCGTGTTGGAGGGAGTTTTAAGCGCAGCTCGAACCGTCGTAGTCGCGTCGGGGCGTCTTGATCATTCACTGATCTTTCTCAAGCTGATCGCATATATACATACATACATATGTTTTCAATTCCCCAAACGCGAGTTACGCCAGTCCGCCAGACCATGGCCCAGGCGCAGGCCTGTGTAGCAAAGGCGCGTAAGCCGTTGAGATCTAAACAAGCGCTGAGCGTGTGTGATCAACTTTTGGTGCCGCAGCCGGTAAATATTTGAAGAATCCACGAGCATAAGTGGCTTGCGCAGCTTGAGAAATCGCTGAAAATCATCCAATGATCAGTCAGTAGTCGATATTAGAGCATTGAGGGACAACTACACAACGTACACCTACCTACATACGTACAAGAAGATTTTTTGTGTTTCCAATTAAAAACAATCGGGAGCTTATTTGAGAAAGAACGAAGTGTAGTTAGGCGATTGTTGAAAGACCGGAAGTCTTTTAGTAAAGAGTTCAGATTGAAAATCGATACCAAATCTGCTCATACTTACATATATATTTGTGCTATTTCTCAAATAAGTGAAGCATGTTCGATTGGTTTTTTATGGAAAGTAGTCCGTAAAGTGATTTACGATTTTGGCGCTGAATACCGACTGTGACTGGTTACAGATAAATACAGAAGAAGAAAAAAATGTTCAGTAATTCCGTTCTATCTGTCTTTCCGTATTGTTTTTGTGCCAGTAAAGAGAAGTGAATCTGAGGTTTTTTTTTATGTTATTGGAAGTGGAAGGTGTATTTATGAAAACCCATGGACTTTACTCAACAAATCCCTAGCTACAACAGTGTAACGTGTGTAATACTGGTGCCTCATGTTCTAATGTTATACCTACCTTCGTTATAATAATTGCGAATGCAAATTTTCGGGGAATGCTTCTCCATGGAATTTTATTTCTAGCAAGTTTTTATTTTAATAGAATGACCACAGTCGTGTTGAATATTGAACCGCGTTCATCTCCGAATTAGCAGAAAATGCAGCACTTCAAGACATTTCCTAAATTATATGGATACAATTACTATGATATCTAACTAAGATCACATATAGAACCAAGCAAAGAGGCGCGATGCTTAGCTTTTTCCTTAGATGTTTTATTGTTTGTGCACTTTGTTAGCAACAAAAGTAAATAACATGAGATCTTACCATATCCAGCTGCTTCGGTTGTTGTTTGTACCTGATCTAATGGGATGCTATAGTTACATATATACTCGTATATAACACTATTGTACCTGGACCGAATGACTTCAAAAAAAAATATATATAAAAATGAAAAAAGTGTGTTGTCCTTGCTTTCGGTGATTTTCTAAGCGAATATATTTATTATATCCTCTAGCAGATTCACTGTAAAAAAATCACAATTTGTTGCCACAAATCTTAGATATTTTTCCCTAAAATGTGGGGAATATTCCATAAAATTGTGCAAAGTTTTTACTGTGTCATATTTTTCAGAATTTCAGTTTACTTAATTAAAAAAAAAAAATAACGGAACACTCGAAATCAAATGAACCATGTCTCAGTTTTCTGCAATTAAGTCTCGCTGAAAAAAATTCAGAACGTTTCCGATTTTTCAACTTTCAATTTGCTGAATTTTTTCAGTTTGCTCATTTCTATAAACTATCGTGACTAATGAATGCTATAACATTTTCTTCCGATTTTTAAGAATTTTGCTGAATAATTGTCAGTGGCGCGGAAATTTTGCGAGTACAAGTTCAGAAGGTTTTGTGAAAATTTTCCAAACGGAGAAATTCATTTCGGTCGTAGAAAATAGGAAGTAAGTGCGGAACGTAAAATGTCGAGACTATAATTATGCGTCTGTTAATCTCTTAATTTTTGAAATCTTTGTACTAAAAAAAAAAAAAAAAAAAAAAAAAATCTTTCAACTAATAACACTATGTAGGTCTTCCACACAATAAAAACATCTGTGCTACTGGATAGTCTAAAATTCAGTTTTGAGATTCAGTAAAACTGTCTCATTCCCTACTAACACTGAATTTTAGGTTATTGAAATTCAATAAACTGAAAGTACGGAAAATGTGACATCAGCCTTAGACTGCATATAGGCTTTCGTATTCCGTAACCGTAATATAATAACTTGAGACTTATCATATCCTGCCATCGTATATTTGACTCCGAATTAAAAACTTCGTAACTAAATTTAGTGATTTTAAAGCATATAAGAGTACTTCATCCATCCTCTAAGTCTCACTTCAAATAAAATAAAAAATAAATAAAGAAAAATTATTTAGAAGAGAAGTGTATCCAGATCCATAGTTTTCTTCTTCCCTCAGAGACATTCTTTTGTTTTTTTTAATAGTTAAATTTACAAACAATCCGCTCAATCGGGAGACATTGGCGTAGCAGACATAACCTTCAGAGTTGTCCACAATTCAAAAAGTTCATAGAATAGAAAATAAAAATATAACATAATTCGCAAAGAACTCCGTAAGAAATTAGAAAAATATTTCTAACGCATGATCGAAATAAATAAAACTACAGCGGAAGCGCGACATTTGTAGGTGTTCTTTATTTATTAGTGCTACTGAGGTTCGCGTTAAAAAAAATTTGAAAGTTAATAAGGGTGAAAACTGAAAGAAAATCAGCCTACATCACAATTCCAAGAAAATTTTAATAATAGCTCGCAACTAATATGAGGATCTATTAATATTACTTAAGTTTTCAATAGAAGAAAGAAAGCTTAGAAAATTCATTACGATTCGTCTTAACTTCTCCGAAATAACATGCTTTACCTTCTGCAGTCATATCAACGATTTTATGCTAATTTGGATATGTACAAAACTTAAAAACTTGTCCGATATTTCCAAACGATTTTATAAAGATATCTGTAGCTAGTCTCTAATGGGGCCTTTCACATGCCTGGTCAATTGGTGGCTTGATTTTGGAATTATTCGAAACTTATTCTGACGAGCGATTTATTTCGATAATTATTATTTTAGCTCTTATGTTATTTTTTTTTAACTTTATTATTATTTATTATAATTATTATTAAATTGGGGAATGCAGAGAGAAATTCCGCCTCTCATCTAGTAACTGCGACATAAGGTCTCACATTTTGTGCCCCAGGGGAAACCATTCGAACTTAATAAGCTCTTTTACAAAACCTATAACGTTCTTGGGGGGCCATCTTTAGAACATCCTTTGGCAATTGGAATGACTTTTTTATATGCTTTAGCCTTTTACTGCCAAGAGCTTCACACTTGCAGAGAAAGTGTTCCGTAGGTTTGTCGTTTTCCATATAGAAGCATCAGGTTTCGTTATTGACCTTACCCATCTTCTTCCCCATATAGCACAAAATTACCCAAGGACATTCCATTCTTGTCCCAAAGATCCCATAGCTTTCCCGGGATAAACAGGAAGTATTCAGTAGGTATGTACTTAGGACCTTTTTTCTAGGAGTTATTAGAAATTGGGATATCCCGCATCTACTCTCTATGGGAACATTCTCAGTATTTTACAGACAAATGTGCTGGACAATTTTGGGACAAACATGGGAAATTTGTTCTTCCAGAATTTATTTCGGTACGTTATCAGATTCTCGTGGTTTGCGTGACTCTCTGGTGGAAGCACTAATTTGTTGCTTAGTGTGCTTCCATGTGTCGTTTTTGGAGAACAAAAACAGAACAACAAAATATCTATTGAAAGAAGCCATATGAGAACTGCATTGTTTAAGCCAGCTAGATGCGTGAAGCTATATTAGAATTCTACTATCTTCTGTAAATTCTTCTTGTTTTGGCAAAGTTTGTTAGTTGTACATTTCAGAACGTGATTTTTTTGTAAATTATGTGTTAAAAATATTGAATTTATGTTTTGTGCAAATGCATACACCTCTAGCATATACTTTCCAGACATTATTATTATTTTGTTATTTGTTTTTTTGTAAAATTGAATACACATAAATAAAATTCTACAATCCCAGAAATCTCAAGCAACATCCTAAGATATTCCGCCATACATCCTGCTAACAAACTAGGGGATCCGTAAGACGTCCTAGGTACGTTTGCAGCGGGAATTTTATATTATTGAATGCGTTAACTGTTCCTAAGTACAACCACAGGAAATCCTGTGGGAAGTGCATGGGATCAACCAGGGACATCTTTTTGTGCTGTGTGGGTCAGACGATATCTGAGTGAGCAATGCCGAGTATGCAAGCCATTTATGAGCCATAGTTTTTTCCGGCTGAGCATGAAGATTATTTTTGTCCTAAGTTGCGAATATGAGATGAATATCTTCGCCTGTCTAAGCCCTGTGATATTTGCCTAGTATACTAATTTAATTCTATCCTTCAAAACCTTAACTTATGCCAAAAGGAGGATCATAGAGTGGCCAAAAGCAAGCTCAGGGCCAATAAACAAAGATGCGTAGCCTTCCTTTGCAAGAAAGTCGGCAATATCTTTGCTCTTGATACCTTTCGGTACCAGAAATTAGGATTATCTTATTTATTTCAACTAGTTGATTCAAGACAATAAGACACTCCCAAACCAGTTTAAATTCAAATGTATGCGAATTTGGCATTTCGAATTCTACTTGGCTTTTTGATATTATATATATTTTTGCACCACGCATGTTTTTTGTATGATTTCACGAGCAAAGAGTTTTATAGCCTGGATTTCAGCCTGCGAAAAACTGTCGCACGTGAATATACTAAACTTCACTTAAAATATTTAACCTAAGTTTTATGCTTTTTGTCTTGCTATTAGCTGCTACTTCTGTACTCTTTTCATCTATATAAATTTTTTAGTTACGAATTGATTTTTATAAAATTTTTCATACTACCTAAGCTCGAAAACTTTCGAAATTTTTTTCGGATCACAGACTTTACTTTTATTTTTTGTTTCTTATTAAACTCACAATGCGAATTATGAATTATATTTTTATAAACCAACCGATAACTACTACTAAATATTCTAACTTTTGGCATTTAAAACGTTTCGAACTACGAAAAAACTTATTGTTCGATCAAATTAACTATTTTTAGCCGCCTATTATGTAAATCTGTATAACTCGGTAGTAATTTTGCTACTCTACGGAGACTGACAGTGCTCTCTTCACTAATATTCATAACACGGACTGCTTCATTTTGTATTTCATATGGGGCAACTTTTGTTGGAAGGGATGTGACAAAAATCTTAATTTCAACTTATATTCTCAACTTGTATTAAGTTCAACACATTTCATATACATTCGAAATTATTATTATTTGGAAACTTATCTCCTATAACATTAAATGTTCCTTAAACTTGACTTTCGTCTGTCCATCTAGGTATGGGGGACAGAGAAAAGATTACAAATGTTGTATTGCTATCTATTTCTATTCTATACAGGGTGCCCCAGACTAATATGACTATATTTTGCCAAATTATTCCTCGTCCAGGCAAGTAAGAAATTGTATGGTGAGGCGGGGCGGGGTGGGTGGTGTACAATATCACCCTACCGAATTACAGGGTGATTAGTAACATATGCTCTTTTTTTATTAAAATCCCTATATCTTAAAAAGTACAGGGTTTATTATACGGTTTACCTGAAGACGGTATTGTATGCCGAACAGTAAGGTCTTTCTAATGAATGATAAACCACCCGTAACAGTACCTCTCCCCACTTTACAGCGCTTCAAATGCAAAATTTCGGTTTGTAAATTTTTATATTTTTATTTTTCTGTTATTTTTTAAAAATATGCCCACTAACACACATTTTTGTTATAAAATTTCGAAAGCACAGAGTCTCCTCTTTAATCTGACATTTTTTTCTTTTTTCTATCATCCTCATATTCAATTTCTTTCAATGTAATAAAAAATCATCTTGGAGCATGCACTTAAATGATATTTTGAGTTCAATAAATTTTCTTTTCGAGCACAAAATAATCAGTTAATATGGAGGTACCTACTTGTTGCTTGTATACTGGTTAGCTCAACTGCAACTGATGTAGTTGTTAAAAATATCTGCAATCACTTTCAAAACATAACTTTGTATTGTCACCTCTTTGTACAAATTTCATTGTTAAAATGGTGTTTCGCATCTATGTAAACAACGTTTATTCGAAAAGTAGAAATTCCTATAACCAGTTTCATAAAATTTTATAATCTGTAGAATTTTTCAGCCAGCAATAAAAACGTCTAGAACCCTTCATTTTCACAGTATACGGAAGAAACGCATTTTTTATATGAGATCACCAATAACGGATTGCCTAATTTAGTCCACCTTCGGAATTGTATTTACTATTTTTTAAATGTACTGTATACATAATTTCAGATCTCT
Organism: Dioctria linearis; assembly: GCA_963930735.1. Taxonomy (NCBI): domain Eukaryota; kingdom Metazoa; phylum Arthropoda; class Insecta; order Diptera; family Asilidae; genus Dioctria; species Dioctria linearis. Next base: position 87,624,148 of record OZ005742.1, read on the forward strand.
ACTTCAATGCGTTTTCTATTAGTCTCTAAATATATAGTGAAAAACAAAATTTTTGTACGGCAACCTAACGAAGGAGTTACCTGATTCCCCTCATTTTCGAACTTGAATCTACAATTTTTCTTAAAACGCCTGTGATCAAAATTGTAGCTCTCTCACGTACGTACGTTCCCGAGTTATCAAAATGACAGACGGAAAAACCGACAGACGGACTGATGGACGGACAGACGGACATGCAAAAATCAAAATAACTTTTAATATTATGCGTGAGTGTCCATCCATTTTGCTCTATCGGCATTATTTCTGGGCCTCACAATGGGAATGGCAAACTATGAGTTTTTTAACCAGATATGAACGATTTTTCTTCAACCTCAAAGGTTTCTCCTCAAAGGTGTGAAATAATATTGAGGAGAAAATTGTAAGTTCGTAAAAAGTCATTATAATATCTCATTGTCCCAAAAATGAGATAGGGCACAGATCTATAGTATGTATATCGGTAGTGATCTCAATCCGCCCCTCTATTGCCCTGAGTGGACCATATTTGAAAAAAATTATTAATAAGGACACAGCAAATTTTACTTTAGTTTATATTTCTTTGCATTTTTTGCATCCTTCAAGAGGTTCTAGCATAAAAAATATTACGAAACAATCAAATAATATTTTCCTTTTTCTAAAGCCAATATTTTCTGTAATTATTTATTTTTTTAATTTTGGAAGAAAAACAACAGAGCGAAAGAACAAGTTTCTTATATGCAAATCACCTCTGGTTAATATTCGAAATAATGTACATTGCCACGTTTAAAAAAATATACATTACTTGTCTTTATCACGAGGTTACAAATAAAATGAGAAATCTTCTCAAAGACGTTTCTCGACATATAGAACAGCTTTCTTAAAGTTGCTAAAAAAAAACTGAAGTAACTGTCAGAATAGGAAACTCGCACTGATCATTTGCACCCCCTAAAAATGTAAGTGTTATAAGAACCAAAAGTTTAAAATTTGAAAAGTGGAAATCATATTTCTCATAACAAAAGCAACATGAAATAAAAGTAAGCACATAAATGTACTACCAACTTCAAATAAGGAACACAAAATTTTTTAGTTTTCAAAATCCTTTAATTTATACCTACATATATAGTATGTCAAAACTTATAAAAACCGAAATTAGAATTTATGCGTAATTAATCAAAGCAAGATCGCATTAATTAAAATGCTGGTACATATAAATGTATCACGCAGCATTGCTGCACCTTTACCGCGAAATGTGAAACCAATTAACTTTTGGCAATTATGTCATTGCCCTCTGTGCAATACATTAATCTTAGTTTAAGTTCGCACAAGAGCAGAGCTCGTTTTCTAACCCGTGCATTATGGCCGGGCCAGTATTAACACCCTGCGTTATCAATGTTTAAACCTTCACCGCCATAATTATCAAATGCAATTTAATGGCTCTAATTATGATACGGATATGGGTGGGAAAGTTAGCCGTTGATATTGAATGTAGTGACTGACCGGACTTTTGTAATTCAAGCCTGCTAGAGTCTGGAAGCAAAAGGTGCTGATCTAGCTAGACTCTATTATAAACATCTGGGTGACTAGGCATGGTCATTCACATCGTCGTGTGACTAGACTCATATATAAAACCCGCCACCGAATCTTTTTATCATCTGAAATTCATAAACAAATTCACATGTATGTAGGACCACGATTTTATATAAATTACAGGATATGAAATATTAGAAATTACTCGATGAAGAATATCAAATTTCTAACTGGGAATATTAAAATACTATGCAAAATCTAAAAATAATAATTCACTTATGTTTATAACTGGATCCAAAATAATTCGGAACAATGAAATTATTCTATTAGATACATTTTCCAATACTAAAGTGTGGATGGGTGGATCTATATCAGAGCAGCAACTGAAAAAGATCGGTGCAAATAATTCCAATTAGCCTTACATCGTCTTAAAAAATATTTCATCATCAACACCTTGTGCTAGTCTTTTGGAGTATCATCATCAACACCTTCTGCTAGTCTTTTGGAGTATAACTGATAAATTACATGGGAAATTTTAAAATCCAATAAGAAAGCAGTTTTGCGTTATTGTTTCGAAGAGGAGGATTACAAATATATTGTCGGGATATATTTATAATACTTTCACATTTAATCAAAACTTTTTCACAACATTACACAAACATTTTTCTGGAAGAATTATACTTTTTTCACTAACGAAATAGAATGCTAACTAAAGAAATAAATTCATTTTTATACATTCACATAAATTATTCACCATATAAAAAGCGCCTGTATTTATTATAAAGAAGAGAGGCTTCCTTATTACAAAATTATTTCAAATTCATAACGAAATCTAATAAATTCATTTCATTCATTCTGGAGCTTATAGGGAAAAATCCACAGAATTATGGGTGAAGTTCGGGTTGTCTTTAATACCTACAATTACCTACAATTTCAATGCTTTCATTCATATCCACTATAACTACTCATTTCCATCCCCTAGAGTAATTTTTCGCACTTCATTTTAGAATGGTTCGTCTGACAGTAAAAATTTCATAACCAATTTCATAACTTTTTTCATTCCGAAGTCCTCGTCAGTAGCTCAAAACCGTACAGCAGTGAACTTTTGCTACACAGTAAAAAATGATTCCATAAAGTGAGTGGCAACAATTTGTGCTACACAGGTTAGACATTTGTCGATAAAATTAGGGAAAGCCCCACCTTGAAAAACTAAGATTAGATTTTTATCCGTAAAATATAGGTAGGAATTTTGGTTTTTCCCCCCTAAAATTTAGGGAATATTCCGTAAAATGTACGGAATTTTCATACTTTTTTTATGTTTTTCCCTAGATTTTAGAGAATATTCCCTAAAATGTGGGGAAGATTCCCTACAATATAGAAAATGTTAAATTGTTGTTTTGTTTTTTGCCCTAAAATGTAGGGACTATTTCCTAAAATTGAAATAATAATCCCTAAAATGTATTGAATAGGTTATAGCACCGCACCACTCTCCACCATAGGTGAAGATGATAGAAGACCGCCCCTTTTAAAAAAACATAAGAATGAGCTAAATAGCACACTTCTTAAGACCATGACACATTAAAAGCAGGAAGCAGCAACAGAATCAGTGACTTGTCAATTACACATATCAGGTGTAATAATTTTTAAAAAGTTGATGTTAATTGTTAATTAATTTGTTATTTCTAACAAAATTAATTAGTATTCCTCCAAAGACATTTTGTTTTTCTTGCATCAAATCTCTTGAATACTTCTAAAAGAAAGGACGCCAACAACGAAATAACAATTTTAACTCTCTTTAAATTGGCAGTACTGAACAGAAGCAGAATTTTTTGAGATTTGACCAACTTTCAAGTTCTGCTTCTGCTGCTGCCGTTGCCCCTACTTTCAATTTGTTAGTGCTCGAACAGTTGCATGCGTTTAGCAAAAAATTCTGCTTCTATCGCTGTTTATTGAAAATCTATATATGACTTGTTTTCAAGAACAATATGTGAATTATATAAAGGAAAATATGTTTCCATAAAAAATGTAGCATAATACCGTTGAATGTTCTCTTTCTTATAACCAAGAGAGCTTAACATTTCGGGAATTTTACGTACTTTAGAGGTTTTCTGGCGCCAGATACGTATATTCATTGAATGTTCCATTGATTTGGGGAAATTAAATAGATTTTCCCTTTCTATCAGAGAAAATTACATTTATTTTTAGGGACAAACGTATCTTAAATTTAGGGAATAGTCCTAATATTTTTTACAGTGTAGTATAAGTGAAAAAATTGCGATTTGGGTATGACAACCTTATAAAGGGCTTAAACTATTTTTGTGAAATTGCAGCAACCAATCATTTGAACCAATCAACTGAAAAAAAAACTCCATCCACCATTTTCAGCTCTGTGCGGCTATTATCATCTCCAAATAAAATTTATTTGCTGTATGATTGTACTTTTTCTTAAATCATGTGGATCCAGTTCTCAGCATTGGAAAGGTCATTGTTCGAACCCACTGAAGCAAGCCAACAAGACAAAGCGGCCATTTGCGGAGATTCGAACACCAACGCATATCTAAGCTGAGTACTTTCGCACGAAGCGCTCCTTACTTGTTGCTTTAGGCCAGCAAATGCATCATATGTATGACTACTCTCATGCAACAACTGTTGGATAGGTTACGCAAAGTAGAAATTTCGCAGTAGGGCAAATAGAAATTTTTATGTAGCGGTTTCCCGTGCTTAGCCCTTTTAGAACTAATATAATACTTTTATAAAAAATACACCATCCCCGAAGTTTCACCAATTTCTGTTACCGCATTTAAAATTTGTATCAAATATATAATAGAATAGTATCGCGATAAATCAAGTCATATTTGCCCCATATCATATTTTTGCCACAAAAGTTAGTATTGGTTTACCCCAAATCAAATTTGTGTATACATGGGGCATTAAATACATGAAGAACTTCAAACAATTTTTTTTTAAATATTGTCGTGATACACGCGCGGAAATTTAAAACTATATTTAAAATTAGATTGCTCCATGTGATAAGAACACTGCCATGTAGAGTAAGTCAAAATCAAGTTTGCCAAAATCTTGGATTGCCCCATGTAGGTGCAGCGATATTTTCTTATATAAATAGAATTCCTGTAGGTATTTAAAAAAAAAAAAGAGCCCTTTAAGGTATATTAAAAAATGTCCGCAGGACAGGTTCAATTTAATGCGAACTCAATTTTGATGACACCTGGCAGAAATAAACTTGGAACACTGAACAATTTAAGGACTGTATAAAAAGATATCCTATGAATTATGAAAGCAAAACGAGAAACCTTTTTTCTTTGTTATGTTATCAAATAATTTTTACTGAACTATTGCTAAATTATTTACATTATACACAACCAACATGATATAATTACTGCGTGCTATAAAATTGGTGAACTTTTTGCTTTACGTTCTTCATTGAATTTTGCGCAGAGACAGTATCGAACGTATCGGTCGCTCTTTTAAAAATGTCTATGTTAGCGGAGAATGTTTTCTGTTTTTGTTTTAAATTTTCTGTCAATATTAAATCATTATTTCTCTCGCTTTTCTGCCGTAGTAGCGAGTTGCTAAATCCGGCCAAAACAAAGCTGATGTATCATGCTCTAAAGAATGAAAGAAAGTGCTCCTGAAGACACTCGTTGAAGTTCGTTTTAACCTAAGTCGAATTTCATTTGGTAATTTTCGTACAAAATTCGGCTCCTGGATTTTGCAACTTGGTTCTTTTCTGATGTTCTGATCGGTGTTTTCCAAATATGCAAACTTCGTATGCCTTCTCTTCTTTTAATTTGATGAGCCGTAGCATATGACGTTCCAGCCTTATCAGCCATATCTCTCAACGACATGTTGGCATTTCATTTAAAGTTGTCTGCCATTTTTTTTAGGCAATCTTGGACACTATAAGATTTTCGAGATTTACTGAGAATATTTTGAATGGTTGTCTTCGGAATTTTAACTTTTGACTAAGCCTCTTTGAAATATATTCGGACTTTCCATATGAGCGGAAAAAATTAATTTGCGGCGTTCTCCTTGGTTGACTTCCATTTTTACTGCATACAATTGGCTTGCAATTCTAAGTGCACACCCTTGCCAGCGGTCCCTAATTTTGTTTACCTGGTGACGAGTAATGAAAGTGGAGGTGGGTGGTCAGTTTATTTCTGAAACAGTCCTTATTTCAAAACAATGTACCAATTGAAATCAACCAAGCTGGATTTAAAGATAAGGCAAAAGATATAAAATCTCTTTTAGTTTATCTTCCAGATCCGATTTAAAATTATTATCAACCAGTTTTTAATTCTCAAATAAGGAGTGTTATTGAGTTATTTCGTAATTTATTTTGATTCTGTTATATTTCACTGAAAGTAATATTTGAACAAGTAGTAACTCGAAAAAGCAAAATGAAGATAGTAGAATGGAGAATTTTGTTTGCATTCTCCTATTTTCATTAATTTATTTTTTCGAGGCACTCAATTCTGTTAATTAGTCGAACCAAGACTTGAAACTTTGCCAAAAATGTCCGTTTTTTTTCGTTTCATTTGTACCGGAGAATACCAAAAACGGCCTACTTGAACAAATATAAACTTTACGCAGTAAAAAAAATCAAAAAATTATATTCATTACGAATGAAGAAATGTATTTTTGTTTAGATAAACTAGAAAATATTCAATGCTTAATAAAGATGTTGAAGTAATAAAATATTTCTTTTAACTTTATTAGTAATTTGTTTTGCCCCATATCATACAAGCAATAGATTGTTTGGAAATCTAGTTTTGGCTCATTAACAACATAGTTCAAATTAATTAAATTATGCAAATTAAAAAAAAAAATATTGAACACTCTTTTTATAATAAAGTTCTGAACTTTAACTGCATTTATCTCAAAACTACAGTTTTGCATGTGGGGCAAAATAGTATTCAGGCGACGATTTGTGTTGACATAGATAAATTTCGCTGTCCCTAAAATAAAACTGTTCATTGTGAAAACGGTTTAACAAAATCTCTAAACGTATAGAAGGCCATTTCCAAAGGTTCCTTAACCATATTTTGCAAAAACCGAATTAAAGGCAATACTCTTTTTTTGTAGTTGCCCTGAATCGTTTGAAATGATATCCAGGCTCCAAAGATCACGTTTTCCCTCCCAAATTGCAGCTTGAAATGTAAAACTTTCCTCAGACTCGCCTTATCCACCCACAAGTCTCTTGATTTAATTTATTATTTATTTATTATTATACTCTAGTTTCAGTGGTGGCGAACCTATGACCCGCGGGTCAAACGCTGATCCATACATGAACAGACAATCAAAATATTAATCACTCAGCATTTTAATGAACTGAATAAAAAAGTTCAAGGAAATAGACATATTGCTTAAATGATGTGTGAAAATATTAGAAAATATTTGTGACGAATCTGGACATCTTTATTAAGGATTTGGAAATGAATATCATCAAATATTTTCCTCAATTACAAACACATTTTCAAAACACTATAATTTTTGGAAATACGCTTGACATTCAAGAAAATGCAATTAAGAAATATTTAATGATTATACAGGAAATATAAACATGCTTTTGAGGAGAGATTTAATCAATTTAAAACACATTTCACTTTATTTTATATCTATTCAAAACGGAATTCGAGACAATAGAGTTAACCAAATTTATTGGCGAGGTATCAATGATTTAGAAATGGAATTAGTTGAATTTCAAAGCAGCATAAGGTGGAAAAATAAATTTGAAAACTTTATTTCCGAAGTAGAAGGAAAAATGTCTGAAAGTAGTGCAAATAATAATGATCCTACATTAAAAATTGAAAATATTATATTATACGTATGAAATTCTTTACCAAATAATATTATAACAATGAAGAAACTTGCTTTTTCGTGTGAAAAATTGTTTTCTTAAGTGAATTTTGGTAGATTTTACAATAGAAATAAACTTAAAAATGAATTGACTGCGAAATATGTTAAATTAATGAATATGGAATATGAAGTTAAGAAACTATCTAAAAATAAACAACAACAGATTTCTCAATAAATATACTTCAACTTTGTGATCAGCTTTATTATGCACATACATACCTATAACCAAAAAACATTCAAAGAACATCTATATAATCTAAGTTATATGTTCTTTGCTATAACTATATCTATATAGGTTCATATTCCGTATTCATTATTTTAACGTATTTCGCAGTCAATTCATTTCCAAGTTTATTTCTATTGGTAGATTTTAGAAAATTCATAGAAAGAAAAACTATTTTTCACACGAATATGTGATTTTCTTTATACCTTGTTCATTCAAATAAGTGCAGGGGCGACTCCCGACTAGGCATGGTGTCACTAAGGTGTATCAATTTTTGATGTGGACCTTTATTTTTTTGTTCTTCACTTGCAAAAGTGACAACATAAATTTTTAGAGGATTTTGAAAGTGAAAACCAAAAAAAGTATTTATTCACCATCCTCCCTACCCACTTTCTAAGTGACGTCGGCTAGTAATAAAAAAATAATGAAGATAATTTGACCCACTGCTCAAAAAGGTTCGATAATGAAATCATAGAGTACACTAAGTTTGGCATTCCGTTTGTAACACCTAAATATAATACTAGTAGAGCAAAATGGACTGGACTCCCACGATAACTCGAGAACCCATGTACATAGAAAGTTGAAATTTTGCACACGGGCTTTTATAATAAAAGTAAATTAAAGCTCGAAAATGAGACAAGTCTTTAACTCCTTCGTAGGGATGCCTTATAAAAATTTCGTTTTTCATTATATACATATTTGGCCACTACCCGAGAATGCGTTGATGTTGCGAACTGAAATTTGGTACATGGCATTTTTATAGCAATAGTAAATTACAATTCAAAAATGGACTAAATCGAGCAAGCTCTTTTTGGTGTTGCCATATGAAAATTCGATTTTTCACTATAGGACACTGTCATCAGGATCACTTTTTGTCAATATCACGAGCATCAAGACCATGGACCACCTGTTGTTCGGGAGGAGCAATTTTAAGAAGGGGGCAATGTGGAATGCAATAAAGAGAGACAACTACTGGAAAAGGAAAGTTCACGTAAGATAAGTCATAAGATGTGGACAGTAAACAACTTCGGTTCCGAGAATCGATAATTCTGGAATGGAATACTCGCGAAGTTTCTGGAGAGTTTGTGGAGTATAAATATAGCAGTGAGTCTTCTCTTAAATAGTGCAGTGTTTACAAGTGAAAGTACATATATAACATGCAAAAGTCTTCTAATTGTATTGCGATTGTTTGAAATACAGTACGTAGCGATAACTAAAGTAGAGTAATATTATTTGTGAACTTTATATAAGTAAAAAGTAGAGCGAAATAAAGAGCTTCTGAATTATATTTGAAATATTGTGTTTAAAATAACAAACTAAGGCCACGCGTACAAAAATTACTTAAATAGCTTGTACCCAAACTAAAATGACGTCATTTTAATGGAAAGATTAGTTTTAAAAATGAAAATATTTATATATACATATTCTGTTTTATCAAATATTGTATATATGGTATTCGTTGAGTTGTTTAAAACCTTAGGGCAGTAATTTAAAAGCAAATCTTTATGATTTTGAAAAAAAAAATTTTCATTTAAAATCCCAATACTTTTCTGTACGGAACAAAAGATAAAATTTGTAAATTTATCTTTTTATTGAAAATGTCAATGTATTGGAAATCAGCAGTCTGCGTCCTGTGTAAGCCAGGGCTAAATAAACTGCTTTTATAATGCGGTATAAATTTCGTTTTTGAACGATACGACTTTATTAACTTTTCGTTCTTCTTGATTTTAAAAGACATTACAAAATAAAAGCTATGATAAAATTCACAGTCACATTAAAAATGAATTCTGGAATTTAATATTTCGTAAGTTTAAATAATAAAGCAAACTTTTGCCTTATAGCTATATTTACGTTTAACTAAATTTTTAGCCTAATTTAAAGCTCTTAGCACAGACAAGAAATACCCATACATATCCACGGTAGTATTAAGAAAGTGATGTATGAGAACAGCTCATAGCAAACCTCAATAACTCACTGATCTCGGCTAAATCACTAAATATATCATGGGTACGAACCAAACAAATTTTTTCTTACAATTGAAATCGACCATATTTGTTCAGAATTCGTGCGCATTATTGGTGGCTGTAGACGGTCCGAACGAATTCTGGCTGCAGCATTGTTGTTTGTTTCCGTCACTGAAGAGGATGGGGGGGGGGGGGATAACTAAATTACCCGATATTTATTTTCATATTTCACGACTAGGCAAACATGGAAACCGAAACTGCTGAGAGTTCTTGCAATTATTAGTTTTTGGCTATACATACGTAATGTCGTTCTTTGCATTGCACGAACTGAATTTATTGGAGTAATTTGACATTTCACTTACTACGTTAATGCGACAGTCCCAAATCAGGACTAGAAACCGGTTGTAGGCCAAAATCTGGACTACCTGTATAAACGGCACAAATTGGCCTAGGCCCAATTCAATTGGGGCAAGTCCAAATTTCGGACTTGCACGTTTATACGGCAAAAAGAATTTGGACTTTGGCCTACTATAGGCCAAAGTCCCAACTTTGGTTATCGATAAACGTAGTCACTGTGCCCTCAATAAATACTTTATCGTATTTAAAACATTTCTGATGAGCGAAACATTATCTTTCGAGTCCATTTTTTGTTAAAATTTGCAATTTTCTTAAGGGCAGCGACGTACGAGTAGGTTTTTCTAGTCCGGCTGGCCGTCTACGATTTTTACCGTCGTCGCCGTGATTACACGACATACGACACGGTTATTCTCGATTATTTTGTGGATACAAGCATACAAGTCAGTGAAGTCAGTTCAGTAATTTGTAGGGGTGTTATAAAATATGGAAAACATTAGTGATATTGAACTTGTAATTATTCTACTTTTAATTGAGGATGAAGAAGAAAGGAAAAATCATTTGAAACGTAGATTTTCAGTGCATCCGTTAAATCAAATGAGACAATCGCGAGAACAATTTCATTGCATTTATGCAAGTTTAAGGAATGATGAAGAAAAGTTTCGTTCGGTGCTTCTGTACTACTGCCACAGATAATCCAATATTAAGAAGATAGTACACAGGCGAACAAAATTGGAAATTTTTCGTATATTTTAGACCGAAGCAGGTAATGTAATATACTTTCGTCTTTTGCATGAATCGGGGAAAATAACTGGGCTATGCATTACTGTAGTGCGACTGAGACAACGAGTTAATCACAAAAGCCGAGAGAACATAGGATTTATTTACGAAAATGAATCATTTACCATTCTGTTTCGTTTCATTCAATTTGCGCTTTCACATTGTTTATCTTTATTCATAAAAGTTTTAAAGAGAGTTTGATGTTTTTTAATTTTTTTCTTCTTTCTTTCTTCCTTTTCTTGCCGTGTGGATTTTAAATGTAAAACAATCGGGAAAATCTTCTGTGTCCTAACTTGCCATTAAGTTAACTTTGCTACTGCACTGCACTAAATTTCAACAAAACAACGGGAAAAACCGAAACGTATGTCGCGGCACATTGCACTCAATGAGTTTAGAATATCATTCGGCAGCAAACCGTATTTATCAGCCGTCATCAAACCGTGGCCAGCCACGGTTGCTTTCAGCTTTTGAGACCGGTCCAGTTTTAACCTGATCATATGTCGCTGCCAAGCTAATCACTTGGGAATCATTTTACATGGAAAAAACCGTACGGAAAAACCTAATCGTATGTCGCTACCGTAAACCAAAAAATGCAAAATCTAATTTGGTTGTGGCGATTAGTGATAGCCGCTTAGGCGTTATTTCTCTATATGTGCGATTTGTACCCATGTCAATAAATTTCGCTAAAGTTTGTAATTTTGTATTCTTATCCAATTATTAAAAGAAGTAAATCTTGCATTAATGTTTACCTCCACACACTTGCCGCCTCTTGTACCAAACTCATCCCGCAAGACGGCAGACATTTTGTTCGGACCAATACACTTCTACAGCCACCAATAATGCGCACGAATTCTGAAGAAATATGGTCGATTTAAATTCTAAGGAACAATTAAATTTTTGCCTATATTGAAAAATGTGTTTGGTTCCTACCCATGATATATTTAGCCGAGATCAGATCTTAGTACTACCGTCGATATCTGTGTATTTCTTGTCTGTGCTCTTAGTCTCTCCCCTCCACTTCTGTTATGGATTGACGGTTTCTTATCTGCTCACCAAAAATGAGTTGTATTAGATGACGCTACATCTAAACTTCACATTATAAATGCCAGTGTGCCGCAAGACGCTATTATCTCTCCGCCTTTTCTCTTATCTGTTTTCCCTTAGGTTAGGTAGGAGGAGTGCCGCTAGACAACTAGCCTGTATAACTTAGATCTCTAGTGGGTCCATTGTGCCCCTAGAACTCATGGGATAACCTTTCAAACCTCATATCCATCCTGCTTTCCTTAAGAAACTCAGGCTGTATCTAGAAAGTTTTACCTAGATCCATCTTGCTTTTCTTGGAAAACTCAGAATATATCTGAAATCTTAACTTTGCAGCATCCCATACTTGAAAAGAAGTAGCATTCCGAAAGCACGTGCAGGACGGATTTCATTTCCTTCGAGTCATTACAGCTCCTGCGAAATCGTTTGCCGCTATACCCAGTCTTCTAGTATTGTTCCTTATGGCCCACTAACCCGTAAAGATCCCTACTAGGTTCGTAGTATTTGTTCTGCTGCTATTAAGCAGTGGCCTTCTCCTTTTCCTCTCATACACAGGCCACAATTTCCTCGCAATACGGCAGATATCCCTGCTAGTCCACCGAAGGCTTGCCTTTTGATAGCCGCTGCTGATGATTTCCTCTTGTAAAGGTCCGATTGGGATCCTCACATAAGCTACCGCTACGCAGCTATCCAATTCCGCGCCTTTTTTGGCCAACTCATCAGCCATCTCGTTGCCTGAAATATCCTTATGGCCAGGTATCCTAAGGGTCACCTTGTGCCTCAATTCAATGTCTCAAGTCTGGTCTTCCATAAATGCACCAATTTTGATTTCACCAGCACAGCATCCAGCACCTTGAGGGCTGCTTGGCAATCAGTATATATGCAGATGTGCCGTAAGGGCTCTCTGCACATCGATACCAATGTTGCCCCTGATATCTCGCTGAGAGCTCTGCCTCAAAAACAATGCATTTGTCAGGCAGTATATAAGACTCGTGGCACTGGAGATCTCTGTAGTACACTCGAGGCCCTGGGCCCACACTCGTCTTCGAACCATCCGTAAAAATAGAAATATCGGATGTTACGACCACCTCCTTCCCATCGCAGTCACTCCTGGTGGGCATCATTGCATTGACACCTCCACCAAAACTCAAGATGGGTATTTGATATTCTGTTTCTTCCCTGCAATCACTACAATCTATCTTCTGGAGTATATTCGGGTACCCAAAATCCCACTTCATCCACCAAATCACCGCTTTCAGCCTGACAGCACTAATTACCGCTAAACCTCAGCAATAGAAGTCCAGCGGCAATAAGTCAAGCATGACACCTCCAGTGCCGTCGTAGGCGTGGTGCGCAGACACCCAATTATTCCCATACAGGTGGCTCTCTGGATTTTTGACAGCATACCTAGGTTACATTTGACCGTCAGTGCCATCAACCAGACCGTCGAGTTGAAACAGAGGATGGGCCGTCTTTAATTTACTTTAAATCCCATAGTTTTGCCGATGATAGTACCTTGATTTCGCTTAGTCCTTTGACAATCTAACAAGCTACAGAGGGAATGCCGCATGTGTCAAATAAATTTACATGAATGACGATATTGACAATATCTTCGCTTGGAATAAAATCACTTAACTTCTCCCGTAGAAAAAAAAAATTAAATTAAAAGTATCCCGTTTGGCCTATAAAACTCGACTTGTCGTCGTCAGCAAAAATGATCACACGTTTTTCAATTTTTTCATTAATTTACCATGTATTTACCCATTCACGATATTTTCTTATGCAGCCTGACTCAGAACGAACTAAAACGCCAGTCTCCTGGCATGTCTATTAAGTACATCCCTAGCAGTTCGTACTTTATTTTAAATATGTCTCCTGCATTCATCTCCCTTACTTAATTTGCAGTTCATCAAAGAATTTTCGAATAACCCTTTTTTCAAAAACTATATCTTAGGCCTTCAATAATTCGATGTGCATCTCTGGATTACATTTTAGGAAAAGCTAACACCATTTTCACCATAGTCGCCCATTTTTTAAGGACGTAGTCGAGCCATCGTGTTGCTCAATATTTTGAACTGTAATGTGTTTAAAAGGTTATCAGCACTTAAAGGAAATCAACACTTGACTAACGACTCTCACTATTTCACTAGTTTTTGCTTCGGTTTCCTTAAAAATGCTTTGTGGTTCAGATTTTTCTATGCCTTCGGGATGTCTTCCAGACAATTTATCCTGCAATAATGTTTTTGCAATATTTTATTTGATGCTGGCTGCACTAATAGGAAATTTATCTTGTGCTTGTAGGCCTCATTTGGGGCAAGGTAAAAAATTCAGCCCTAATTTGCGGCGACCAATACACGTAAACTGGCTCATGATAGTAATCATTGATCCATTTCGCGGCCACAAAAATTGATGTGGCTATTCCGAAAATTAACATAAATTTCAAACATCATTATATTCATTTGAAATATATAACTACTTAAAAATGTTTTTAATGAAATAAAGTTGGAATAAAAAATGCAGTCCCTTACCTTTCAAACTAATAAAAAGGAAATATGTTTTCTTGCACTTGCGCATTATTTACTGAACTCTAATGACTGAATTTTAACTCAATAACGATCCTGTTGCTCACTTTAGGGGTAGCAGATAGAATAATACAATACAATAAAAAAATATTTTATTAAAAGATCCTGGCCAAGACCATGGCCTTCAACGGTGCGTACATAGATCTACCGTAGTTATTGAATTATAAGTGTAAACTCTAGCAAACAATAAAAATAACGTAAATAGTGTAACACTTAAAGTGATTGAGCAGCACTTAAAAAGGTAGGAACAACACATCTGAAAGTCAGACTTTTTTTTGTTATGAAACGTAAAAATTAAGAACACAACACTTGGTTTTAAATCCTGACTGTGAAGAAAATAATAATGAAAATAAAAATATTCAAAATCAGATATAAATACTCCCAAAGGAATAAATATTCCAGAAGATGCCTACAACCGAAAAACCTTAAACTTAACAAGTTGAAACCGGTAAATGAATCAGGTATATTTGTATTATTCAAAGTAATTCAACATAAGTCATAAAGATACTGTTCAAACCAACATTAAATAGCCACCTGGAAGTAAAATAGTTTAAAAGTTTCTAATTCCAAGCTTTTCTAATCATTGAAAATAGGTTGGGAACGAAACGATGTATGCATATCGATAAGGCAGTTTTTAGTGGAGATAACAATCAACATGGCTACATTCTACATAAACAAATCCGGGACACAATCCAATAAGAGGAAAGTAACTTGTCTTCGCTAACAGTGCGCAAATTAAATGGAATTAGATTAAGTAATCTGTACATTTAAATGAATCTTTAAAATAACAAATTAGCAATATTGTAATAGGTATCATATTGTATAATTATAATCCTAATAGCTTTAGATAGGCAAAATTAGGAACGGCAACAAAAAATGCACAAAATTCCAGTTGCTTTCCACAGCTGCTAGGGTCAATGTACTCTTCTGACTTACGCACAGCTGCTAAGGTCAACGGACTTTTCTGTTGCTACCTACGCGCAGCTGCAAAGGTCAACGTACTTTGGTTACTATGTGCAATGTAAAATAATTTGTTGGAGCCGTGCGCACTTCAGAGGCAATATAAGTCGCAGGCCAACTTGAATCTTTCTCTTTTAGTATCCAGCTCTCATAGATTGTGCATCGTTTTGGAATTCGACTTGGCGAGTGTAATTAAATAAAATTATTAACAAATAACTTTATCTTGGGTAACGACTGAGATAAAGATATTTATTCTGGGTCTCGACTGGAATAAAATTTACTAACATAATAACTTTATCTTGGGTACCGACTGGAATAAAATTTACTAATAACAACTTTATCTTGGGTACCGACTGAGATAAAGATATTTATTCTGGGTCTCGACTGGAATAAAAATCACTAACCTAATAACTTTATCTTGGGTAGCGACTAAGATAAAGATATTTATTCTGGGTCTCGACTGGAATAAATCTTACTAATAACAACTTTATCTTGGGTAGCGACTGAGATAAAGATATTTATTCTGGGTCTCGACTGGAAGAAAGTCTACTAACTTAATACCTTTATCTTGGGTATCGACTGAGATAAAGATAGTTATTCTGGGTAGCGACTAGAATAACACAGACTAACTCAAACCTTTATCTTGGGTCTCGACTGAGATAAAGACAGTTATTCCGGGTAGCGACTAGAATAAACACTACTAATACAACTTTGCTTTGGGTCTCGACTGAAGTAAAGTATCTTGTTCCGGGGAACGACTAGAACAAGATAATCACTAATTATTTAATTACCAACGCCATAAAGTCGATTCCATAGTTTTATACTGGTGAGTACAGTTTTTGATTCATATTGAGTAATATATTTATACATACATACATATATAATTGCCATTGGTCAAAGTTGTATCAACTTTGACAGTGTTATACTGAGAATAAAATTATTATTGTGTAGTGAATAAGTGACCTTTTTTTAAATCTATTAAAGTTTAGTTCTTAAGCGTCGTGAAATTGAATTCGGTTAATTTTAGTTATAGTTGTAATTTTGTACTTAAGTTTTACGTGCGTTCAATACACCACTGACTATAAAATATTCCCCGGTGTTATTATTTACAGTCCACATCATTATTGATATTTTCTTTTGAGTGTTGTCATTGGGCAGCACAGATACCAAACTATCCAGTCATAAAACATATTAAAATACTACCACTTCACTCAAACTTAACACTTAATACTCAATAAAGTCAGGTAACAGTACCATTAATAGTAAATCAACCTTGATTTTTTTTTTTATTTAATTTTTTTTTTTATATATAAAACGTAAATACGTTGGGATACGTTGAGATGGACGCAAATAGGATAGGGGATGGAAATTGGTGCACTTACCCTACAATAGAATTGCAAAATTTTGCTCAGGTTAAATTGACAACCGAATACTGAAATTTTCGAGACCTTGCTAGTTCACTTTTCGTGGCGCGGACTATAGTATAAAATATCTGAACTAATTAATTACCGGCACAGTTTCGGAGCTTTTTTATGTACCTTTACTACTTCGAACATTTTCTTTTCCAAATGAATTTCAAATGTGACAGCTCTGCAAGCTTATCAGATACGATTTCCACTAGAAAAAGTTGTTTTGCGGAAAAGGGAACAGGGGATATCGTATATATGATGACGTACGGTCCTCCGTCTGCACGCCATAACCAGTGATGCCAGATTGGGCGCTTTTATGCAAATTGGGCTATCTTTTTACAAAATCTGCGCTTCGATTTTCAGGAAAGGCGCCCAACGCCCAATTGGGCATGGCACTGTTTTTTCTGCGCTTTTTGGGCTCTATTTAAAGATATTAAATAGAATGAAAAATGGGTTTTATTCACATTAAATTATTCTTGGATATCTCATTCTAACTAAATAGAAGAGGGTGGGGCTAGTATCGTGCGGGTAAACTTTTTCTAGTATTATGCAATCTACAATTAAATTATTAAAAACTAATCAAATGGCACCTTTATCAAAAATTCACCCTTATTAAAAAAATACATTTCGGCGCTTTTTGGGCGATCTTTTTTCTTCATTTGGGGTTAGTCCATGGCATAATCTGGCATCACTCCATAACAAAAGACATTTTTTGGCTACGGCTAAATTTCTGGGAATTTCGTATCTCTGTTATTTCTTTCTGGAAGCATTTTGTTGTATAAATGCAAAATTGAGTTAATATAAAAATTATATGGCAGTTGTCTTATTGGACCTTTTTTATTTAATGTATTTGTTGCAAAAGCCCTTTTAGGCTAACGTAAAGATTTACTCTGAGCACTTATCTTTGCGATTAGCGTCGTTAGTAGGTAGTCATGCAAATGAGATCATCTCTGGGCGTTTTATTTTGTACGCATATTTTTATTCATTTAATTTTTCTATTCATAGAATTTTTTTAAGTAGCTACATATAATAATATTTACATTCCTAGAAATAAAAGACCTAACACGGAAAAAAAATTCTAAGCTTCAAGGAATGTTTTACTTGTTTGTAGAAAGTGGGAAACAATAGTATCTAGCATTTGTTTCGTTATATAACTGATCGAATCATGTGTTACATTCTTGACATTATACTTTTTAAATCTCAAATCAAGAACTTTGGATATTCTTGATATGAGTATTTAAAAATCATCTGAAGAAATATGTTTTTGTATGAACTTTCACGCAAAAATAAATTCTTGACTGAAGAAAACTTGATTCAGTTTTGGCAGCCCTTATCTCAATTACTTTTTGATTTGTGTTGAATGTTGGAAAATTTAATTTTAATTCATGGAGTTATTCGTATTAGTCGTGTTTCAATTTGCCAGACATTAAGTGCATCAAATTGAACCGCAAGAAAATATTTATAACATTTTCTGTATATATTATTCTGTATATACCTACATATAACATTTACTGTCCAAAATATAAATTTAAATACTATTTAGCAACCATGAAACTTACGAGTACTTATTTCTTCATTGCATACGTGAACTCCCTTTCTTTCTCACTGTCCGGCACTTTCAAGAAAGCGATATTGATTGCTTTACTCTCAGCTCCTGGCCGAGCTTCATGAAGCCGGCAGGGAAGTCTGGGCCAATATTTAACTTCATAAGAGCGTTCGGTTGGGACCTATGAGCGTTTGTTCTCGTGGAGGGTGAAAAATTGGTCTTGCTTTAGCCTACGTTCAGAGGACCCCTTTTCGGGCTCTCAACCTTTTTTCAATCAATCAATCAAGTGATAGTAACAAACTATTTAAACAAATAGAATCATGTTATACCTAATATTTTCTACAATAAAGAAAATATAAAATCTTAAAAATTAGTAGTAAACTTTGAAAATTGTTTGCAACCGAAAATGTGAAACAGCCAAAATGTGAACTGTCTTGGTTTTGATTAGATAACATTTTCGCAATTCTACTATACAGTGCTAGTGCTAATACCTTTTTGAAACAAACAAATTATAAACAGACAAGGACCAGCCGGAAAGTTCAGTCAAGGTCATAATTAATAGAAAAAGCAAAAATTAAACACAAGATAAAGTGAAATTCTGAAATAGGGGGGGGGGGGGGGGGGGGGTGTTAGGGGTTCAAAGTGTTTTTTGGTAATCTGGGAAACAAGTAGTTCCCAGAATTCTTACATTAAAAAAAAAAACAAATCTTTCTCGAAAACCTTTTTTGGTATTTTTTTCGATTCGATTATTCTATCTGGGTTCATTTTAACCATTGAAATTTTTACTTTAAATTGGTCTATATATCTTGATGGTTTACCTTTCATGAAACCGCTTAAAAATTAGAAAAATCAAAAAAAGGGCTTTTCGAATCACGAATTTTTCAATATTATTTATGATTTTTAATTTTAATATTTCTACTAATAATGGATTAAATCAGTGACAGAGTTTTCTTTAATGTAATGTTACTAAAGTTGAATGAATTTTATCAAAGAAAAAGTGGCGGAAACCATCCTGGAATTTAAATTTTTCGTAGCAGTTAAGACTCGGAGCAGTGTGCATTTTTATTTACTTATATTTTACTATTTTTTCACTAAATAAGCGAGTCTTAACTCTAGCTTGCCACTTGCAGTACGGTGCGATGTATTGATATGAAAAACTTATATTTCAGAATGGTTTCCGCCCCTTTTTTTTTTGATTAAATTCATTCAAGTTTAGTAATATTACATTAAAGAAAAATCTGTCATTGCAATTTATTCTATTATTAGCAGATATAATAAAATTGAATAATTCGTGATTCGAAAAGTCATTTTTAGGGTTCCGTACCCAAAGGGTAACAACGGCAACTCTATTACTAAGACTTCTCTGTCCGTCTGTCACCAGGCTGTATCTCATGAACCGTAATAGATAGACAATTAAAATTTTCACAGACTGTGTATTTCTATTGCCGCTATAACAAAAAAATAATAAAAATAAAATAAAGTTAAAAATTAAAGGGGGGCCCCCATATAAGAAACGTGATTTTTTCGTCGTTTTTTTTCCTCTTTTTATTCTCATTCATTATTATTATCATAAGTAGGCATAATTTTTTCAAATGAAAGCAATTTTTTTTCAAATAACAGCAATATGACACATGACGCTTACTCTCATTTGAAAAAATAAATAAAAAGTACATAGTGTTAAATTTTGTACGATGGTACGGAACACTTCGTGCGCGAGTCTGATCCCCACTTGGCCAGTTTTTTTGGTTCTTCCAATTTCTAACCGGTTTCATGAAAAGTAAACCTTCAACATTTATAGACTATTTTAAAATGGGCATTTTAAAGGTTAAAATGAGTCAAGAAAGAATAATCGAATCGAAAAAAAAACACCAATAAAGTTTTCCGTGGAAAATTTGGGTTTTTTTTTTAAAAACTGTGAAAATTCCGGAAAATACTTCTTTCCCAGATTCGAAAAAAATCAGTTTGTTCAATACAAAAAATGGTATACTTACTTTCACAAAACTTCATGTAAATTGAATTATTTGTACAAAAGAAAAAAATCGGTTTTCCGGAAAATTTGAAGTTATATAAAAGTTTCAGATTTTTTTATTATCTACAAATTTGATGAAGAGCATTTTCCGTGTTTCGCTGAAAATCGCAAAAAACACTTCCAACCTCTTACCCCCCCCCCCCCCCCCCCCCCACCCTATTTCAACAATTTTACTTTATCTCGCGTTTAATTATTATTTTTTCTCTGAATTATAACCTTCACCTTATCGGCTGGTCCTTCACCCTTGACTTATAATTTTTCTTCTTTTAGCCTTCACAATCCGCTTTGGCACCAGCGTATACTCAGATTAAATAATTAATTATATTTGAATTTATAAAAAAATAATTAAACTTCAGAGGTTATAAATTGCATTAGTCTCCATTGAAGGTGTAGGTAAAAATGTATTGATGCATGCAGAGGTTTTTTCATAACCGCTCTCTTCTTCTCCTGAAAATTTTTTCCTCATTGCATTGATGCTTTTATAATCTTTTTTATTAATAATATCATGTACACAGTCGTTATCCTCATCAGAACTATCCCCGCCTTCGTCGTGATATCTCCTGAGATTCAACAATGGATTATCAAGGAGGACAGATGTTTCTTATAGATTATACCCTGTCGAATTCATGGTGTGTGTTTCTGAAATGCTATTTGCCTCAAGTTAGTAGACGATCTTAATGCAGATATACCACGTTCATAGATTCCTTTATTTCTGCTCAATATTGAATACGATTTTCCAGATAATCTTGGTTTATATGAGATTTTAAAGTTTCCCATAAAAGTAAAATACCATTGATCGATTGAATCAGTTCAGCAAAAAAATATTTATTTTATTTTACCTAAATGCTCCCGCTATTGCATCCGCTTTTTTGACGTATGTAAATTTTCTAATATTTTAATGTCATTTTCCGAAATTGCATTTCTTTGAGGATATTTATTTATTCAAAAAGTTACAAAGATAGTAAACAGATACAGAGTTCCAGTTATATACTACCGTATAATTATTTCAAAACTATCATTAATTATTTTCGAGATAACAAAAATAAAGAAGAAAAGAAAAATAAGTTGTGTTTTATGTTAACAATACTTAGTAAAAAAAAAAAGTAAAAGTTCAGGCTTACAATTAGAAAATACAATAATTCTGGAGGTGACTAAGGAAGAAATAATATTATAACTAATACAAAAAATAAGAGGGGGAGAAGAAAGATGAGTTACAAGGATGTGAAAGAAAATTCAGGAACGTGAAAAACTATTTAGAATCTATTGAGAAAGAGAGAATACACATAGGGGCAACCGTAAATTATGAACACATAATAGGATATTTACCGCCGAAATAAATTGCTGAAGGCTACTTCGTTTAAAATTATTTGCTTGACACAAGTGAGGCTGTTATTCTTAAACTGATCGACATTATTAAAGAAAGTATTATGATTTTTTGATACGGAAAATTGGTGATTTATTTCTTAAATTAGTTCTGACAAATGGAAGATTAAAAGTGTTGAAAATACTGCTCCATCATCCTCATCAAGATAGATATAGAAAGAATTGTAGAAAAATATTCTCATACATTAACTTAATTCATTAACTAAACTTATCTGTCAAGCAACTTTTACAGTTAGGTCTCACCCAATTAAATAACCACTATTATATAGGATGATACCCTAAGTAATGCCATAGTATACTATATGGATCATTATTTGCGGAAATGCTATTGAAGGACGAAAAGGACCCCAAAGTTTGAAAATGCCTTTGCAATGTCTTGAGAATTACAGAACATATCCAAACATTATCATTTTAAAGGTACTGTTACTACATTTTAAAAGAGCTTTAATACATTACAATTTGTATGATACTTTTGGAGATATAACGGTCTTTTGAAAATTTTCCTGTTTTTTTTAACGGACAAACTTGTTATTAAGGCACAATTTTTTTCTGATATGATAAAGCCTGATTCCTGATTTTGAATTTGGTATATAATAAGTCTCCTTTAACTGCATAATTAGCTATACATACAATTTTCTTCTTAAGATGCCTTTAGAGTAATTATTTTATTTGCATATTTAAAACTTTTTTTTGTGAAAAATATATTATTTAAAAAATTAAAAAAATTAAAAAAATATAAAAATTTAATAAAAAATTTAAAAAAATTGTAGAAAAGTCCAGACTTGGTAACGCGCACGAATCCTCGCATCCTTTTTGTTTTTAATGCAAAAAGTATTAAAAAAAATAAGAAAACCCCAGACTGTCTGTAACGATTTCGAATCCCAGGATGTATTTTTTTTAATGAAGAATATATTTTAAAAATAAAAATTAAAATATCAAAAAAAGTAAAAAAATAAAAAAATAATCATATGTATAGTTCTATGTGTAATCATAATACCAGCTCTACCTGTATTACATTTGTTGGTACGACATCCTTTAAAAACAATTGGAAGCTAGATTTCAAATTCTATGCCGGATATTAATTTGCCATAAAGATAATCGCCAAGAGCGTATTTATTCATAAAATAGTTCGCAGGATTATCAAGACTTTCTCTGCGGAAAATGTTTAAATCGGAACATATTTTCACAATAAAGTAACAATAAGTCCTCGCTCAGACTGAATCTTTATGTTAGCCTAAATGAGCTTCTGCAATAATTAAATACAAAATGCAATAAAGCAACTAATATAAAATTTTTATATAAATTCTCCCCATTTAATTTTGTGTCATACAACAAAATACTTCTACAAAAGTTGTTACTCTTTTGCGATCCGAAATTCCCAGCAAATATCTTTTCTAAGAATTTGTTTTGTTATTTCCATCAGGTACATATCACTAACCAAATATGCAATGGACATTACATGTCTACCCGGGAAACATGTAAAAAAGAAGAAATTATTGTAAAAACGAAATGTCACAGAATTGCCTGACATTTATATTGTGATGCCACACCATTTTTTTAGTACAAAAATTTCGCAAGAACTTGTGAACAAAGTATCTGTCGAAGGGAAAAATATTGAAAAGCAGTCTGTAGTGTTATTAATCGACTATTTGACATCAACATTAAAAATGGTCTTAAATAAAATGTTTGACATTTTTTATTTATTGCCGAACATTTTGAAATTTTATTTCGTTTAGCTTCCTCAGCAATATCTTTAATGTGGATACTTTTAAAATATCTGGAAACAGAGAAAAATACAAACATTTGAGACTGGAATTATAAGAGGAATTAATAATATATATTTGCCATATTATTAATTCATATTATAATTCTAGTCTCAAATATTTGTACTTTTCCCTGTTTTTATACTGTTTTTTAAAAGTGTTGTGCGAGCTCTAAAAAAATAGCCTTAGCGAGCTAATTGTGCGCACTGTATAAGAGCTGTGAACGATAATTTATAAAGCAATAATAAAACATTTTAGCATTCTGCGAGAAAGTTCTTGAAACCCTTATAAAACTACTTACATCTACAACTTGCTTGCGGATGTACTTTATCGTAGTTGTGAAAACTTCCTTCCTGCAGTCATTTGTTAAAATTATCTGTATTTTTGTAATATGGGTCAATTGTTGTTGTATTCTTTCTTTATGAAAAAGGTATTATAAATTTACTTCAGAAATGTGTGAGCAAGAAAAATAATTTATGAAATCAGACTTTGTCATCCAAAATAGTTGTCTTTGGAATAATATTTTCGATTAATATTGGCATAAAATTTAATGCAACTTTAATTTTATTGTAAAATTTATACTTGTAGCTCGAAAAAATACAACGCTCCTAAATTCTAGCAATAAATTAACTTAAATCAATATTTATTATTAAATTTATTTTTAATGTTAAGTTCCAAATTGTTTAAAAAAATTAAAAATTAAGAGGGAAATAATCAATTTTTTTTGTTTTATTCGCAAAAACGATTTGCGTGTCTATAAACGATAAAGTTAAATGTTAAAATATTGTTTGCTGCAATATATTCACTTTTTTTTATAATAAAATGCCCGAATATTTTCACCTCACTTTACATCTCTTATAAAACATTTTAGATTCGTGTGAAATCTTCAGCATCGGAAATGTCAGTACTCTCCATATAATACTCAGTTTTACACAGGTTAATTGGCATTTGTGAAGAATAATTCATTGAAGTATTTAATACCAATGAAAATAGCTTCCATCTTTTATAAAGTTGTCATAAATGCTAAAATACAGCTTTCGAGTTTTATAAACGGGAAATCCCTTGATCAATTCAAGTCGCAACCAAATTTAGTGTTCTGATTTAATTTTTTAATATCTTTACAAAACTTTTCGACAAA
Organism: Dioctria linearis; assembly: GCA_963930735.1. NCBI lineage: Eukaryota > Metazoa > Arthropoda > Insecta > Diptera > Asilidae > Dioctria > Dioctria linearis. Next base: position 87,648,736 of record OZ005742.1, read on the forward strand.
TAAATTGCTCCGGAAGCTAAATTGTTTTAAAAGGCCTTTAAAGTTTAAAGGATTTATTTCGAACTATTAAAAAATACTTATAGAATAAATTAGTTTCCGGAGCAAAACTACTTTATAAGAGGTTCGAAAAGAGCTCTCAGTGCAACCTTATAAAACAATTTAGCACCGGAACTCAATAGGAAAATGCCGTACCTCTATAAAATATTTAAGTTTTTGTGTAGCTGTTATACAACCCTTTTAAAATAAAAATCTAATTCCTGCAACTAAGTAGCTGCACAAATGTTCATTGGGTTGCTTGATATAATATATTCATACACAATCCCACCCTGTTATCTATATACATATATCAATAAGCGGCACAGGGTGTGAGGAAAGACATTAAATAAGAAAAGGGGGCAATTGAAAATAATCTGGAAATACATATTTTGAAGCGGTGCAGGCTCTGTTCTTGCGGTGAATAAGATAGACAGATCCAAATACTTCAGGGAGTGAAAGGGAGCAAACGTAATCAGGGGAAGGTGCTAAATTTGAATTGGCTTCAATGAAAAGAAAATGCGTTCCTGCTCAAGGTACCATCACTCGAATCCAAAATTTAGCCTAAGATAGTGGAGCATCATTAAGCCGCTCCGAACTTGAAACGAGGTTAGAGTTATTCGAGATTATTTTGTTAGGACAGTTGACTTGCATAATAGAATAGAAGATATAGATTCAGATGAAAAAGCAAGTACCGCTAAACTATGTGAATAGGAAGAAGCATATTGTAGCACCAAATCACCCATGCACACATATACAAGGACTAAAGAAGGTGCTGCATGCAGCATGGTTACTCAAACATACTTTTGCATTGCCTGAAATTATCCTTTTTCACAGGAAAATATAAAGATTTGTTAGATTTTTGCAATAAATTTAAAACGTTGATAGATAATGATAGTGTGTTAAATGAGGCAGCGAAGTTCCAACATCTCTTAAACTGCTTAGGGGAAGAAGTCAACGCAACAGTAGATAAGCTTGAGCCCACGTCCGATAATTATAACAAAGCTAAATATATGTTAGAGAAACGGTATCACAACAACTGCATTATATTGGGAGTTCATATTTGTGAGCTTTTTGAGCTACCGGCAAGAGCTCTGTTCCAGTTTAAGAAAATTGTTAGGCTCTGTCAATTAACATTTGCAATCGATGTCGTCCATCGGCACAGATACGGATATTTATAACGGAATGATCTTGTACCTTGTTTTTGCGTAGGTCGATACGTCCACCCAAATTAAGTGGGACGATTTAAACAAATAAAAGGATTATCTTAAATGGGAAGAGTTTTCAGAATTTTGAAATAGTCGTTGTCAAATGTAAGAAAATAGAAAGTTAACTGACAAAACTTGTCCGACCACGTTTTCTTTAAGGTCATCTTCCTCTAAACCCAAATATAACTTCAATAATCGAAACAAATCAACGAGTTTAGTTAGCATCAGTGGCTGAAAATGCATGCATTTATTTGCGGTCGTCAGAGAATAATATTTCAAAGTGGAAATTTCTTATGAAAACGCCTATTAATCGGTTTTATGAAATAAAACGATTAGCGCTATGCCTTAGCTGTTTATTTCCCCGTTATGTATCATCCAGAGTTTCTGCATCGCGACCACAGCCAGGAACGAGCACTGAAAGCTCTCTCGTTACTTGACTTTCGTCGTCAGAATCTTCGAATAGACTTCCGGCCCATGGATTACACACCTTCTTAGCGACCGCCATTGTTTACATTGAAGACCAGTTGGGTTCCTTTATAACTTGTCGAGTTGTTCTGGATTCGGCGTCGTACTCTATGGGATCTAAAATACTACACAGAGACTTTTATATGGATGATGTCATTACTGGGCCAGATTCCATTGATGAGCTTATTAAGATAAGAACCGAGCTATCTGACATTCTTAAAAAGGGACACTTTAAAGTACGGAAATGGTGCTCTAAAGAAAGTATTTTGGCGTTCCACTGTCCGATCGAGCAAAAACATTGCAGTAAATATTGTCAAAACTTTGGCCTTGTTTGGCATCTTAAAGACGACAATATGTGCATTCGATATTCAGCTGATACTGTTTCCAGGAAAATTACAAAAAAAAGCATTACTTGGCTGAGACAGCCAGAATTTTCGACCCCCGGGACTTATAAATCCGGTGACAGTACTATCGAAGATATTTCTACAAGGTTTATGGAAATTAAAATTAGATGGGGGTTGATTTGTAGCAATGGGAAGGATTTGAAGGACAGCTGAATAAAGTTATACACATAGAAATGCTTCGTACTCGCCATCAGAGGAATATCGAGAGTGATGTTATACGGATTCGGATGTGTCCCAAAGAGCACATCGTTGCTGTATACATTTTCGATCGATCAATAACACGGGTGAAATTTCCGTTAATCTGTTGTGTGCAAAATCCCGCGTTCTCCAGCGAAGACGATTACATTACCCAGATTGGAAATGTGTGCAAGTGAGTTGCTGGCACATCTAATAAACAGAGTCAAGAAAAGCATCGATCGCTCGATAGACGAAACATATTGTTGGACAGATTCGGAAATTATCCCAGATTGGTTAACAGGTCACCCGTCCGATTGGCCTTCATTTGTAGTGCATAGAGTAGCCAAAATTCAAGACGTATCGAGTATTGTTAAATAGAGACATGTACCAACGAAAATTAATCCAGCAGATATAGTGTCGATCGATAGGAATGCTGCCTGAAGCTTTGATGAAATCAACTTTTTGGTTTTCTGGTCTAAACTTCCTGCATCAAGTACAAACGAATTGGCCGACCAGAAAGCGACCATCCCCTCCTAATTGCGTAGATGAAAAATCGGCAGAATCGAAAGTAAATCACAAAGCTATGCTAACGTTCAATGCAAGAGCGGAGCCAATTTTTAAATAAAACAAACAATTTAATTTCAAATTACTTAATTCAGTCATTAGATTTATTTCTTCTCTTCCAAAAATAATTAAAGTTCAAATTTCAACTTAAATATCATTCCGTATTGTGAATTGCTTGCAACTTGATTCAACTTCACTTCTGTAGTTGGTACCTAAATTTTGAATTATCATTTTGTATGTTTGTATTCACTCTATTGGTAGCCGATGTGTAGTAAACATCTATGAAAAATTAAATTGGCTTTTAATCATACAAAATTTGGCATTATCATTTCTGTGACTATACTAGTTTGGTTCCTTTAATCACTTTACGTTTGGCATTTCACAAATCTATGGGAAAATTTCCACAAAAACGTTGAGTGAAATAACACCAATTAAAGACTTCATCGCTTTCAAATGGAAACCGAGACTGATCTAACCGAAGAATTTTACGCTCAGGAACTGGATTCATCGCTAAAGGCAATCATCTGGAATATCCAGCGCAAGGAATTTGCGCCTGAAGTACTAGCATTGGAGAGATAGAAAGAGTTGAATAATAAAAGTAGCCTGTAACACTTAAGTCCCTTTCTCCAAATAGATTCGACATTGAGCTTTTTGAGAGTGGGAGGATGGCTTCAAAAATCTAACTCTTCATATCCGACGAAACATCACATAATCCTCCCCAAAAATCATCATTTAATTAATTTTCATGCAGTTGCCCAAGAATAAGTGGGCATCTTGGGAAAACGTGTTAGGTATCGAACGCTAGAAGGCTGGCTCGTCGATTTGATTGCCGCTGTATCAGATGCCTTCACTTTAAGAAAGGTACGATCCAGCAGCTGATGGGAATCCTGTCACCTGAACGTGACCAGCCCGCCAGGTCTTTCGTTAACTCAGCCGTAGATTTATGTGATCCAGTTTGGACGCATTTTTTCATTCGAGGCAAGCGACCAGAAAAGACGTACATCGCAGTTTTCTCCTGCTTTGCAACCATGGCTGTCCACATGGAGTGTATGATGTCACATCTCACGGCAAATGGGTTTATTGGCGCCTTAAAAAATTCGTTGCTAGAAGATGTCGATGTCGAAAGTTGTTCTGTTATAATGCAATAAATTTCATCGGATCACGGAACCAGCTGGCAGAACTGCATGAAATCTTCAACAACCAGCCCATTAAAGATTGTACATTATTCGAATTTTCGCACAGTAGGGTTTCGATTTTCATCATGCCCAACCCCATAGCCTTCATTTTAACGGACTTCAAGCACTTTGATATCCTACAGTCCATCAAGCATCTCTAACGTTCGAAGAGCTGACCATCCTGGTACCGCAGAGAGAAGCCATTCTAAACTCGCGCTCACTAACACCACTTTCGTCAGATCCAGCAGACTGCGATGTTTTAACATCCGGCCGCTTCTTCCTACGAGGGCCTTTTACTAGTAGTGTAGAACCATAAGCTTGAGAATTGAAAATCGACTTGCTTCGGCGTTGGCAATGCCTTCGAGTATTGCAGCAAAATTAATGGACCCGCTGAAGAAAAGTATACCTAACAAATATTCAAAATCATTTGAAATGGTCCGGATGGTCTTTTGCGAGTAGTAGATATTCGAACGATGGCTGGCTTAATTCGTCGATCAATTCGTCGATCCATCCGAAAGGTATGTTAATTTCCCGTTGAGGAACCATTATACGTATTGTCAAGGGCGGCGGAATATTAAGCTCAGCAGTAAATTTATAATTTTTATTATCATTATTGTATGAATAATTTGAATAGTTTCAATAATATTAGAGTAGACTGTACTGACAATAGGCTCAATAATTGTAGATCATTTACATTTGTCAACATTGTAGTTGGTAGGCAAAAACGTACCATAAGTTCGAATTTCGTTTTTGTGCTCTCACGGACTGTTGCCACGAAGAAATAGTAATTAAATTGGATACGCGAAATAAATTATATCCCGCATAGTTGTCACAAATATATGTGAATGAAATATCACAAAATTAGTTAACATTACTGTAGTATTCTTAAAGTGAGGGCGTAGTTCGAAAAGTGATGCTGATAAAACCCTTTCGAATCTCTGCTGAGTTGCCTTTGGTAAAGCATTTTTTTTCGGTAATAACACTAAATAATTCATTTAAAATCATTTATTTCTGTGAAACCATTAATTTATGTGTTCTGTGAGAACATTTTCTGCGCTGTACTTCTATGAACGTAGTCAGCCCATATCACATATGTATATACAGGGGTTTCAAAATTGGTGCACATTATTTAAGATAGGATTCATCTCAGATGAAAGCAAACTGTCGCAGCTTTCCAATAAATGCCTTAAGTCAAAGAATTGCAAAAAATCCCTACTTTTCTCTTTAACGATTTTCCCGCCAAAGTGCACGATAACTGTACAGTTTTTTTAAAAGATTTAGAGCCCCGGAATGCTTCCTTTAATTCGATTTTACACATGTACCTACCTAAATGCAACCGTTTTAGAGATATACCTATTTCTATGATTCATAATTTCATAAATTATGCTACTGACGATGATAATTGTGCCTACAATTATGCAATTCCACGTAAAATTAGCAAAATTAATGAAATTATGAATCAGAAATAGGAATATCTCAAAAACGGTTGAATTTAGGCAAGTACCTTTACATGGTCATATACACCCTATGAAGAAAGTTACAGGCTGTAAAGTGGAAAAAGTATTAAAAATCTTAACCACCCCCACCCTACTGACGAAACGACGCGGTACTATCGATCACTTTTTTTTTGTTTCCCTCTACCACACCTCCACCTCTTAGAAATTTCGTGAATTTACGATGGAACGTCATTTTCAAAAAATCATTTCTCAAGAAAGGAACAACCAATTTTTCTGATTCAAATGCTGAATGAAGCTTAATGCTTTATATCTTTTATAAAACAAGTGAAAAGCTAGAATTGGTCTAAGACCTATTCTTATGATACCCTAGATCAATGCCCGTATGAAATTTCGTATGGTTGAGCAATTTTGATTTTTTGCATTGGTTTCTCGCATGTATTTCTAGAACGGCTCGACGGACAGAAAAAATGATTATAATCAATTTTATAGGATTTCTTATTATGAAGAAGTTTTTAGTAGAATAAAAATGTCTAAGACTGATTGTTTTCAAAGTATATGTAAAAAACCCAAATTTTTATATGGCAACACCAAGAAGGGATTGCCAGAGTTAGTCCATTTTTGAAATTTTATTTGCTATTACTATTAAATCACAATATACCAAATTTCAGCTTTCTATGTCGACGTGTTCTCAGGTACTGTATAGTGGAAAACGAAAATTTTGTATGGCAACCCCACGAAGCAGTTGCCCGATTTGTCTCATTTTCGAACTTAATTTTACGGACGGACGGACGGACGGACGGACAGACGGACATGCAAAAATCAAAATAACTTTTAATTTTATGCGGGGGTGTCCAATCCATTTTGCTCTACCATCATTATTTCTGTGCGTTACAAATGGAATGGCAAACTTAGTATACCCTATAGATTTCATCTAGGGTATAAAAATATAGCAGTATCAAACGAAATAATTTTTTTGTTAATTACAGTATTTTTTTTCAAAATATAGTATTATTTACTAGTGAGGACTTCTAGAACTCTTTTCTTCTATTTTTGTTTTGAAGCTAGAAACCTTATCTAATAATGTACAAAAAACTGGGATGTTTGTCTTTGTTTTTGACATATGAATTTTTAAAGTATGTTGGCACTGCACTGAGGGGTTTTTTTCTACTGGGGACCTCTCTCACTTTTTTTTTTTGTATTTTTATTTTGAAGCTATAGAAGTCTTATTTAAGTATGTATGTTCAAAAAATTGCGATGATGTTCGGCTTCGGTAAAGGGTGGTGATTTTTCAGTAGCACACCTATATGTGCAGCAATTTAATAAATAATAATGAGTTGTGCTTTTTCTTAAATGAGAGATGAAATATTATAGATAAATGTAAAGAAAAAAGAGGCTTAAATATTGCAAAATTTTGCAGAATGATATATAAGTTATGCAATGACCGATGAAACGTAGTATGTTACGGCAATCATTTTAGATTCGGTAGTTAAAATTAATTTCAATTCAATTCATTTTATAGCGGGAGAAGTACACAGGATTAATAATCTTTTAAAGCATATTTAAAAAACCACTTGAGTTTTAAAACTCAATTGACATGGCAATAAAAAATAATAATACTAATGAGAAAATTATAAAACAATCAAACTTAAAAAGAATTAATAATACTCGTATCTATAATACTAAGCAGCCAATCAGAAGAAGCAATTCCATTACCATTAAAGAATATTAGAGTAAAACATCGATCTGAACTCTCCAAACGCACCCGCACTTTTTATTGCACTTGGTAAATTATTCCAACAACGAGCAATATATACAAAGTAAGAGCCTTCCATATCGCAGAATCAAGATGCTGTGATGCCGCGATGATTGACGGAAATACAATTAAGTAGCCAAATAATCCGTAAGTATTAGCTATGAAAAAAGACAAGTGCCTTGCACCTGAGATGTGACTCGAAGGAACAGCCGAGGAGATCTGTACTGAACGGAGAGATGTGATCAAACCTACGAAGATCGAAAGCAAATCTGATCCAGTAATTAAAGAAAACATTAATTCTGCGACGGCAACGTGAATCAAGTAGTGGATAAATCAAACTTGCATTGGAAATCTGGGGTATGATCAGGGCTTTGACGAGCTTCAGTTTATTGCTGGAGAATCCGACAGATGTTTACAGAAAAGAATAATTTTCAGGACAAATAGCAGTTGTAATTACCTACTTATATTTAGCCCTCATATTGCGGCATATATTAGCTATATTGTGAAAAAAAATATTGAAATCCATTGACACATTTACATTGAAATATCGATTTTGGTGTATCAAGATAATTTGAGATTATCCGAAAAAAGCTCAATTTTAGTCTTCCAGCACAGAAGAGACTCTATAAATTTTTAAATATTGACGTTAAAGTTAGTTTACATAAATAAATAACATCTACATTTTCCCCCTAATCACGTCTAACTAGTTTTTAAATTCGATAAATAGTTTCCGAAATAACTCGAAAAGAGGGTAAACCATTCCCATTTAAAGAGGAAATGGCTGTTTTTTTAGTGCAAAAATGACTTTACTTTAATCTCGTGTTTTCTAAGAACCGTTACATATGCGAAATTTAGCACCCAAAACAATAAAATTTTCACAACAGACTACTAATGAATACGAAAGTACGGGTGAAATATATGCAAAATGATGGAAGCCTTTTTATACCCTAGATGAAATCTATAGGGGTATACTAAGTTTGTCATTTCGTTTGTAACACCTCGAAATAATGATGGTAGAGCAAAATGGATTGGACACTCATTCATAATATTAAAAGATATTTTGATTTTTGCATGTCCGTCCGTCCGTCTGTCCGTCCGTCCGTGCGCACGATAACTCGAGAACGCGTACACTTAGAGAGCTGAAATTTTGTACACGGACTTTAAAAAAAAAAGTAAAATTAAGTTCGAAAATGAGACAAATCGGGCAACTCCTTCGTGGGGTTGCCATATAAAAATTTCGTTTTCCGCTATATATTTGGACACTGCCTGAGAACGCGTCGACGTAGAGAGCTGAAATTTCCTAGATGATGTTTTTACTACATCAGCAAAAAAAAATGTCAAAAATGGACTAAATCGGGTAACTCCTTCTTGGTGTTGCCATATAAAAATTTAGGTTTTTTACGCATACTTTGAAAACGATCAGTCCAAGACATTTTTATTGTACTAAAAACTTCTGCAGAATACGAAATCCTATAAAATTGGTAATTATCATTTTTTCTGTGCAACAAACCGTTCTAGAAATATATGCGAAAAACAACTTCAAACTTGAATAGATCGGTGACCATACGAAATTTAATACGGGCATTCATCTAGGGTATCATAAGAATTGGTCTTAGACCAATTCTAGCTTTTCTACTTGTTTAACTGTAAAAACGTTCGCATGACGTTTACAGGATCACAAAACGAACCCCTCCACTTGATCACAGTCTCTTCCCTCTTTAATTTGATAACCTACACGGCCTATTTTGGACAACCACTATTGGGGGTGGTACAACCCTCACCCTCACCCTCACAAATCCCAAACCAAGTTTTCTTTCATCTATCTTTTTTTGCCGATTATTACAAATACAACTAAAAAAACTGCATTGCTCTATGCAGCCCTCCCACGGAATTTTTTTTTTTTTTTAATGAATTTTCAGAATTTTTAAAGTCACCCTATACGGTAATATGACGAAATATTATTTCTTAACAAAACTTTTGGTCGTTCGGTGCTGCTATATTTTTCTATGAAGAATATTAAGCAATATGCATTATTTGGCATGCTCCGGCGTGCATATACAAAAAACTGCTCTTTGCTGCTTTTGCATTCTTATGGAATCAGAAAAATCGATCGCTTCGTTCCCAAAATATGATCTTTTGAAAACAACGTTTCATCGTAAAACACAAAATTTCTTTAAGTTATGTTTATAATATTCAGATTTTCAACTGTATGGAAATTCTTCCTCGTTACTATACAAACTACATTTGAAATGGTACGCAGCTTCTAATCGAATATTCAAGTGCGACCCACAGGTGATACACGCCACCCGATATGACAGTCGAGCGCGACCCTCCGATGATGCAGGACGGCGTGAACGTGCTAAAAACCTATAGGTGCTACTGAACTAGAATTGAAAGCCTAATTACTAAAATATGAACCCGAGTCCCAACAAAAACACGCAATGAAAATTTTTCTTTCAGACATCTTAACAATTTTGAATTCAACATCTGAAAACTATGTAGAAGCTTTGGGGTGGTCTTATAACATTATTGCACGATTACTTGGACTGCCCCCAGAGCTTTTAGTTTCCAGATGTAGGAATTCAAAAATGTTAATATTACTAAAAGAAAAATGTTTAAATGTCTCTGTGACGCCCAATTTTATTTCTATGCCACGAACAATATTTTTTTTTTATAGGAAAAAAGTCTATTTTAATTTCTAGTATATTTTTTAACAAAAAGTTTCTCATAAATTTTATTTGTCAGGGGGGTTGTGTAGAAAAAGGTAATCTGCCATCTTGAGGCGTCCGCCATATTGGTTTAAGAAAGAACTCACATATTTAATCGTATTCTACTCGTAAAACTCTTTCATTTGACAGCCGTATGAAGGGGTTGTGTAGAAAATGTAATCTGTGATACTAATTTCGATACTATACATATTGTGAAAAATGTGAAGGTAATTACCTCAAGAATGGCGCAAGTACAACTCTACGCTACATCTCGGCAACCATTAAGAATATATCCGCCCAAATGGTACATTTTTTTTACAAATCTCCTCACATTATAAAATATTTCCCACCTTTTCAGTGAGCAGCACGTGTTTTAGTATTTTATGCCCTTTTTTTTAATCTTTGATTTAAGCTAAGTAAGTTGTTCCTCGAAAGATTCTTAGATTAATTGTTGACATTGAAATGAAACTGCCAATTCCCAGACATCCTGTAGGCACATCCGCTCTACTAAATAGGTACTGCTTTGATATTGACTGAACATTTGTGATTTATTTGTGTAATAGCTTAAGTTTTCTTAACTGAATTTGTTTTTTTTTTATTTCAATAAAAATAAAAGCAGATACATACATAACTTTTTTGTCTTTAAACAGATCCAAAATTGATCTGCAACTTCTTTCGACGAATCCTCTCCTCCCCTCAAAAGGCACGTTTGGCAATTTGACCTCATTTTTTATATTTTAGACGTATATACGTGAGTTATCCCAAGGCATTTACCGTCTGTGGACATTGACACCTCCTTAGGGCTAGTTATATTCTTCGTTGTCCTTCTTCTGGTGAAGGATATAATTGTTGTTTTGCTGGGGTTGATTGATAGCTTGTGGACAGCAACCAGGGTTGATCTTCTTGAAGCTTTCAGAAAAGCAGGCACTCAGATTTACCTTTGATAATGATAACAAGGTCATCAGCATAACCTTGCGATCGAATATCTTGTTTGTTTAGTTGAACTAATAGGACCTCAACTATCATGGACCAATGGAGAGAGTACTCCTCCTTGGGAACAACCTCTTGTGTCTCACCAAACAGCTACATCGGAATGTATAAAGTATAATAGGAACTATAAAGGTATTTCACTAACCTTGTTGTTTTCGTGTATAATACTGTTTAGAAGTAAAAGTGATAAATGTACTTCACTCTACCCTACATGTAAGTACTTTCTCTAACAAGTTTAAGCGAAGAAAAATAAATTAAATATAAACCAAATAAACCTATTAAAGGCAATGAATCTTACTTACTATGAATGAAGACCTATGAAACCATTTTGAAAACAACCTGTACACCCCCGTAAGTTCCATAGGTAAAGATTTAGTTAAATTAAAAACTAGCAAAAAAGCTATAATTGACCAATTCTTACGATACCGTATATGAATGCCCATATGTAATTTCGTCTGGTCACCCATCTGTGCAAGTTTGAATTTTGAAGTATTTTTTCACATTTATTTCTAGAACGGTTCATCGGACAGTAAAAATGATTATAAACAATTTCATAGAATTTCGTATTCTGAAGAACTTTTTAGTACAATTAAAACGTCTAGAACTGATCATTTCAACAGTAAAAGTGAAAATCCCAAATTATTATGTGGCAACACCAACAAAGAGTTCCCCGATTTAGTCTATTTTTCAAGCTTTACTTACTATTACTATGAAAACTTAGTGTACAAAATTTCAGCTCACCATGTCAACACTATGTCAGACACTGTCCAAATATATAGTAAAAAACGAAATTTTTGTATGGCAATGCTAAGAAGGAGTTACCCGACTTCTCCGCCTTCCCCCCCCCCCCTTTTTGGACATATTTTTTTTTTAAAGCCCGTGTGCAGAAGTTCAGCTCCTTAAAACGCGTTCTCGAGTTATCGTGAGAACGGACTGATGGACGTGCAAACATCAAAATAATTCTTAATATTATGCGTGGGTGTCCAACCCACTTTTTCCTTACTAGCATTATGTGTTATATATAGTGTTACAAACATAATGACAAACTTAGTGCGAGTATACTCTTTAGATTTCAACCAGGGTATAATGAGCTATAACAGAATAGAATCCCCACTGCTGTACTGGTCTTTTGAAGTGAAGAGCAATTGTATATTACAGGTTCTTCCGGAAGTGCATTGAGTTATTAAAATAAACAAATAATAAGATGATGAATGCACTAAATTAAACAGTGCCAATACCAATTGTACCCTATATTTAATATATACATCAATTGCAAAAGCCCGGGTTCAGTAAGAAACAGGTTCGAAACGTCGTAGCGCATATTAAAAAACTCACATCCCATTCCCACATGTTTTCCACTCTTTAGACACTAAGTGCTTCTTTTGTAACTAGTTAAAGTAGATTTTCATCATTGCAACGTCGTTGAATGGCTTTTTCAATGTTCAACAGTTTTAAATATGGCCACCACTTTCGTGCTCTCCGCCGTTATCTCCTCTATGATGTGTTAATATATTAATAAAAGGTGTCAACTCCATCTTTCTGAGCCTGGTTAGGGTCCCAAACTGTCTAGGCTTTGCTTATAACAAAAAAGCTGATGAAGTTGCAAGACAAGACTCAACTATACGTCTAGTCGGCCCAGAAATGTGTGAGAGCAAAGGCATATTCTATTTGGTTACTACAGGAGCATTACAGGACAGAACCATTCCAAACGTTTCATGGCGTTCTGTCTATGGAAATAGAAAGGAAGTTTCTAGATAAAGTAGACCGGATATAAGACTCTTAACTGGTATGTAGCCATGACTACTGTCAAGTCAGCTCAAGAGCACGACAGACGTAGAGATGGGCAAAGTGACTCTTTTAACAGAGTCGACTCATTGAATCCGACTCTTTTAAAAGAGCCGGCTAGATGAGCCGACTCAAAATGACGGTCACTGTCAACTGAGCAAAGTAAATCTGGTGAGTTGATTGACAGACTTAATTTAAAGGGATGGAAAAATTAGTATAATAGACCCTCTCACTGACCAGCGCGCTTTTTTACTTTTCATCTCCAACCAACCAGGTTTTCATAAGTCTCAATGTATAAATATGAGCTTTACAGCAGATAGTCGATCTTTCATCAGGCATATTGGATTTGTTAAACAATGAGAATAGAAACATTAAATATTATTCAATCTTGCCGAATATTAGCGCGCTAATGAATAAAAGAAAAGGACTTTTACAATAAATTGCATTTACCTATATACTTTTGGAGATTCCATTATTTTTACAGATCATAACACAATCAAACAATCAAACAAAATTAAAAAGCTTACCCCCTACCGTTCATTGTACATTCATTCATTCATTTCATTTTAAAATTCATGAAAGTCAAACTGCGGAGAGCTATTTCATTAAGATATCTTTTTTCTGAATTCTTTTGCGGATGAATGAACATTCATTGCTAATGGGTTCAAGGATTGAACTCATGAAGCTAACCGCAAAATTACCTGTACACAGAGTGATTGACGATTGCGCTCTACATAAAGACCACCGACAATTTCATTCAACTTTTTACCTGCGCCTTGTTGACAGATGATGTTAATCTCACTGAAATAGATCAAAATAATTACAGTGTAGATCTTGAAAAAAATCTTATTTTTCTAAATCGGAGTTTTTTTCTTTCCAATCTTTTATCAGACAAAAATGAAAAACAAAAATAGTACCCAATTGCCTCATTTAAAAAATTCTTGATAAGTTTTAAGATTGATAAAGTGCTCCGGGGGGGACTAACATGGAAAAACAAAAAGTTTATATTATTTATCTGTTGTTTATGTAATTTTTAGATTTTTAATGATCTCTAATGATGCTATAATGTTTTATTCTGACGTCTTCCATAAAAATTTTGAGTATCAGTATAATTTATTGCCATTATCGTAATCAGCGAACTTTTACTATAAAAGGACTCATATTTGATTAGAGTATTGGCACTAGTTACAAGCTAAAACGTAGAATTTTGGTGGGTCAATCTCTGCAATGAGCAAAAAGTAATCAGATTTTTTTGTTTTTTTAAATAGGAAATATTCGAATATATGTACATCATGCGTTTTATTATGTAAAAAATTATATTGATAAGAGCTTCAAAAATATTTATTCATATATACATATGTACGAGGATAGAAAAAAATGTATAAATTTAGATGAACCCGATGCAATATCTAAATATCCGATAATATAAATAATCTTTTCAATATTCGCGTCTAGATTCAGGGTCTTATGCCTGCTTGACTCTTCTGATTTTATGATGATTTTAAATAGTTTACATGCAAATAAATAAATGCAATAAATAAAGTAAGCTTCAAAAATTTGGGAGCTCTCCAAGACATATTCTAACCTTACTGTCCAATACATATAACCTCATCATTGCAGCCATCCATGTTAGGTATAAGTTGAGCTTCAAAGGTTCTTACTCTTAGGCTTCTCTACCACACTTTCAAATCATCAATGGCGAAGAATCTAACATTCTTGTTAGCATCATCTTAACAATCTTATTCGTTGGATGTAAATAAAAAAGAAATGCAAACATACAGGCGTCTATTTAAAGTGAAGGTTTTGGGTTTTTGATTCGATATGAAGAAAATTTACAGCAAAAAAGGAGGACAAATTCTTATGTACCAGTAGAAAGCTTTAACGAATATCCTCTTAAACAATTTTAAGTGATCATCATGGCATATATGTATGTATATATATATGACTATTTAGTTGTATCACCATCTTTCCGCAGAATTGACGAAATGTATTAGGTATTCTATTGAAATATAATATAGATATCCATGGATATGTGGAACAAAAATAACAAACTAACTTAGAAAATATGTAGAGCTCTCAGCACTCTAAAAGTATATTGCCTTTCCGTCAAATATTAGATAACTTTTGTCTAAAATATGCAAACCCCCCTCTAAAAGTAATTTCCAATCAGATTCTATTAGGAAGTACTACTATTAGTAGATTTTCTTAGATGTGCAACTGAAATTATTCTTCAATTATTCTTCAATTATTAATGTAATTGATGCATTCCCAGCAAAAAATTTGGCAAACGTCCGCAAAAGCGAAATTTAAGCGACAATATAGCTGCACAATGCGAAGGATGAGAGTAAATTCGACAGAGCTAAAAATTATTTATGTTATCGAAGCGATATAAAAGCGAATCGAACGCGAATATGAATTCTGTTCTCTTTTATTTGTCTTCGGAATTGAGATATTTGTCAGAGTTCAATTCGCAATTTAGTAACTCACTCCACAAATTTATATTGAACTGGTATTGTAGATTTCCTGCAAACCAGGAGCCGGATTCTGTAACACGGAAGTTGGGGAGCTTGGGAGATGAGAATTTTCGCTTTCTCCGATTAAAACTTGCTAAATCTCCATTTGCAATTCTCGATCATATATGGAGAGTTCAGAATAACGGGAGAAATGTGAAAGAGAGGGAAACTCTGGGGAACGGTAAAGCGTGTTAGGTTTTGGTGTTAGGTTTTTTTATATTTGAACTACAAGTACATGGGTCTACTACCTTCCAACGTCGTGGTATATTTTTTTTAGAAGGGTAGTTTTTGAGGGATCTAGGAGAGATGGTTTTTATTTAGTTTTTCCGGAATAACGGGCGAATGTAGAGGAGAAGAGGATGTATGCGGTATAGAAAAAACTGGAAGCTCGAGGCGAATATGATTGGGCGGGGATGGCGCAGGAATAAAACAAGGGCGGATTTACGGAAATTAAAAAAAAATTAAAAAATATACTCAGGAGTTGCAACAAGTTGTAGGTATAAGCTCAGAACTTGTCAGTTCAATAAAAAAACTAATTAGGTAGGCATAAAACTAATTAGGTAGGCATGGGTGTTATTTTATTTCGATTAACGGTAATTGGCAGATTTTAGGTGTCTCGGCGGTAAATTTGTTTTTCGCAATATTGACGCTCGCATATCTTTGTGTAGGAGGTCCGTAGAGCAACGGAGTTTTTTTCCGATGGAGCTACGGAGTACAGTAGAAAAATATATGTGAATAATTTAAGCTTCATAACTGACTTTTTATCTCCGAAAAACGTCTTTTTTGCACTTTGGTTATACAGCGTGTTCCCACCTAGGTGGTCCATAGAGCAAGAGGTGATAGTACCTACTCACCTAAAAAAAAAAAAATTGTATGGCAGTAGATGGGGTTCATAGCAACCGTTTTGGAGTTAAGAAAAAACCTAGTTTTTCACAAAACACCCCGTATCTTAAAAAGTACAGGGTGGATAGTCACCATCTAAAGCTGACTGCAGAAATTCATGGCCTTTCCAACGACTGCTCAACCAGCCCCGTACTCCTCTCTTCTCAGGAGTTATTATTGGTCTAAACTAAACATTTCGGATTTTCTTACCATTTTTTTGTTCTGACCTCATTTTTTTTTGCAACAAGGTCATTAACACAATTTGTTTATTGAACTGTAAATTCCAGACTCTCCTCCCTATCCTATCTGTACCCATTAAGGAGTTATTAACTCGCAACTTATTCAAGTCATACCAAAATAAGCCGTTTTGTTAGAATAGGTTAAGAGCTAATAACTCTTTCACGGCTGCAGATGGCACATAAGTATCACAAGTCAAATTAATTAGGCGAACCAAAATAATAGACTCATTATAGACTGGTTGCTTAAAATGTGCACGTACTTTATATTATTAATTTTTTTACATCTAAATGATGGTAAAATAGTGAAAACTAATTGCATTTTTTACATTTTAAATTACTTTTTTGAAACCTAAAATTTCACTGAACTAATTTCTTAAAAATATGTATAGTATTATAAATTTCTTGGGTTATATAAAAAAAACATATATATAAAGAAACAAAAATACAAAAAAATATAAATATAACATATTTTGCCGTTATCCAATAAAAAATATTAAAATAAAATCTTCTTGCGAAAATCTAACAGTCTTTGCACACACAAATTTCATAAGTACAGATGCGTGGTCTCAGAGACCACGCACGAGTCATAAACCGTTATAACTTACCTCCACAACACGTGTCAACACAACCACGCTGCTTGAAAACTGACAGAAAACTAACTCGAGGGTAGATGGACGCGTGTGACGGTGACGTATCTTTTTCATCATAAAGTGGGAAACACAATTGCACCGTTTCAATCCGATACGTACAAATGTCAAATTTGCTTATATTGGACGTACGTGCAATTGGACACATACACCGAAATGGATCGAAACGGATCGAATCGAAACGGAGAAGTTCAGCAAATTTCAACTTTTACGGATGACATAACCTAGAAAAATTACCTGTACAATGTTTGTGTATAACTCAAGATGGATGAAGAAGTTTTTATTGAAGAAATTAAAAAATATGAAGAGCTTTATGACAAAGGCAACAAATTTTACATGGATGTAAAAAGAAAAGACAAAATCTGGAAAAATTTCAATGAGAAATTTAAAACTGATGGTAAGTTTGGACGGAACAATTGTACTCATGCACGTAACGGATCGAGTTGAATCGAATCGAATTGAATCGGAACGGCGGAATTGTGTTTGGCACTTAAAATTCGAGAACATGAGAACAGCATGGTCTGTGAGAAAACAGGTGGGTACGTAAACGTTAATTATCGTTTGGTAAAAAAAAACAGGTCAATGTATAAAAAAGGTAAGAAAATCCGAAATTTACATTTAGCATATACTTCTTTTGTTCTTTCTTTCATATCCATTAGTATATGTAGTCGGTTGAGTACTCTGTTGTGAAATGTTTTGTTTTGTGAATTTCCACCAATTACCAGTCTTTTACAATGATCAGTTGAAAATATGTCCGTTTTTGTACAAAAATACGGCTATTTTCAGCCTTAAAGAGGTCTGCTTCACTTCTTTTGCACTTATATCCGAAATAATTTATCGCACTCAAAAACTAATTACATATATAATTAGGGGATAAAATTTGGATGTGATTTCATCATACACACAAGCTTGAACGTTGATATTAAAAACTCGAGAGCATCTCTTCTAGACTGGAAAATGACCAAATTGACCATTTTCGCGTGATTTAAACTTTTTAGTGGGTACCGTGAGACACCAAAATCCTTGTTTCTCTATAAATATTGTATGGATGTCCATAAATAGACTTTTTTAATATAGCCAGGATACGCAGTGGATCTACAATTTATCTTGAAAATTCCTAGGTATCTAGGTACCTTCACAAAACCTAACAAAAATAGAGAATAATGTCAGCTGATTTCAGTGGAGAGATAAATGCCAAGATAACTGTCATCAGAATCCGGCCCCAATAGTGATTGTTATGTTAATTAACACTCCAAATCGGGTGAATATGGATTCAGCGGTCTAAAGAATTGTATCAAAGAAATTGCGGTCTTGTTTATCTCTCCCGAGCATCTCATTGGAAGTTTTACACTGATCGCATAATCTCAAGATAATAGCTCCTGCACTCGCTTAATATGGAATGCTTCATTTCGGTACCTTACAATCGCTTATTAACTGAACGTGAGACGCCGAGACATCTTTCAAGTTGTTTTCAACTCAATGCTGGATTAATTTCATCTAATATTGCTTCGTGTTTCTCTACATCTACAATCCTTTAACCGTGCCAGATATTACACCTGCCATGTGAGAGTTGTGTAGCATAAAGAAAACTTGATAATTAGGAAGCTTTCCCTATTCCTCAACATGAATTTAGTGAATTCTAGGAGCTTTTCGGGGATTTATTTGCGCAGTGCCGGTAAAATAATCCATTATCGTATATTCAAGCAATTAGTAAGCAACATCTTCAAGACTCTGAGCGACCGACGGTCCAAGTCCAGGCAATAGAAAGTAACAGCCAAATCAAAATATAGTAAAGTTGCCAAATAGTTGTTTCAAGATAACCAACAATCGATTCCGATTTGATCTGTTTTTCTAGTTCTTTTTATAATTTTCTATGAATGACGTTGATGTTAGATTTGTTGCAATTGTAAATAAAAATGTGTTACTTGATTTTCTAGCCACATTACTAAGGCAGTGGCGGATCCAGGATTCTGGTGAAGGGGGCACCTATGGTTTAAAAATGCTATATGCTGGAAACTGAACAAAAGTTTGAAGACACTCGCCACCACACCCAAATGTCAAATGCGCAAAAGTTATCATTTAAAGGATACGAGTCGAACAGATTAGCAAGTGGCTACAACTCACAACGAAGAAAGTTGCTCAAGGTTCTTTGCCACTCTGAAAAATCACAGAGAGGTTAGATTATTCATTGTGTATTGGTTTGTAAATGGTAGAAGTGTAAAACTTCCCAACCATCCATTTCAGTTAGTAAAACTTAGGAAAAGTATTGTATTCAAATTCACGAATTATTATAAATTGTATCTTGTATCTTGTATCAGACGCAACATATAACTTGTACGTACATATATAACTTTTTTAAGAAAGTGTGACTACTTTTGTTTTTATATTATTAAGCCAAGCTCAGGAGATTTCCTATGAATTATGATGCAAAGTACAGTATGGCAAGAAGGTGATAAAGAAAGGAATTAGGGAACGGGAGGAGAGTGGTGAAGGTGCCGATGTATGTCACCCTTAAACTTTCGCAGATTACATGCCGGAGGAAAGACAGGAGATGGTAGACTGTTCCACGTTCGTACAGTTCTGAATAAAAAATCATCACGGAATTTTACTCAACGGCCGAATGTATTTTGAAGGGCAAAAAGATGTGTGCGGCTTGCAGTGCGAGTATTACATGCTGGAATCAGGGATCACACTAGAAATTTTATCAGAACATTGGCCATGCCTGTAGCATAGGAGCGAAATACAACCAACATTGCAGCGGTGCTCAAGTGAGTCCATATAACAAGATTTTGCCATATCGCCAATGAGCTGAAGAACTTGTAGAGGAGCGTTCCGATGCTTGTGTAGCAACAGAGAAGCTGTGATCTGTTCAGCTTAACTCACTGCAAATATTAATGTCAAAAATGCATAAAGATACTGCATCTTCAAGAATTGCTCCATCAAAAGAAACGGGAGTGGAAAAAGTATGATCTTGTTTTAAAGAGATGGGAGAGCTTTGGAGCTTAGATGAATTGAATTCGGTGCAATTCAGTTTGCTTCCAGCGAGGATATTATCAAGGTGGTTATTCAAGGATCTTATCATGCAATCTGGTTTGACAGATGTGGTATTTCCTCTGTAGTCCGCAAGAGTGTCAAAGAAGTAAGCGAAATCAAGGGTGTTGCCATCGGCAAAATAATGGATGGGATTGAAATTAAGGAAAAGCAGATCATTAACGACACAATTGTCGAAGAGAGATGGAGAGATAACAGAGCCCTGAGGCACACCGGCATTTATTGGCTGAGATTCAGATGTAACGCCATCTAATATAATCTGTATTAATCGACCAGATAAAACACTTTACATCCATAATAGATGAGACGAGAGAGAGGCCAAATACTTTAAGTTTGGCTAAGAGGGCTGAATGCCAGACACTATCAAAGGCCTTTGAAATATCTACGGCAATGATTTTGGACTCACCAAAATTGTGAAAACTACGGCTTCAACGTTCCATAAGAAAACTCAGAAAAAGAAAAGCCATATTGACGATCGTTAAGGGTTTGATTAGTTTGATTAGAGAATTAATGATAGATTCAAAAGCCATTGAAAGAATCGAAGTAATTGCAATTGGTCGATAATTTGAGGGATCGATCGCTACCTTTTACTTGCTTGGGAATAGGCTGAACATGAATTAGTTTCCAAGCAATTGGCCAAGAATGAGCCACACGTTTTATATAACGGGGGTTTTAAGCTATCAGGACGTCCAGCTATGGTAACGTTGATCTCCTTAAGGACCTTGAACATATCTCTCGTATGAATGTGTATTGGCTCTTGTAAATATCTACAAGGGAGGTGTGAAGTGGGTGGAAAAGGAGAATTTGCAGTGAATCTAATAGTCAAAATATTAGTTTTATTCAGGGAGCCAACAATCACTTTATTGTAAACTAGTGAAGGAGGAGAGGAACTGCTGAAGTTGTTCCTGATGGTTTTGACCACCAGGGACCAGAAACCTTTGATGCCTTTCCGTCTTGCTAAGATTCTACCATTCTGGTCAAAAGGAAATTTGTCTCTCTAAAAACTATTACATTTTACGAAATAATAAAAAAAAATTATTTAAAAATTAATCTCTTGCTTTAAATGTAATAACACTCACTAAAACAATGCACAATGACTTGTTCGCCACTGTGTAGTTTCGCTGAATTTCTCAAATTACGAGTTATAATTGTTTCTATAAATGTTTATTTTGCCACGACGCGGCGATAATGTTCTAAGAAGCCGTCTTTACATGGAAGGCTTATCAAATATTCTTTGGCAGCTGTTTTCAATTAAGACAAACCTTCCATCGCGTTAACATGAATAGGCTCTATCCTGCTTCAAACATTCCGAGCAAAGCGACGCTCATGTATAGGAATCAGCGCTTCATGCTTTCTCTATAGGCTTTAACAACCATAACTGAAGGCCAAGGTGCTAGCTAGGGTCTGCGTTCCTAAATGTGTCAAATTGAACGCTGCTAGATATTGTTACGTTTTTTACAAAAGGTGCAGTAGAATAGATGTGAATCATTGTGTTAGGAATAATTCTAAAGATCTACTGCATTTTTTTTTTCAGTAGCTTTCATTGGGGTGCGAGCCCCCGCGACACCTAGCTGGATCAGCCTCTGTACTAAGGTATGTTGTGCCAAACTTCAAATCCAAAAATTAAGAGTGATATGTGTGCTCTAAGCTCTATGTAATTGTAATAAACGTGCGAGTGCTCCTTATCAAACTCGTCGTCTAACAGATTTTCTAGTGCTACAGCTAGATTCACCTTGGACAATTATAAACTGAATAAATTGGTCTATGCCTTTAATAATTGATTCATCCTTCTTCTTCGTCTGTCAATGTTAATGTCCACATCACTTAATTTTTAAGTGCCAAAAATAACAGTATTGTCTATCACCGTAGTTCGTTCTTTCACTAAAAGCTCATTCGGAGTTCTTAGTTTGGTGAGTCTTTAGTGCTACACTGTTGATGCTGCTACCATGGTCGAAGCCTCGGGTAATGATATGTGAGAGTCTATTATCAGGTGAGGAAAAGTCTTGTAGTACCATTGCAGGTGGTACGCTTCACCAGATATCATCGATCGTTGAACGACGGTGTTGGTAGAACTTGCTCTGATTGGCTGAGTCTAAGCGTTTGTAGATCAAAAAGATAGAATCACATATAGCGCGAAGGAGAAAGCTTGCTGCTGAGCTAGTATCAAGGTTTGCTTTGCATGGATCTTGCATATCTTCCAATCTGAATTTTTTAAACGTTTTCTTTCACGACTTTAACTAAATCGTAAAAACTAGATATTCCAGCGAGTATGAGTGAGTTCATAAGAAAAAATTTATGGCTATCTGCATTCACAAAAATGTTTATCTTCCCAGTTACAACTTGTTCAGCCCGCCTTCAATAATACAGACGAATTCTAAAGAAATATTGTCAAAGTTCTAAGAAAACAATTAATTTTTGCCTACACTGAAAGTTTTTTATAAAAAATATTGCTTCGTACCCATGATATATTTCCCCGAGACCAGTGAGTTATTTATTCAGGTTTGCTACGAGCTCTTCTTATACATCACTTTGTTAGTAAATCCGTCGATATATGGATATTTCTTGTCTGTGTTGAAGGTGTCAGGCCCCGTAGTAAAAAGTGGTTCGTTGAAAATCAGGAGAACGAAATATGTAAAAAATATAATCATGACTAGATAGAGATATAATATATTAATTAATATTGCCAATTATCATGCCCTAATAATAGGTAAGTACATATACATCCATGTCTTTATACGTATATATTTGCATACGTACGGGCACCTCCCACTCCGAACTGCCTCTTACTTACTGAACATATTTCGACCTTATTTGGGGTTTGACTAAGAGGACTTCTAAAGATCTAGAGGCTCCCTTGACCCCTCTAAGTCCACAACAATTTTGAATGCAGGTCTCGCAACAAATTGGATGTACTTCAAGATCAGCTCATGTACAGCCAATTTACAAAATAAGAAAAGGTATATATATCTGTCTTAACCATTAATTATTAATTCACGCTTGCTTTCAGTAACGATTACTTTTTAGTGCATCTTATTTATAAAAGTTATTTAAAAAAAAAATTATTATATTTTATTTTCTAACTATAAATAAGTAGGAAATTTTTTAAATTGATCAATTTTAAAATGCAGGAAGTAATTTTCTCATATACTCCATTTCTTCAAGAGCACACACAATCGCATGCGACGGTACGAACATCACAAAGTTATTTGTCAATCATTATATTTTCACTAAAATATCATATAACGGTACATAAACTATCTGAAATATGCAGATTAATGCGCATCTAGGTTCTCTTCCAAACTTTGTGGTGCATTTTTTTTTGGTCTGCGATAAGTAGTTTACAAGATTATCGCACTGTAAGTACTTCCATATAAAAAAAAAACTTTGACATGAAAAAACTCGAAAAATTTATTTCACATCAAAGCCCATATAATGGTTAAACATAGAAATTTGAAATTTTTCCATGAAATATATAAAACATTACGCTAAAGCATTTGGGCTGATAAAAGAAACAAAGAAGAACAAGCGGTTCGTAGAGGAAAATCCTTATACTCGTCAGTTCGGTATGGTTTCTGCCGTCCGTGGACTCTTGAGAAAAGATCAAGCCGAACTCATCTCGATCTTATAAAAAAATGTAAATATGACAGCTTGTGTCAATTCCAATAATATGACATCTGACTGTCGTCCTGCTTCGTTCGTGATGGACTGCATTTATGCAGTAGCTCAAGGTTGAATATACTTGCTTCCATTCCACTACAATAAAGGTTGATTCTACTTCCTACCACGATAATAAATTACATCCAAATGTGCACTGAAAATAAAAGTAATGATTTGATTGATATAAATGTAATATAATATAATGTAATAAAATATTAATAAATCAATAATAATAAGGCACTTTGGAAAATATTAACTGCGAATTCTGTACATTTCGGTTACGTTCGGCTATTGTAAATAAATCAAACAATTCTCTTGACTAAATACGAAAATACACAGAATTATAAATAACAGAAATGAATACTCTGTAACTTTTTTCTGGTAGAAATTGAATAGTCCAGGATGAGATAAAACAACAAGAACTCAGTCCTTACTGCCTATCCCAACAAACCTATCACGTCTGGTATGTTAAACTTTATTACAGAAGTTCAAGTAGATGCAGGAATTAATCTACAAGGGATCAGACTAGATATTTCATATAATTCTTAGAATACTTATTTTATTTACTTATTATATTTCAATTTAATAATCGTAAATAATTGTTTTAATTTTTTAAATGTCTACAAACTATTAGCAATAAGAGAAATGTCATATTCATCTATATAAATGTTACGGACAACGAAATATGCCATATCGACTTATACATTCTTCACAGTTAAAAAAATCGAGTCTATTAGTTAACGAAATCGTTGAATCACCAAACCACAAAAATTTTCAATTTTAATCCGGGTTTGGCAATGCAAGCTTTTTTTTTCAATTAAGTTTCAAAAATCCTTAAAAGGAGTTAATAAAATTCCTTAAGAAGATAGGCCGCATCTCTTAACAATACACAGTAAAACATTTGCGCAATTGTTTCCACAAAGCTTAGGTATTTTTGCCTAAAATGCTGGGAATATTCCCTAAAATGTAGGGAATATTCCCCTAAAATGAAAGGAATATTCCTCAAAATTTTAGGGAATATTTATTTTATTTATTTTATTTTATTTTAGCTTCAAGTTCATCCGATAGATTACAGATTCTAACATAGATCCAATTATAATCTACCGGTCAACAGTGATACATTCATACCCATCTTGAAACTGGAGAAATATAATACAATATTAAGAATATGCAAAAATACTAATCACTAGGCGAAAAAATTACGTATTAGAAATAAACAATTACCAGTTGAATACAGAAGGAAAAAGTAAAACTACTTCTAGATACTACATATAAGATAAATGTTCAAATTTGATTAAACTACTTGTTTACAAATCGAGTACATAGGAGAAAGAAAGAGTAAAACTACTACTAAATACTTGAGAATTAAATCAGTATTCAAAATTTACTACAATTTTACTACGAGTATAAAAATCCAGAGAAAAGGGCATTGTGAGTCTGAAAAAACCAATAATAAGAAAAAGAAGGAAATGAAAGGGGCTAAGAATAAGATTATCTGGGCTGTATGAACTCATCTATAATGAGACTTTTGAATGTCATAGGACTATTCCCAAACAAGTTAATATCAGAGAACTTATTGCTAAATGATTTTTGAAGTCTAAATATAGGAGACTTTTCTATTAAATTAGTTCTATGGGTAGGTAAATGAAACAAATCTTGCTGCCTTAATCTCCTTAATGGGACACTAAAATTGAGCTTAGATAACAAATAAGGATAATAAATATGACCAATAACCAGTTTAAATAGAAACATTATATCAAAGTACAATCTTCTATCCTCAAGGGACAATAGTTCGAACTTAGCAAGTCTGTCCCCATACTCGATATATGAACGTTCAAAATTGTATATCAGAAATCGCGTGAATCTCCTCAGAACTGCCTTCAACTGATCTGAGTATGTCGAGTAGAAAGGATTCCAAACTTGAGAGGCGTTTTCCAAAATACATTTTACTAGAGAATTGAACAATGTAATGAAAGATGAAGGAAACGAAAACGATTTACCCGCACGAAATATGAAACCCATTAATCGAAAAGCCCTTGAGGTAATATGATTCAAATGAGCCCTAAATAGAAAATTTGAATCGAAAAGCATTTTGAGGTCCTTAACAACATCCACTCGACCTAAGAGAGCATTGCTGACATTGTAATCAAATAATAAAGGGGAACTTTTGCGAGAAAACGAGATGACATTGCACTAAGATGTATTGATTTCAAACTTGCTATTAGTACTCCAGTACATAAGTCCTCTTGTAAGCGGAGATAATATCTAATGGATTCTATATTCAAAAATATTTTAGCATCATCTGCATACAATAAGCAATTGGACTTGATATATGATGGAAGGTCATTAATGTACATCAAGAAGATGAATGGACCAAGTACAGTTCCCTGCGGAACACCTGAGGGCTGTCCATAAGGACTAGAAAACAGACCATTGAAGGCCACTAAGCAATCTATATTGAGGTGATAAGAGGAGAACCAGTGAATGGTATTCGCATGGAAACCCAACCGCGCCATCTTGGTAAAGCTATTTTGTGACTTATTTTGTCGAAGGCTTTAGAAAAATCTGTATAAACACAGTCAACCTGCTTCCCTTGGGCAAGGAAAGAGGCTACGAAGTCCGCAAATGGAACCAAGTTCGTGACAGTGGAACGATCTGGAAAAGAACCATGCTGATTATCCGAAGTAAGTGCTTTTGTAAGGGGAAGGAGCTGGTTATAAATAACTTTCTCAAATATTAGTGCCAGGCTACTAGAAATGGAAACAGGAAGATAATTAGTAATTAATCTAGGATCCCCTGATTTGAAAATAGGTGTATAAAAACAACGCTTCAATATTGAGGGAAAAATTTTCCGGACAATAGACAAATTAAACATATCACACAACGGCTGAGCTCATGAGTGCGAGCACTTTTTGTAGATAACATTTGGGATTCCATCAGGTCCAGGGCTCTTATTTATGTCTATTAGATCAAGGACCTTGAGAATTTCCTCTCTGGAGGTTGCGTTCAGTTTAATATTATTTAGAACCCCGATCTCTTCATTTAACATATTTAGTCCAGCACACGGATCACCCGTTGAATAAACTAATTTAAAATTACGAGAAAACATTTCATATGATTGATGATTGATTACACCTGATCCTTATATACCATTTCATTTGGATATGTGTTGAATTTTCTTAAATTTTTACAGAAAGCCGAAAATGCTTTGGGGTTATCATCTAATGAGTTTCCCTGTTAATTAGCTTTCTATAACATTCATGCAAAAGTTTCTTCGAAACTCTTCTTAGGTAGGAGAATGTGCTATAAATTTCAGGATTACCCAGTTTTTTAAAAACAATGGATTTAGAGTTAGAATCCATCTTTAAATAAATCTTAGAATTTTTAATCCATAACAATTGGTAATTAAATTTTAGTTTAAATTCTTTTGCCCCGTGAAATAAAGCCTTCTTCTCTCTGTTGAGAAATTCATTAAGAAAATACGTTGAGATTTTCGGTATGTCTTTACAATATCTGAATCGTTCATTAGAATCCTGATAGATTCGTGCAGCTTCCCAACTATTCCCTGCATTTTAAGGAAAAATACCTAAGCTTTGTGGGAAAAATTTGTGCATTTTTTACAGTGTACTTTTCTTCGCAAATATAAGATATATGTATGTATTTTCCTAATTAGTGAAAGTGAATATATTCTGGCATAATGAAATTTGTAGAGTTATAGAAAGAACGTCGCGTCGTGCCAATTGGAATAAGTTGGAATGGTTTTTTTCGCAGGTTGCAAATGTATGTATGTATTGTATATAACATTGTCGATGCATCTAAGGAATTCTACAGACAAATTTAACTGTAATTCACTTGGAACCGTAATTGTTATAAGACCTATGATAAATATTCCACTTTACTAGTAATCTTCCATTTTTTTTTTAACCCATTATTTTACAATTTATTCATTTTGGTTAGGAAATACGAGTTATTTATTGATAACTTTTTTAATTCTTCTCAATAATAAGAGTTAGAAGAATTTGAATACCGGACTCGTTTTTAATATGCAAAAATTTATAAGAATCGCCTAATAGAATTTATATTACAGAAAACATGTCAGTCAACTAAGTGCAATCCTTGTGGATCAAAAGAAACAATAAATTCAAATTGAAGGAATGGATCACCAATAAAATAAAAATCAAAAGTACGTTAAAAGTTAAGTGGTAACTCTTATTTCACAACAAATGAGAAGATATTGTGAAATAATGGTTATCTAATAACCCAAATAATTAATCAAAAATTAACCATCAGATTTAAATGATTAAAAAATTATGATTCGGATTGATCGAAACTGTTACAGACATCTCTGAAAGATATTTTATTCGCAACAAAGCTTGAAATTGCAATGCAATTTGTACTTTTATGAAGTCATATTGTGTATATTTATTGCATATACAATAAAGATTACAAAAATTTAGTTTTAGTGTCGCTTTCACATTTATGAAGACAGATTTATCATATTTATCAATAATTATTTCTGCGATCCTTCTTTCCAATCTAAAGTTGATACAAAACTGCAATAATACAATAATTTTCTACAAATAAAAAACCACTTCAACTGAATATAATCATAACTTCAGTGATAAAATTATTTTTCAGCATTTTTTTACTGAGAATAGATCCAACCGCGGTAAATAGTAAAAATTCTTCCACGTCTGATTCATATGAAGTACTCAAGGTTGATGGATACACATACAAATCAATTACTTCTTCCACTTTAAATTGTACTTATAAACTATTATGTTTTAATAAATACTTATTACATATTTCTCAATATAGGCAATGATTTAATGATAGCTCTGAAAAAACAAATTGCAAATAGCTTGTATGTGTAGGTGAATCTGAATTGAACCCGGGAAAATATTCAGTTCAAATCTAAAGTGAACTAGGTAGGATCTAGATCGCACTTGTGACGTCAGTTTTGGTTCAGGCAAACACTTTGACAATATTTAGGGTGGATCGAAACTAAAGCCAAAACACATCCTGACTTCGAGACTTCCTCGAGGCGTTGTCAAAATTTCCAATACGGGTATTTAAAAGAGGCAACATAAAACCAAGCCTAGCAGCTTGCCTCAGGCCTACTTCTGTCAACAGATTCATTTTTTTGTTTTTTATTAATTTTGTTCTGTCAAGCGAAATATTTGGCAAATAAGAATCACTTATAATTTATAGTCAACAATTTTAAAAACCGATAATAAATTAAAAATTTAAATTTCTGCCCAGAATGTAAAGGAATTGTCGCATATACTATTAAAATTACAATAACAGAACCCAGCACTGTGGTGTCATTTTATTTTCAATTCTCTCAGGTATGCCTTGAAGCGATCTGCGAGGAAGCCTGAGAGGAGCCAGGCTTGAGGCTTACTTGGATGTGTTTCTGCCTTAAAGATCAAACGAAAAAGACATAAGTTTCTCTGTTTTCAAACAATTTTTCCAAATTTGATAGAATAATTTCATACTTCTTGAATTCAGTTCATTTGCTTGAAATAAGGCGTTAAAACTAAAAGAATTAAAATAGTACAAAATATACTTGGGAAAAAACAAGTATGCTTTCGGACCGAGGTTCTGCAAGTCATTAAGAATGTGATGATCTGATTTCAACTTATCTTCGAAAACTTCAAGTCCAAAATAACTTTCTAACCTTGAAATTGCTAAGTATGTGTTCAACACATGCTAAATGAGATAACCACCGATTTTCAACAAATTTAATTATTTTTTTTAAATCTTTTAGTGAAAATTCTTGTATTCCAGCCAAAGAGCAGAACAAAAGATACACAAAATAACGCCTCATAGATTTTCATAGAAAGATTTAAATAAAGCGAACAGTACAAATAGTTCGCTTCAACCGACAGAAGAATTTGTTCTCTCCAGTATATGGGAGTTCTAGAACAAGGTACACAAAATAACACAGCTAATGTGTACTTATATATCTTAATAACCCCTCAGCGGAGCTAGGTAGTTCTTTATACAATTGCAGAGGAGTGGCAAACTCAACATTGTTCATGGTCGGTTCTATCATTAAAATTAGGGGGGGGGGGAGGTCCATCTCTTGGCAAAATAATAATGAAATTGTAAGTAAGGTGTTTTAATTTACCAAAAACGATCATGATGTAACATTTAGATAATTGTCGCAAAACATCTCTTAGGCGTAGTTATTTTGATTTTGCATGCAATAAAATCTAATTGATTAAGCATTTCTGTAGTGTGCTTGAAACGAAAGAACGGAAAGAAATGTGTATAGGTCGGTACCGGTGGAGAGAGGCTGCTAGTAAAAGTAATTACCTTTGTCCCTCGTAATTCGGATTCCTGGGAATAATTCCCAAAACACGCTAAAAGGTATGGAGGTGAAAATAAACAAGCAAACTGAGACTGTGTATTTTAGTCGTCAAACCATTCTTCATAGGGCTATCATAAAAAATTTCGTTTCTCACTATACATTTGAACACTGCTTAAAAGGTGCGAGATAAGGAACAGAAATTTTGTTCATGGCGGTTTCGTAATAACTATAGATGTTGATGCGAAAATAGACAAAATCGTAGAGTTTCTCTATCAAAATTGTTAGAATTACAGATTTTTCACGTCTATTGGGAAAACAGTCAGCTCCAGACGTTTTTGATGTACTGAAGGGTTCTTCGGAACGTAAAAACCTGAGGTCCGACCAACTGTTCCAGAAATAAATGCGAGAAAGCAACACCAAGGTCTGCCAAGTACTAAAACCAACAGCGCATCTTACCTACAAGAAACAAAATTAAGTATAATTTTTGGTTCGGCTTGCAGTTACCTGTTGATAAAAAAACAAAATTCTTTTGAAAGGTATACCATATCAGATAATTCGTCTGCAGATATTTCCTCTTCAGCGGCTGCTTTTATGAACGAACCTGCTGCCTCAGCACATGCAGCGACAATCTTATTCTGCAAAACAGTGTATGTATCAAAATCCATGATAAACATATGTTTGATTTGCATTCCATGATATACGAAAAAAGTAAACAAAGCTCAATAAAGCGTTGAATTAAAAATTACAATGCCATAGTAGCAGTTTCTTTAAGATCATCGTAATTTTAAGTACAAGAATTGAATTTAAGGACTCATGAAAGCAATTTTCAAGAAGTAATGCAAGAGTTACAAACAAGTTACGTAATTTCAAACATTTTACTTATTAGAATTAGTAAAATTAAGGATTTTATGTATTTTACACACAAATGGGTAAGTTTTAATATAGATTTATAACATTCGTTTGTTTCGTAAAAAAATTGAAGTAAAATTTAAAAAAAAATTTTACTGTGTGCTTAGCCAAGTAGGTTTTAACCAATTGAAATATGTACCTCAGATTTAAAGTGTCGCACGTTGCAGTTTCCATAAACTCGAGTGACATTGAAATGTTAAAATATGTTGAATTTTACAAATTTATCACTTTTTCTTCCTTTCCTCTGTAAAATTAAATTGAAACAAGTAAAAAAATTAGATTTGGTCTAAGGCCAATTCTTATGATACTGTACATGAATGCCTGTATGTAATTTCGTATGGTAACCCATCTGTGCAGGTTTGATCAAAATAACTTTTAACATTACTACGTGGTTGTTCAATCTATTTTGCTCTACTAGCATTATTTCTATGCACAACAAACGGAAGGGCATAAAAAGAGAAAAATGTCTGAAAACTTCATATATTTTCAATATTTTAATAAATATTCAATTGTACTGCTGTTGTGATAATGTTTGGAATTTTACCAAATGTCTATTTATATTTAGTGACACCCTTCGTTGCACTAACATCAGTAAATTTTTGACACTGGTGTTTGTACTTTGGGTATTGCTCGCAGGGCACACGTCCCAACTAGGGTTGCAAACTTTCCCGGAATTCCGGGATTTTCTCGGAAAAATACAATTGTCTTAAAAAATCTCCCGACTCTCGGAATGTTGTTAAATTCTACCGGAAATTTAACAAAAATTGCAGTCACAGCATTTTTATATTTTATAGTGAATTGCACTAGTTTGTACAATTAATTTAATTGTGGCAACACTGGCGACCGGCCGCCTTGCAGGCGGAAATTACATCTGTATATCATGGAGTTAAACATCATCGGAGCTACTCAAGCCAAGATTGTAACAATAAGTTGTTCCCTACGTTGTTTCCTGATTCTGAAGTTGCAAAAAAAAATAGCGTGTGGTCGAACTAAAGCTACTATTTGTGAAAATGTCATAGCCCCTCTATCGCAAAAAATCCTTCTAACGAAACTGCAGGAGTCTATTTATTTCTCTCTTGAAACCGATTTGTCCAATAAGGGGAATTTAAAAATGTTTCCAGTGACGGTGCAATGGTTTTCACTTAAAGATGGTTTGCGGCAAAGTTTACTTGACTTTTATCAAGACCCTGCTGAAACTAGTGAAGTATTTAAACACATCTCTGTAAAGTTTTAAAGGAAAACGGCTTATCCTGGTCATCGGTGTCTGCACTGCCCGCAGATAATGTTTCCGTCAATTATGGGAGTCATTATTCAGCTTTTCAAAAACTTAATATTGAAAACGCGAATATTTTGAAAGCGAATTATAAGTGCCATATTTTACACCATTGTAAAAAATATGCATTAAAAGCTGCAAATCTCAAAGAATTCTTCGATTTCGCTCATTTAGAGTTACAAGTCTATTCAGTGTCCATGTGCCCATACTAAGTCTTTCTTTGCTTCCAGCTTCAGATATACTTCTTTTTAATTGGCCGGTTTTAAGAGAATATTTCCTTAATAAAGCGAAGATGACTGTGCAGAAATAATTTGGAAAGCCTTTAAAGATGAGACCTGTCTTGCATTATGCTACTACTATTTTATTCACAATATAATGCAAATTGTTTACATTTCTATTAAAGGATTCTACATTCAGTTATGAACGAATTGCGATCTAAAATTACCAACCGAAAAAATGACAAGTTTAACGGACAATCGGTGATTCAGTGTTTGAGGAAGTTGACGGTAATTGATCAAAACACTTTCAAAGAAGATGTAGTAGACAAATATTTGGAGCGTTGTTTAAGCTATTTAAATAAGTGGTACGATTTTGACACTTCTATCTATAAGAAAATGAGCATTTTTACAAAGGACAACGAAATTGACTTCAATGAACTCCAAGATCTGAGTGCTTCTCTAAACGTGCCAATAAATGAGGATAAATTGTACGACGATCACTGTTTACTGCGAGAAGTGCGTGACCTTGTGGCAAGTGAAACAAAGAGGGTAGACTTGCGTTGAGTTAATTTTGTTGAAAAATAAAGAAGAATCGGGCAATAAAATTACATAGAATTACATTCGCTCTATCTCAATCGCAAATGTTGCAGCTGAACGTGTTTTCAGCGTAGTAAAGAATTCTATAACTTTATCCTTCCAAATAAAAAGGCATTACAAGCATCTCGTAGTGTAAAGAAATATAATTTTAAATAAAAGAAATTGATGCTTACTCATTTTTGCATTTTCCTCCCGGATTTCCGATCCACAGCAGCACTTATGATTTGTGAAATGTCAATTGATATAACAAAACAAGATTCTTTATAACAATAAACAAATAATAATAATAACAAAGTTATAAAAATAAATACGGAGTGAAAGTCAGGAAGGAACTATGGAATTTAAAAAAGTTCTAACATTTTCAATATCAGTTGGATGGAATGTAGTGTTTGGTAATGATGAAAACTTGGAAATTGGGTATGAAAACAGTTCTTGTTCTAGAAATGTGAAATTTAGGGATATGTAGAAAATATTGTTCGAAGAATGCTACCACATCAGTTCAAAATGCGTTTCCGAATATTACCAAGTACATTTTAAATAATGTGCAAAGATTTGGCTGAATTTGTTCGTAATAAGCCAGTGTTCAGGCGGCCTGAAATTTCAGTACATAAGCAGTTACTAATAACTTGGTGGTATTTAGCCAACCCGGAATGGTTTAGATAAAAATTATATTCCTTTATAGAAAATAGAAAATCTAATCCAATTTTCTCAATTTCAAGACTATTGTTAGCAGGCTTAATTTGAAAAGAATGTTTGTTTCTTAGTGGGTTTTAGGACATGTGAAAGAATAATGGAATTGAATGTTAAGAAGCGTATAAGTTCTCGGCCTTCAACAGAGGAAATACAAAGCAAATTTCCTGGTACGAACTAATGATATGACCATTTCAATGAAGAATATTGTAATTTACAGGAGGAATTGGAGCGATTGATGGCAGCCAAATTTATACTAACGCACCAAAGGTTCATCCTACTTGCTATGTCAACAGAAGAGGAAGACATTAGATCATTTTGCAAGGAATTTGTAATAAGAATAAGAAATTTATTGATGTCAGATAAATAATCAGTTATGGACACCAGACGCAAAAAGAAAACGACACTTAATTTGTAATACGTTATCTAAAAAACTGTTTTATAATATAAAAAGCATTCATATAAATTATTATATCTTTATTTCAGAACAGATACTCTAATAATCCAAAATTTATAGGATAATAAAATTATAATTACTCGTATATTGGAAGCATTGCAAGTACGGAGGTGCATGATATCACTAAAGACTATGTACAAACATTTAACATATATTGTGTTATAAAAATGTGGTAGACAAATTTTGTTCGAGATTACTTCCCTATATGTTGTATGGTGGTAGATTGCAAGAGCAGTAAATACAACTCTTAAATTAATTTTTGGTGATAAGAATCATAGTGGATTAGGGCGAGATAGATTGCAAGGCAAGAAGACTATCTTTTTAACAGCCAGAAGTTATTATCTGTTGAACACAGCCTTAAGAGAACGTTTATAGAGGGAAGATAAATATTTCCAGTTTCATGGCGATTTTGTTTTAATTTTTTATTCATGTTTCTAATAGCCTCAAAATTCAGTTCATATAATAATACTATATATACTATCATCATATTAAAAAAAAACTTATTACATACATAAATGTCATTTGAAAGAACACAAAAATCACATTTTTCCTATCATATTCAGAAATCGATCTTGTCGTTGCAACCTCTCTTGATGTCGCCGTTCAGTATCGGAAACACGAACTTGCTTTTGGGCAGGTTCATAGACTTCACATCTTTCTGACAATGACGATTAATTTTGCTATTTGGATCCAAACAGCTTTTTTAACACGTAAAGCGCCACAATAGAAAAAAAATACTTCTCTTTGGGCCACCTCTAAATATGTTGGGAAAAAATTAATATATAACTTATAAAATATTTTCAACAAAAAATTTTACTTTTGCACCAACGTAGCAGTTTTTAATTACCGTGTATCTAATTTGATGCATCGGCCTCTAAGTCAGATCTCCTCCGTAGAACATTGTGCACCGACAATTATTACAGCAGCGTAGGACCAGCACAGGAATTGCTGGCCAAACAAACTCATTTAATATGAATATTACGGCGAAACCGAAAGATCAAGCCTAGAGAAGTTGTAGATGCAAAAGTGAGACCCGGACAGCAAATCAGTCATCATAGCAACACTGGGTGCGTCGTCACAAAATGGAAGGATAAACGGGATGTCCTGATGTTGAGTACTAAGCACGACGACTCGACGGTTACTGTTACCAGACGTGGGGTCGAAGTTGAAAACCCTAAGTCGGTAGTTTATTATAACACTCTAAAAGGGGTCATAGATTTATGCGATCAATTGAAGGAATATGTTCCGTACCTTAGAAAACGAGTGAAATGGTACAGGAAACTTGCTGTAGAGCTCATAACAGGCATGGCTGTTGTAAACGCTTACATTTTGCTCCAGGACATCACAAAACAAAAAATGTGTATAACTAAATTCAAAGAAAAATTGCCGTAAAATTGTTGGGAATCGATGAAACTTTACCTCCGATATTACCACCAAATATTGGGGATAATCACATTTTACACAAAACTGAAAAAATAGTCGATGCCTTACATGTTACCAACATATCAGCCAGGATCAAGGAAGAATAGTTGCTCAGAAGAAAGCCATACAAACTCATTACAAATATCAAATTAGCAATTCATACAAGTGCATGGATTGTTTTTTCAAAGTTCAATAATTAATTGTTATTATTGATTAGAATATGTATACTTATATTGTCTTTATAAAAAAAAAACGTGTTTGATTTTTCAGTAATATTTCGCATTATTATAGAAGATTAAAAATTAAAACTTATAAATAATCGGAATTTTGTCTTTTATCTAAATATGCTCTATTACTATGTGAAGATAAAAAAACAACTTTTCCCACCGGGCCACTAACTTGAGTGACCCATGCTTTTATAGCTACTCTGTGCATCAATACGAACGCTACAAGCTCGAAAGTATTACCTTCTGTATGTATCCGATTATTATAATTACCATCACATTTTGTTGCTTCAATGCCTTCAGTGTTGGATTGATGCTGCACAGTTGTATTCAACACATCGTAATCTACAAGGATATTACCGTAACAAAATTCTGTGAAAATATAATATATTATTTAATTAAAAATGTACTTAAAAAGTTTTAATTGCATTTTTACCATCCACTAAGTTTCCTTTGTTTGATTTTCTTTTTTAATTGAACACACAATTTTTTTTCATTCTATTGGTATTACTGACGGATAGCTCTAAATGCTCAGAGGTCTACCTACCTACGGGTTTTCAGAGCACTCTGAGCAATAATAATGATACACGTTCAGATCTCTCAGAGTTCTCTGAGAGTTAATAAAATTTCAAGAAATCCGTATTCAGAGCGCTCGGAGTGCTCTGAGCAGAATAAAGATACACGCCATATATAAGCTTTCTGCGCCACACGCCACCTAGCAAAACTTTTGAACACAAAAGAACCAGTGTGTTCCTGATAATACCACACAAAACAGCAAGTGTGTCCATGATAATATCATTTATTGACAATTGTATTATTTTATTATTATGGTGTAAGCATAAGTTTTCTTTCAATTTTTATGCAAAATCGAATAAACAGCTTTACAGTATTTAATTTTAGATACTTTGTAACTTTCGATTTACATCGGAACGCTGTTAAAACTTTGATTCAATTGTGTTCATTTTGTCATATTTTGTTTAGCTAAACTTTTAGCCCAAAAGATCTAAAATGGAAAAATTATAAAATTTATCTCATCCATTTATCACCCGTCTATAGATTTATATCAAAATTGGGTCATAAATACATTCACTTAGCTGCAAAGTGGTGCAGGAGATGACAATTTTAGAAAATTTCATATAATTATATAGTAATTTCCGGATTAATTTTGAAAAATTTTCTACACTTATCTCACAGATTGGACCTTTATTTAAATATTAAAATTTATTTGGATTACTAAGGCACACCTGTTGTAGAGATATCATGTGCAAGCCGAAGATCAATTTCTAATTTTCACTAGTATTTCCTTAAATCCTTAAAATAGCGAAGACAAAAGTGGTAATGGTCCTCAGTAGGAGAAAAATACTACATTCTCCTAAGTGTAGGGATCCCATACTGCGTTACTTTGGGTATACGGTGACTTTAAAAAATTATATATCCAAAAATAAGCCAAGCACCATCGCAATTTTTAGCCACATGGCTAAAGAAGGCTTATAACTTTAAAATAAGAATACAAAAAACAATTCTAGAGGTCGTCAATATAGTAAATAATACACTTTTTTTTGACAAAAAAAATACTATTATTAACAACAACAAAACTTTGTTCGGTGTTGCTATACTTTTTTGTGAAAAATATAAAGGGCGCTATTTAAAATCAACTTTACGTCGACTTTATCTTAAAGTTGATTTTATGTGATTCATAAAGCACTTTTAGTTGACTCTAGTGGTGAAAGTTGACTTTAAATTTAAACAGACTTTTCCTTATTTAAATATACTTTAGCTTCAGGGTGTTGGGTAAATTTCCCCATTTTTAAAATGTTTTAATTAAGAAAAATAATAGGAGTATTAAAAAATTAAAGAAAGATGGATATCGAGAAAATTAATAAAATCAGTGGAAATAATTTGTGTAGTTTTGTAAATTGGTACAATTATACCTTGCGGTATCCATATGAACATACTATAAGTCCTCATTGGTGGGGGTGTGCTGAGGGTGTATGGGGGTTTTCAAAGTACCTTTTTTCAGGTTTATGCTCATATCTCGAATATCTGTACGAATAACTTCTGACAATAGTTTCTACATAAAATTTTGCTCTCTACGATACTTTAGGAGCTACAGGAGTGTAAGATTTAACAGAGAGATAAAAGATAGACGATTTAAGAAATAAAAACGAAATAGGTTTTGAAATTTTATTTAAAAATAGAAAAAGTCGTTATTATGTTACTCGTCGTCTTCAACATCGACATCTTCGTCTTCTTCTCTATGATATCTACATGTACAACGTTTGTACATGAACCCAAGCAGCCGAAGCATACTAGAATGCATGAAATACCGGGTTTTCGACGTCCACATTTTCCAGTCAACCACTTTTTGAGCGACGAATAATTAAAGTCAGCACGGTGTCAGGAACTGGAGGATCAGTGGTGGTAATTTCCTCGAGGATTCCACCAGATCCTCGGTTCCAACCCCACATTTCAAGAGGCATTTCGTTATCCAGGCACTCTTGTACTTGGTGGAATACTCGTAATGCGTGATATTTTGCTGAGAAGGGAGAGAGGAGAGCTCAGCTTTGAACTTGGTGCTGGATTTAACAAAAATCGAGTATCGATGGCTGTTAAGATCAAACTGGGTAGTGGGCGCATGATAAATCATCAAAGACATCGTTTATCCTGATTTTGCTATGGCTTCCGATGTTGATGTTGGGTCATAAAAAATGGCTGCTATATCTTTGATTATTGGTTTTTTCTGAAACAACTTTACAATTGACAGTTTGCATATACTGGAAATTGCTGAGATCGAGTCGCAGCCGCTAAAGCTATGTAGGAAAAGAACAGCACAACAAAATGAAAGTTTTTGGAGTTCTCGTGACGAAAATATCTTGGTTTCCACTTTCCGTCTTCCTGGCTTGACAAGGAATATTTGCTTCTCTGGTGGTGACAGAGCCATTAGAAGAACTACTAAATCCACATCTTGGTTTGGTTTGCGGCTTTCTCAATGCAGTTCTAATAATTGTACAGTCAGCATCACTAGGAGCCACTCGTGTTTCGATTCCCTCAGCCTGCATTTTTTGTGTCAGAAGTTCAATGAGTCGGGACTTGTTTTTCGCGTTTGATAGGAAATGCTCTTGTTGAACAGTGACCTTCATAGCAAGATTAAAATTTATGTCAACAGTCGTTTTCGTTGCTTGTCTTCTTCTTTGTTCTGATGTTTTGATTTTTTATGTACTTTACGTACTGGTCACATATGTCGGAATAAGTAGAGCCAAAGTGCCACTTGGTTCGGGGCAGAAGAAACCCACAATCGAAGATCACGACACTAGTTTTATAACCGATAGTAGTGTCGGTTTTGGGGAGAATATCATTCAAAGCTGCTTTTTTAGTTTTCCTCATGCTCCTTCCATTAAATAGAGATAAAGGATAGGGTGCTAGTTCATATTCCAAAAGCGATAGCAGATGTTCATCGTGCTTCTTGGGAATCGCAATCCTTTGGAACAAAAGCAATGGGTCGACGGCTACTGTCTCGTCATTGATCTTGATGACACTACCAACGATACAACTTGGTCCTTACGATGAAGTTTCATGTCAGCAAAATTGTTTCCCAGCATTTTGGACATTAGCTGTCTACCAACCT
Source organism: Dioctria linearis (assembly GCA_963930735.1). Classification (NCBI taxonomy): domain Eukaryota; kingdom Metazoa; phylum Arthropoda; class Insecta; order Diptera; family Asilidae; genus Dioctria; species Dioctria linearis. The sequence continues at coordinate 87,688,175 of OZ005742.1, forward strand.
CTCGACATGGGGTTTTTTATGTTGGGTCAGCAGATGACTAAGCTTGCTTATTTTAAACGAAAAATGGAAGAATGATGAGCAATGACGAAAAAACGACGCCGTTTTCTTAAATCGTCTATTTTTTATCTCTCTTAAAACTCGTAAAGTATTACTCGTACAGAAAAGATTAATATGACCAAATTTGTAGGAAATTTTATGTAGAAACTTTTGCCAGAAATAAACAAAATGCGATTCGTACAGATATTCGAGATATGAGCAAGAAACTGAAAAAAGGTATAACTGTACCAATTTACAAAACTACACGAATTATTTCCCCTGATTGCCCATATTCAGCTTAATTTGATTGTACTCATAGAATCAACGAGCTTTTATTAATGTTGTAAACAATTTCCGACGTTAAAAAATATATAATTCTCCAGAAGACCCGTTTAAAAAAAATTTCATGGTACAGAATTGGTAAGAAATCCATTATATGTATGATAAACTTGGAGTACCTGTTAATGATTCCTTAATGGTGCTTGTTACCGTACATATTTAATTTTTTTTTCTGAAGACACACTCATCAGGAGGACTTGGATAGAAAGTTAGAATTTAGATGGCACTACTTTTACCACAATTTTTGAAATTTTGGGGTGAAAGCGTTGAGGAATTAGCAAAAGGCAAAAATAATTTTTTTCCTCTGGCGTCCTTTCCAAATATTTTTGGTGAAATAGAAGAGTTCTTGGGTATTAGAAACAAAATTGGAAAAAAGAAACATTGGTTTTTTACTTGGGAAATTTTCAATTCCACAATTTGTTACCATATGTGTGTTTTAAAGTTTTAAAGTTTTAGTTAAAACACACTTCAAATTCGTTTATATAAGCATTGTCTTAATGTCGATTTTAAATATAAAGTTTAGTTTTACCAAAGTCGATTTTAGTATTTGTCTATGAATAGCGACCAAAGTATTTAACTTCATTTGGCATTGAATTAGAAATATCGATTCTCTAGGTTTGTTTCCTTTATTCCCTTTTTCTTTTTTATCAAACACTTTTCTTTTGACTTTTTTTTTATGTCTTCACCATTCTTTTCCATTATTTTTGCCAAATTTTCTTTATAATTCTGACTAATTCTGACTAATCTTCGTGCCTTGCCAAATGTTTAAATCACGACTGGTGCAATATAGAATGGAAAAGTGCATCTCCATGTGATGTCGCAGCACACGAGATTTCTTTATTCCAACATTTAACAACCGGATTGATACAGGGCATGACTAATATCTATATTATCTACTCATATCTATGCAGGGGATGGCCCATGAGTTTTGCTCATTAAGCCTAATGCATATCGACTTGATATAAATTACAATTTATAAAGGTATGGGAGTTCTGCTGCCTGCACAAAATTATCCATTTGATTAGAATATTTTCGTTTATAAAATGTGTTTCTCACTCATAGGCATGCATCCTCCATTCTAATAGTACCTACTTCATTTTGTATCTGTTCTGTAAATCTAAATTTTCACATAAGCATTTTGTCTTTAATGCTGGGAGGGCAAGGTCCCATGCATAATTCCCAAAGCTCCCAATGTACATTCAATGTATCTTTAATCAGTTTTTCAGCGCCAGAAAATTACAAATTTCAGGTTAAAAGAATACACAGCAATTTAATTCAACATTTTCTTATATACGTAACTTTATATACCATAAGTAATGAACCATTCGAACCATTTGCTAGAAGTATATAAAAAAGAATTCAAGAACTTAATACATAGTATCAATTCCCAAGGTTTCTTAATTCTTTTTCGTCTTTTTTATAACGAGAATTTAATATAAACGTCATTGCTTTTATTGATTTAGGAAAATTCTCGTTGTTAGCATAAACATTAAAATTATAGAAAACTAGATATTCCGTTAATAGGATTTAATTAAATATTCAACTAGAAAATCTAGAAGTTCTTGTCTAAGCAGATTTGTGTAATAAGCAAGTGGCTAGTTAACTTGTGGAAAACTTTTTTTTCAATCTGCTTTAATCATGGTTTGCATCCAGTTTTCTCTATTGATAAATAGGTATACTAAAAAAAGGTACATATATAGCAGCACTTACTTTTATGTATTATGTGACATTAATTCTAAATGCTACTTAATTTTGGAAACATTCCAAAATTTAATCTCAGTTGGATTAAGTTTTTTTCGAACTTACTTTATGATCGTAAAATATATAACCAGTCTAATGTTTTTAAACTATGGTAAACAAAAATTGCTTAGTTAAGATAGTTCAAGATTGTTAAAAACTAATCAGCTCTTTTCAGAGTACCAGTTTTTGTTGAATAATCTTAGTATTTTTTGAATTTCTAACTTAAAAAATAAAGCTTTGAGCGTAAGACTTGCCAGTTAATCAACTCTTTTTCTTTAAGTAGCTCCAAAATGTATACTATGTAGGTACCTACGAAATGTCCACTACTTCTAAGGTAAAGACACCATTTTGATATTTTTCCATACTTGAATTTTCCGTAATATCTTGATTACATTTAATACTTAAATAGTATGTTGGCATATATATAGATTAATAAAATAATCTCTGAATAACTTAGCAAATGTAATTTCATATTACGGTACTTAAGCATACAAGCCCAGAACAAATTTCTATGATTGTAGTGTTAGCAGTACCTTACCACTTCTATTTACTATCTAGTCATACTACATGAGGACGTGATGGATTGATAGTGTTGTGTTAATTTGCAGCAACACAACGTAGGGTTGCCATACAAAGACTAATGTTTTCGCCCTTAACAGAAAGAGATTTCAAATAGAATAAAATTTTGTTTGCAATAACTGAATATCAATTCGTAACGAAAACTTTGATTGCCTAGTCTGCTCAAAAACTATTCAAAAGGCAATAAATGTTAATTGCAATATTAAGTAGCAATTTGAAGCTTAAATTGGTCAATCCCTTTATTGAGTCGCCAGTTAAGATGTTCGCTTCATATGTGTATTTAGAAATATCCTACAAAGCAGTTAATATCATCTATGTAAGTTTATTGAATGTCATGCCTTTTGCAATAGTTGGGCCGAATTCTATGCGCGATAAAGATTTATTGTCACGTTATTGATTTAGGATAAGCTAAAATTAGTTTGGAGGGCGCTTTATAGTGTGCTGGAATATAAGAAATTACGACAAGATATTTATAAATGGATGTTTGGAATTTTTCTTACAGGGCTCCTATATAAATATTGATCAAAATTGATCTTGTAGTTCTTAAAGCAATAACTAGAGTGTTATATCTACATTTGTTGTTTTATATGAGTCTAAGGAGTATATATAAGCTATACGAAGAATTTACTAGAATATTAGTGCCATAAAGATGATGTGAGTATATAGGACTATATATCGATCCTCATATCAAAAATCAATTCCAAATCATTTTCATTTTCGCTATCAATTCATTTTCGCTATCAACACTCATATAAGCAATCAGTATTTTGTGAATTTTTATATAGGATCAAGGGCTTGGAAATTGTATTCCTATAGAAAATCTCATAGAAGATGCTACTGTTTTCACAATTTTATATGGCATAATACTAAAAACTGCCACTATAATTTTTAAAAAAAAACCAAATCCAACCAAAATAGCAAATCATATAGACAAAAGAAAATACAAAAAAAGAATTCTACGAAATCTGATAGCAGAAATCCACAAAATTTTTTGTCTGCTATTGCTATTCGATTTCTTGGATTTTTGTTTCATTTTTCCTTCGTCTATATGATTTTATGCACTTGTCTGAATTCTGATAGACCGAGTTTAGTGTTTTAAATGAAAACTATAGCGTATGCCACTATGCGCACGTTCACATAAGTTTATTATAGTCAAGAAGACTTTTAAATAGGAAATAGGAACATAAGTACGCTATGTATGTTATTATATCGGTATTTTCTCTACTATACTTATATAGCACTACAAATGCTATCTCGAAATATCTATTCTCAACACAGCAATTTACATCTTTATATATGTAGGAATTCGTTACCTCTAACAGTATTTATTCCTACTTATGCAGTTATGAAGCTGTGGGGGACACCGGTTTCAATCGCTTTGTCCAGCTATTTATGACGTTCTATAGTTCCACATAGAATTTTCTTAGTCGTTAGAAAACTGTAGATTAGTATAATAAGGTGTGAAGGTAAACCGCATTGGTTAATCTTGAAGATAGACCCTGCTGTCCGTACTGAGTTTGATGCTTTTCCATTGTCCAGGAAGTAACCGACTGAGCATTAGTTCCTGTTAAAAGCTCTGGTAGCATCCGTATGGAATTTGAATAATGGATGAGGATTCCGGTGGTTAGGACGCCGCACATTGAACACAGAACATCACAGCGTAGGACAGGGTAGAACACCTTTTATGATATACACAACAGTTATGCATATACGGGGGCCATGACACCCCCCCCCTCCCCCATCAATCGACATAACTCCTTCGCGGTGAGTTGAATGTGGCGCTGGATTGTAGAGTGAGTTGAAAAAGTTTAACAGAATGATTTTCGTATGATTTCAACTTTAGCGCTGCTGCGTCGACAGGGCCAATCTTGTTTGTTTGTCCTTTTTGAGTAGTAAAAGTGGAGTCTGGAGTGGGTGTAATAGTCATTCGCTCTTAGCTCTGCGTCTTTGAAACGCGCACGATTTTTTAGAATTTTCTTGTGTTTTACATAGTGTCGAAAAGTGATCTATCATACTTATCGCAGGATGGTAAGTATTTTTGTTGCACCGATTACTCCTATAGATGAAAAATCACCCAATTTCGAGAAAGTGTTATTATTTCTAAGAAATTGGCCAGCGATCATAAATTTTTTTTTACCTATCTGATTCTCCTACATAAAATCGATGACAGGACAACTTAGTGGGGATTTAAGATTTTTATGACAACGCCGGTTCAAACGAATTGGTGGATTGATTCTGGTGCTTCACTCTCTCGGACAAGGGTACACACATTCAATTTTCTAAGAAAGAATTGACATTTTGTCTTTAGATTTTTTATGCACTACTGGTGGCGGACCACGGTTTCAGAGAGTTATATCAAAGAACATATAACTTAATAATAACTTTATAATAATTAAATTTTTTTTAGCAAGAATGAAAGAAAAAAAAATATTATGAAGTCATAAATATTTATTAAAATTTCAAGCAAATACAAAATTAATACAAAAATATCAAAATTTAATTTTTTATACTGGCAATGTCCTTCGAAAATTCGTTTACCATTGGGTATATACACAGTGGTACAAACTAATAAATTTCCCCCTGGCATTGATTATAAAGTATACTTGATAGTCCATTTTTTGTGGCGCAGACTATAGTCTTTTGCATGAATGGGGAAAAGAGCATGGCTATGCAGTATTGTAGTGCGACTGAGATAACGAGTTAAAAACAAAAATTCAGGGTTACCCGAATAATAAAACCTTGATAATCTTCAAAATTCTTTAAAATTATTCATAACAATGAGTTTTCCGTACATCGGGTCACATTACCTCAATTTTTAAGATAAATATAAAGTTTGCTTTGGAGCTGAAAGGAGATGCAACATTTCTGTCAAATAAAATTCTCAATTTTCCCAAAAACATTAGGTAATCCATCCAGCATGAGTGACATCATAGATTGATATTAAACCCACTTAATCTCTTTAGAGCAAAACGAATGTAAACAGAAGCACATTCTGCTCAAAGATCATACGATTACAGCAACAAGTTTGGGACAACTTGGGTGGCTTCTCTCAATATTTCAGAAAGAACCTTATTTTGTCAGAGCAGGTAGTTGAGAATTTCTTGAAGACTACTTTGAGGCGAGGACTATAAAGGCACTTTCACATCAAAAACAAGAACAGAAAAATGTAAACCGAAAAACTCAATTTATTCCACTTTAAAACAAGATTTTTATTCCAATGATTAATAAAATCCAGAGAAATAGGATAAACTAAGAATTTTACTTATTTATTTCAGATTTTGAAGAAAAACACAACTTTTATGTTTTATCGGCCGAAAAACTTTTTCGGCGGAAAAATTCGTCCGATAAATCATAAAAGTTGTGTTTTCTTAAAAATTCAAAGATAAATATTTTATTTTATTAGTAAAATTATTAGTTTATCCTATTTCCCATGATTTTATTAATCATCGGAGCAAAAATCTTGTTTTAAAGTGGAATAAATTGTGTTTTTCGGTTTACATTTTTCCGATTCTTGTGTTTGAAAGTGCCTTAAGAGGTGTCTCGAAGTTGGAGTTGTATTCCGGGAGGAACGAACTGAAGTCTATTCTTGTGTGATGACTTTCAATTTAGGGCCGTTATTTAAATTTTTCTTATTTCCCTAGACATAGACAAAATGCAAATTGAAGTTTGGAGCTTTACGTTAGCGGTCCGTGAATAGAGAGAGTTTCCTATATTGAGGATTTTATTATTTTTTTTATTCTGCCTACCAGAGTGAAAGCTCACATCTGAAAAGAGTGTTTACTTTCTAAGTGCTGAAGTTGCTTGCCTTAATTCGGTAGTCCTTGGAGCTTATGTAGCCGTTGGGAGTTGAATAGTCCTTGGGACTGATTTTGTGCAACTGTGGGCTTCTTAAACCTAGGAATTTAATATCATTATTGCTGTTAATAGGTTTCTTATTATTGATAGTTTGCGAGAAAGTCATATTTGGCTTCATGTAGCTCTTGACCAATATTCAGGCGAATAGTTCTAACGGATTTTCTTCTTGCGACGCTTGTTTTTAATTACGGTTTCTTTCTTGTATTTTGGGATAGTTATGGCTGGGTGTCGCTTCTTGTGGCAACTGACGTAGTAGGGCTTCACTGCTTCATTGTTTTTGCTTCTGGAACATTCTGCAGATTTTCAGTTTTCATACAGCTAAGATCTTTTACATATACGGAAGATACGCTTCATCTCGTGTTTGTCCTAATGTATTATTTAGCCACGGATTCTCTTGTCTGCATAATTTTCTTGGTGTCGTAAGCTGCCTCGAAGCTGATGATGAAGGTATCCAAATCTTTCCCTACTAATCCCAAATCCCAAATCCTCCTTAAGATACGTCTACAAGTTGTTTTACTTCTTCCCCTTCATAGGTCTGCTGAATTCCCTTCAGCACAAATGTTGTCTTCTTTTCTTCTTTGAGCGTGACGGTAAATGAATATACTTTTCTCTGCTTCAATATATTGAAGATATTCTACATTCTGGTTGAGTATTTGGGTTACTACCGCATTTTCTACTTCTCATCTAAGGCCTAAATAGCTTTTATCAAAATACTTGTTATCCAAATGAGAGTCTATGATAGGTGGTCTTCCTTGTCGCACTTCTTCTGCTTCTCTGCTATAGGCTTTTTGCAGAAGAAGAGAGGGGTAACAAAATTGTTGTGCTCTTCTCTTTAAACCTCTCGTGCGAGAATTGCGATTTTTTTCCTATTCTTTTTTAAGGATCTGGTCCTTTTTAGTACGTTTATGACTGAAAACATCTCTTTGTCTTCTTCTGTTGATGTGCTCGACTAGTTGATAGTCGCTACTAGTTCTGCTGCTATTTCCACTCTTGCCTGGTGCTATCTTCCGTTTACATTTCTTTCTCAGGATCTTGTTGTACTTTTGTTGTATTGCCCATACTCAGAGTCTATAGAGTCATATTTCTCGTCTTCTACTACACGGAGATAATCGCTCTCGAAAGCACACATTTTATATCCTTTTTATGGATCTCGCCATTTTTGGCTTTCACTTGATTGTACGATTTTGATTTTCTTAGAAACAATTCACTTTTTTTAAGCATCTATATCATTTCCCTTAGTTTTATCATTATTACAATTTTTTTTTTTTCACCAAAAATCCAAAAATCATATAATATGCTCTTGCAGTGTGGCCAAATATTATAATTTTCGGGAGTGCGTTGAACTAAAACTTAAAGATCTTTTTCCATTAGAATATAAGTATGACAATCGGTGAAACAATCCCGGGCAGGACTTATTTAACGTTTACCATGTCTATAAAGACCAGATTTAGAACTACAGAATGAGAAATTGTATGAAATTCTCACAGAAATTAACGGACAACAAATCTGTCGCTTAGCTATACCAGAAGGTCACTGAGCTCTTCTCAGGCCATTGCCCCTTGAGGATCACCTAAACAAGCTGGGTTTTGCTGAGACTTTATCCTGCCGCTTCTGTCAGGATGCTCACGAAACCTTGGAGCACTTTCTCTGCAACTGCGAAGCATTGGCCAGGCGGAGATTACTCCACCTTGAACATGCTTTTCCTCCACCATGTTACGTATGGTACCTCAAGCCCAGAATGGTTCTAGACTTTATTAACAGTCTAAACCTATAAATGGAGCAAATTCAACGTGGACTCACAATAGGTCTTTCAGGTCGCAGTGACTGCGAGGCTAACACCAAAAATCTAATCTAATACCAGAAGGTACGATGTAGAGAAACATAGAAGAAGTTTGCCTCACCATCTTATTATACTATGGTAGAAACGAAAGAATTCTGGCTCGGACAAATTAACTTTTCAGAAAAGGATTATTACATCCATCTCACTTAGAACGTTTTGAATATTTTGGGCAGGGGAGTACTGCCCTCCAACTTGAGAAGCAAAAAAATGCTGGATGTTTTGTTTGCTTTCTAAAGAAGATTTCATCGCCTCGATCAGTGATACGAGTAGTCATATTATCAAAAAACAAGGAATGAGCCCCCACACCAATGTAAGCCTAATATCTTTATAGAATTTTGAAAGAAAGAATTATAAAATTTGTCTTCTCAATTTTCATTGAAAGCCTCTCAACATAAACCAGACAATGAGTAAAATCGTTTCCACAATTAAAATGTATGCATTAATTTTGATCTAATTTTCTGTCTGCTGATGTTAAAAAAAAAAATCTTTCACAAATCTTCTTTATCAAGCTTTTCTGATTAATAAATGTTCAACCACTAAATGTTGTATAACGATTACCTCGATGACGGTTTTAATTGCTTCTGACTCACCAGAAATCCGCAGACAGTTTACCTTTCTGACCTCTGTTGCTGTCATTCACGTTGTGTCTAGGTCTCGTGAGAAACACTCATAAAATAGATTTGGAATTTTAAAAATCATTAAACCAGCTAGACAAAAGTTATTAAGTCTAACCGGATTTTTTGTAAAGAAGTTTAAATTAAAACCCCCACAGAGTACTGATCTTTACGGATATACATACAAGTATGATGTAGATATGATTACTCAGATGCATGTAGAATTACACATATATATTTAAGTTTAGCGAACACTACCGTCTCAAAGTACATATTGCACATCCGCCTTAGGAAGTATTTTACCAAAATCTACAATTTTCAGATGGAACGTGCGAGTAATAAATTGTAAATTTGCACGAGTCATGCCCCTGGAGCAATCCAATGTCAAGGACAAAGAGGAAAATAACAAAAACCAACTGCACAAAACTCAGAAAAACAACACTTTCGAGCTTAGCTTGTAAATCATTCGGATTGAGTAGATCGCGTCGCAGGAGAATTTGCAATTTGTACGGTGCGGTTCGGTTTCGGTAGCGCTCAATTTTAGAGTGTAGATCACGATCACTCATCAAGTAAATTACGATCAAGTGAACTGTATACAAAATTTTCATTAGGGATTAATTAATTAAGCGAAATTCCAGCTTATGTTTGTTGTATATGTATTTAATTGGATACGATACCACTAAGCGCCACAATTTAAAGGCCAAGAAAAAAAAATTAATTATGCATCCACCGGTTCTAATAAATTCCATTAACCTTCGCCGTAATAAAACTACTAAAATTTAATAAGATTAATGACATTAAAAGAAAAGCGAAATTTTTTGAGAAGATCGGAACAAGTCATAAAACTATTGAAACCACTCTAACTGAAGGTCAACCACCTAAGATCGCACGATTAAATCACCTTTCAGTACTTTGATTGCTCCTTATTCGTCACACTTTCATTATGAATCCGAATAAAAAAATAAAACGTGCGCTGATTTTCGAATCATCACAATTTTGCAGGTTGCGCCTCTATTGATGTCGTATAAGAGTAGTTTACCGATGTAAACAAGTTTATTGGACATGAACTTTGAATCCTTGACCACATGGTTTTGAAGGTAAACAACGGAAAGTAATCTAAATACGACAATAACCCGAATAGAATTTGCGTAGGATTTTTTAAGATTCGCGTGAAGAGTATCACATCTATCGCCAAGAATCTTGAGGTTTCAGGGACTCAATTTTCAGGTGTGTGTAAAATAATACCAAGTTGCAAAACTGTCATTTGGTCGCATACTAAGATTTTCTCTCGAAACCTCGAGTATGTATGTACGATATTTCACTGGAATAGTAATTTCTGTTACTGAACATCCTCACCAAATACGCATCCAGCTCAGAAACGAGAACGTAACTAGGTACTAATTGAAAAATATACAAAATTTCGAAATCTTTAAACAGCGACTTTAAATATTATTTTCTGTTCACGACGAAAAAATATTTTAGTGTACTTATAAATTAATAAAAAAACAAGGCATTAAAATATGCACATATTTTCTCATATATTACATGATTTTTATACCCCAGAGGAAATCTAAAGGGTCTACTAAGTTTGTCGTTCCGTTTGTAACGCACAGAAATAATGATGGTAGAGCAAACTGGATTAGACACCCATGCACAAAATTAAAAGTTCTTTTGATTTTTGCATGTCCGTCCGTCTGTCCCTTCATCCGCAAGACAATTCGAGAACGTGTTCACTTAGAGGGCTGAAATTTTGCACACAGATTTTTCAAAAATAATGCAAATTTAAATTCGAAAATGGGACGAATTGGGCAACCCCTTCGTAGGGCTGAGATACAAAAATGTAATTGAACGACAAAGAGCTGAAATTTTGCACGCGGTGTTTTCATAGTAATATATGCGAAAAACCACTTCAAGAATCAAAGTTGCACAGATGGCTGACCATACGGAATTACATACGGGCATTCTCTAGGGTATCATAATAATTGGTCTTATACCAATTCTAGCTTTTTACTTATTTAAATGAAATCTTCGAATTTCGAAAAATTTTATGCCTGAAGAAGGTGCTTGAAAAACTTTGTTTGGATACTAAATATTACTCTCATCTGGTAGACATAGCAAAAGGTGTAAAGGAAATTGTGTGAAAAAATTTACTCTTTCAAACACCTCCTCCGCTATGTGTGGAAGAATTTGAAATATGAATTTGTGGCGATACTTTCCATCCGAACTGTAAATTCCATAGATTGCAAAAATCGCTGTATTCGGTGTATTTAAATTTCAGTTAAAATGCCTTGAGATACGTTGCTGACGACAACATGGACTTTATGGCAGAAACACATCCAAGCCTCGAGACTACCTCGAGGCGTTGTCAAAATTTCCATTACGGGTTGTTAAATGAGGCAACACAAAACCAAGCCAGCAGCTAGCCTAAAGATCTAGGCGCAAGGCGCGCTTGGCTCAATTTGGAAATTTTTCTCTCTCAGGACTACTTCTGTCAACAGATATACTATCCAAATTACAATGAAAGCGCCAAGCCCGGTGGTATCATTTTGTTTTCAATTCTCTGAGGCAAGCCTTTAGGCGGGCTGCAAGGAAGCTTGGTGGCAGAAACACATCCAGGCCTCGAGGCATTGTCAAAATTTCCAGCACGGGTTTTTAAATGATGCAATACAAAACCAAGCCAGCAGCTAGACTCAAGACCTAGCGCTTTGCTCAATGTTGGAAATTCTTATCTCAAGCCTACTTCTGTCAAAAGATTTTTTTTTTTTAATTTTTTTTTTCAAACGAGATATTTTTACAAATAGGAATCACTTGAAATTTATATTCAACATCCTTGAAAGCCGTTTCTGTCTTGAGAGAGACTAGGCCTGAGGCTTGCTTGGATGTGTTTCTTCTTTGAGAGAGTCTAGGGTCTAGGCTTGCTTAGAAGTGTTTCTGCCTTTAGCTAGGTAGGAGTTTAAAAAGTTTGCAAAAAAATACAAATGTCAAAATTCCTAATGTCAAAATTCATAGTTGTCATTTTTATGAACAAAAAAAGTAATTTCTGATGTTAAAAGTTATCGTTCAACATTGCAACAATAAAAATAAACAAGTCATCCAGAAGAATTTATTCGTCTCTGATTCTACAGGTATATCGACCGATGACCCTTCTATGCCTAATTAAATAAACGTTAAATTACAGAATTCCTACCAGGTATAACATGCGCTTACGGGCCGACTGGAAGAGTCGAGTGGGTGTCCCAGCTAGACTGCACTACAGAGCTACTGCTGTTCGTCCAGTACGCTCAAGTCGACACCGGTTCCCCTTGAACTGACACAGGGACGCTTGACATTCCCTCAACTCAATAAACACTTGGTATTGGACCGATTATCAAGACGACATATGGCCGGCTTGATCTTTTTGGATCTCTGGTTCAGACTGAGCTGAAATAAGCATCACTTGTTATTTCTGTAAAATTCTGTCAAGTGCCACAATCGTCGACCGATCTCCATTTTCGTTTGGTTCGATTTCTTTTCAGACTTACTTAGTGGTGATAACAGTTACCATTCTGTCAATATCGTCCACTCTACGTACCCTTTCTGGTTATTGAAGGCTTTGTTTATCGCATCACTCCATCGTAATTAGTCCAGGCTTACGCTTTTGCTGACACGCATACACCATGTGCGGCTAAAGACGAAGCAGCTGTTGGAAATATTATCTGTTGTAGCGACTATAGCGGCATTGTTGTCCCTCAGAGTTACTTCGACAACCTCAAGCCGTCTGGTATAATTGGTACTAGCAAGCAGCTATCAGCACTAGACTAAATCCCAAGAATTTAGCTACTACGCCAACATCCTTCGAACTATTCAAGCTAGTACACCATCAGCAGTCTTGAGCTAAACTCTAAGCTGAAGTTTCTCGTATACTACGTTGACATCAAGCCATACTAAATAAACTAGTATTTCCCGGAATATATTAGCACACAAGCGCTAAATATATGAAAAATAATTTGAAAATCTATAATTAATAAATATAGCTACCATTACTACTACTACTATCACCTAGTGCATGAATTTTAAGTCAAAGCATAAACCTCTTACCTACAAACTAGGGTTGTTAGGTGTCCAGTTTTGAGCGCAACAGTCCATCTTCTATCAATCCACAGAAAAAACATCATGAGCTTATGAAAATAATTTAAACTAAATTTAATTCTTGAACTATGTATAAACGCGGCCATCATATGTAATTCTTATGGCCAATTTACGTTACTCGTACATGCGATTTTACTGACAAAGTGAGTGAGAGGTCTGATTACTCTGCACTATTAGAAAAAAAGGAAGTGGTGATCGACTGTCAAAATATTATTTCCATTCTTTATAGCGAAGTGTCACTTGTGGCATTTCATAAACTTTCAATTGCTTAAATTAGTTAGACCTTTATGCTGAAGTGCCTCTTAACAATATTTTTGAATATGCTGGAGAATTAAGGTAATTACTGCTACTATGCCAGCAGTAATTACCTTAATTCTAGACAGAATTTCAGATTTTATTGACATTTCTTTTTATTTTTCAATTGGGTACAGTACACAAGGTAAAGGTGAATTTACCATGCAATACAGTCGCTGTTCACCGTATCTTCCTGTTGTTCAATTGCAATCGAAGTAATTTGCTTAGATCACATGATATTCCTCAGATACATCGATCTACCTCATCGCTCTGAACTGATAGAACTTTGGTATAGAGGATAGCCCAGTTACAATAGTTACAAGAACTTCAGTATTTCGTTTCTGTTTTTTTTAGATTTTTAATATATATTTAATTAAATATAATTAAAAAAATTAATGGTAATTTTTCAATCAGAATATCTAGTACATTTCTTCATCCTAAAAACAGTGGAGAAAGTACAAGACAACTACGTCAGAAGCAGAATTCTCAAAAAGGTCAGCGATACATCCAGGTCAGCATGCTAACTAAATGGGTAGATATCGCATAAGCATCTTTCATAGTTTGATGGTAAGACGATGATGAAAAAGTAAACAGATCCAGCTCCTGCCCATATTCCGCTCAGTCACCAAGAAAGAAGATGTATCCTCGTCGATCTTTATAATAGCAGTATGTCCTTAGATGCCGGAGAATTACAGCAAACTTCGGAGAGAAATCGGGAATAGTAATGGTTTCTAAGGAAAGCGCCAGCTGCGAAACCTTTACTTTTTCGTTTTGTACCCTGTAATTTTATTCATCTTCATTACTAACAGACAAAAATTAGAATAATTGTCAACCAAACATCCATTTTCTGTGGTCAATAAGTAGCTCGCCTTAGTGCTGCTGGCCACATTCTATGGAAATATGCAAAAATAATAATTACGCGAGAATTTTCAGATACGAATATTTGACAGCTAGAAACTTCCTTCAAATATTTTTAATTTGTTTGCGTGTATATATTCGTATAAGCTAATAGTTACATGTATGAGTTTGCTGCCATCATATCAATATTTACTACCATTAAATATACTTCTGGCTAGCCCTTTTTATCGCTAATAATGCAGTAAAAACTGCCCCTTCGTCGGGAAATTTGACATTTAACTCAGTAGAATTTTGCTGGTTTATCTTTTGTCCTTATCGTTCTTAAGTATTTTCAGATAAGAGGAGACTTACTCTGTTTTCTAGCAATGTTAAGCAACCTTTGTTTACCATTCTGTTAAACATAGTCATAGCTACAATCGGCGGCCTACTCAAGTCTTACTCAAGTTCCCTAAATTTTCTGTATTCGAGATTCAAAAATCTTTTACTGTATGTCATGTTTAGCTAAAATCCATAAAGTATTAGCTAAGGAGTCCCAGGAAATAATCATAAAAAGTTTAGTAAATAGCCAACCATTTTCCATATTAACGGGTGCTTCTAATAGAGGAAACATGTAAATGTTTCCTTTGATGGTGAGGTACTTAAAAAAAAGGACGGTGTTCAAGTAAAGTTACTAAACTTTTATGATTTAACTTCTGAAATGTCTAAAAAAATTTCAGCTAGTTTGGTCAGAAATCTAGAACGAAACGGACTTCAGCTAAAACCAATAAAAACTCTAAGACCAATTCTTATGATACCCTCGATGAATGTCCGAATAAAATTTCGTATGGTCACCCATTTAAGCAATTTTGATTTTTGCAGTGGTTTTTCGCATATATTTCTAGAACGGTTTATCGGACAGAAAAAATTAATATAACTAACTTTATAGCATTTCATATTCTGAAGAAGTTTTTAATAAAATAAAAATGTCTGGGACTGATCGTTTTCACAGCATCCGTAAAAAACCTAAATTTGTATATGGCAACACCAAGAAGGGATTGCCCGATTTAATTCATTTTTTAAATTTTACTTCATAATACTATAGAAACCATGTACCAAATTTCAGCTCTCAATGGCAACGAGTTCTCAGGCAGTGTCCAATTATGTATATAGTGGAAAACGAGTTGCCCGATTTGCCTCATTTTCGAACTTAATTTTACTATTTCTTTTAAACGTTGGCGTGCAAAATTTCAGTTCTTTAAGTACACGCGCTCTTGAGGTATCGTATAGACAGACAGGCGGACGGACGGATAGACCGACAGACAGACATGCAAAAATCTGAAGAACATTTTGCTATACCATCATTATATTTGTGCGTTACAAACGGAAGGACAAACTTAGTATGCCCTATAGATTTCATCTAGGGTATAAACATTGTCAGTTATTGTGCTGATAATGCAAGCATTGAACTTTGGGATACGCCAAAGAACTTTTGCTGAGTTGTGAAAATACAATCCGAAGCGATGTAGGTTGTTTATATCACATGCTACATGCCACACGCAATCACAAGGAATTCTCCTCACATACTAAAAGAAAACAAGAGTTGATCCAATTTTACGAATTGTGTGACGTGGAGTATCAGAGCTTGCTGAGACATGTTCCTACTATAGATGGGTATCATTACTACCTGCAGTTGAACGACTTTATGAAAACTTCGAACCAATCAAGAGTTATTTTTTGTCTAGTGTAAGATGCCCTCAAATACTCCAAACAATTTTCAATAATGAACTAGCAGAGGCTTATTTGTATTTTTTGTTCATATATTGGTTTAAAAGCTAATAGTATTATTACAAAATTAGAAGCAGGAAAAAGCCATTGATAATTGAGATAATTATGGAAAATTTGAGGTCATTAGGATAATCTTCATAACAGATATTAATCAAGTTGTGCTTTTTTGCGAATATATTTTATTCCTTAAAATATTTATTTGTAAACACGACGTGTGAAGAAAAATGGAAAATATTATTGAAATTTTGGAAAAATTGATAATTTTGGAAAAATTGATATTTTTGGAAAAATTGATAATTTTGTATTAGTTGTACCTACCACATTCAAACGAAAGTAGTAAAAAGGTGTTTAGTTTGATGCTAAATGTATGGAGGAATGACAGAAATCGGTTGAGTATAGATTCGGTGGGATCTGAATTGCTCGTGAAACAAAATTTCAACTAACTTGCAAGAATTTCTATAACTTTATCATTAATGATGCTGATCTTTTGAAAAAAATAAAATCAGGTGCATATGGATGTACATAATATCATCGGTAGGTTTGTACACTCAGAAAAATAATTGCTCAAAATAACCAAAAACGAGGTTTAAATTAAGCACAGACGGTAATGATTTACAGCCAACCACAGTGCGTGGTTACGCTAAGCAAATATCATGCTTAATTTAAGAGTTTTTAGGCTCTCTTGAAATGAGCACGAATGTTGTCATATTAACTATGGTCCGTTCTTAAAATTACTACTGTAAATGCTTAAAATTAGTATGCGTTAGCTTGAATCAAGCATATCGCGTGGTTAAAATTAGCGTAGAATAATATTAAGATCAAGCAAATATGTTTTCAAACAAAGAATATTTTATACTTGAAATTAGTATTGTGCATTCTTAGAATAAGTATTCTGGTGCTTGTTGAATTAAGAATGTGCCGTGATTGAAATTACTATGTATATATATATTTATACGGAAGAGGTGACCTAAATTTTAATTACCTAAAAAATCAACCCACTTCTACAATTCGTAACAAATACGGCCATATACATATATCGAATTTAGCGAATTACATTGATAGTGGAATTTGTTGCGAATTACAGAATGGTTTCATTTTGGAGGTAATTCAAATTGGTCTATGCTCTGCCATTCCAGGTACAAGCATATAGTGTCTTTATAAATAATAAGCCATAATTTAGAGTAACATCCTATATACGGATTTAATACTCTACTACTACTGAATACATCCTGAAAATCCTTGAAATAGAAAATTGAATAGGTATAATACTGAAAAAGCTAATACTTACCTCTAATAACTATCTAATATTTAAATAATGTAAGGTCACTCTTGAAACAATAGTAAACTATTTTCAACAAAATATAACCAATTTTTCATATATGGGTATGAGTTAGATTTCGTGGAAGTTAATAAAATAATTTTGTAGAAAAAGGTGGTAAATTTTTTGTTGTTTTATTCAAAACTAACAATATAGGAGATAAATTAGATATTAATTATAGATTAGATATAAATTAGAGATTATTTATAAATTTCCTGAATTGTAAATATTTGCAAGAAAGAATCTTAAATAAGCAGCGATTATGTTTCGCATAAATACATATATATTGGTTGCTTATTTTATGCATGGCATTTATTTGTACGTTTATAGTGAATAAAGTAAAGTGAAGAAGTAAAAAATAAAATGAATACATATTTGTGGACTTTTATAAAAACTTTAAAATTAAAAATTATGAAATTGAATTTAACAGAGATATAAAGTTAAAAATTTGAGGACTAGTTTTGTCATGTGTGGTGGTAATATTATAAAAATATTGTTGTACAAAAGTCTTCTTTTGTTCCCATTCTACAGGATACTTCAACAAAAAAACTTGAAAAATTTTAAAAGATACATCAATGAATTGAACGAAACTATTTAGTTTTACGTAAATATTATCAAAGTAGGTAGGTATATATAACAATAATTAATTTTTGAAATTGTTTCACCTTCAATAATAATGAAAGGTTGAAGCCTATTTTTCAAAGATTCGCACCTCATCCTTTTGTCCGATATGATTTTCTCAAGATCGTTGATGGTATCCAGATTTACGGCAAAACTATCTTGAGAATCCTTAATGCTTGGCTTCCGCCGAGAAACGTTTGAAGGAGTAAATATTCTTTTTAATATACCGTGCAAAGAAGACAGGAGAACATAATTATTTGTATCTGGAAAATGTAGTAATTTAATATATTAAAGAAATAAAATAAATTGAAAGCATACCATCTCCACAATCTTTGTCCAGGGAAGAAAGTAAATTAATGCATGCTGTATCTCCAAGTGACTTTTTAAAACTGGTTTTAATTTTGAAGCGAAACTCATCTTTTTTGCCTGGATATAGAACGTCGAAATCGATGTCAATCTCTAATAAAATTTATTAACTTTTGTTATCATAATTATGGTTTACATTTATTGCTTACAAACATATTCGCATTGGTGCATTTCAGTAATAGCCATTAAATAAATATATCGTTTTGTTGAGCTGAGCGATATACTTCCAGTCTTTTTTTTCTATTTTTTTATATTTATCTCGAGCTGCTTAATCGTTATACTTAAACTTCAGCCAAATTTTTATTTTCTGGTATTCCTCTTCGTCTATGAATTAAATTTATTTAAGTTGAACGTTTAAAATAAAATAATAAAATAATAAATATTACTTTATATACCTATATCTGATTCGTAATGTATTTCTGTAATATCCGGTGAATTTGAAGATTCTTTATTAGATGATTCAATATTAGATGCTGTGTCCTTTGATATTTTTCGAAATAGACCTTTGCTCCTCGGGGACATCCTTCACATTTTCGAGGCATGAAATATGTTTGCTTTGAATATAAAGGGTCTCATCAAATTTCATAAAAGTTTTCAGCTAATTTTAATAAGATTCTCTTTCGTTTTGTAAAATTTTGCATACAAGCATTTGTTTCTTTCATCGACAGATGTAATTGCATGTATCTATTAGGATAATATTTTACATATGAGCCATTCACGAGCAATACCATTAACTCGATTTCGAGTTTTTTGTGGAGTTAATTGGTTTTGCTTGTGAGTGGTTCATATAATTATTAAAAATAATTTGAGCATTAATGGGTTAAGGGAGAAAGATCTTAAAAAATTTTAAACTAGCATTAAGGAAAAAATATAACAAGTACAGATACAGGCTTCCAAAAAAGACGGTTTTTGCCACATTGTGTGATCACAATTTATTTTCATAGAAGTTAATGATTTTATTTCGGTATATCTTTATCTTTATCACGGAAAACAGATCCTTTCGCTTAAATTCACGAACCAAAAATATATTTTTATTTTTCCACCACAATCACAAAAACAGATGCTTTCGCTTAGATTCACAGACGCTAAATGAAACCGGTAAGAGAAATGCCTACAAGTCGTGAAAAGCGTTCTCAAATCAAGTGTAGCGTTGTTTAACTTGATCACTTGGTGCTACGAAAATACTAAATTAAGTAACACATATAAAAATGTGTGTTAAATTAACCAATGCATTCTTAAACTGAACACGCGGCATACTTAAATTAAATCACTTCAAGATTTAAGTATAGAGTGTTTCATACTCAGGTTAACCCCCACTTACCAAAATTGAGAGTGTACTTAGAAAAAGTACATACATTGTTGAGTTAAGCATGCGGCATACTCAGATTGAACCAACGCACAAGGGCTTACATGCAGTACCGTGCGTGCTTCATTTAACCACGTTTGCTATGCTTACACACAAATAAATACAAAAAATACTTGTTTCAAAACAAAAACATGCTAAATTTGAGTTAAACGTAAGCAGACAACAATTAAAAATTTCGAAGCGTGGTTAATTTAAGCCAACAATTCTTAATTTTATGCTTAAAAAAGTGTATTGTAACCGTATTGAATTTCAATAAAATATATTTTATATGTATATTTCTTCATGAGTCTTTGAAACAATTCTATTCTTTCCTTGATGTCTGTCTTTCTGATCTGAAGCGGTTAAAAAAATTTCCACCCCTTCAACTTTTTTGGAATTTCAGACCTCGCGTAAAATAACATACAGCGTAGTGGCTGCTTAACAAGTTATGTAGGCTATATAAAACAAATCATATTCCTTATACGATTATCTCAAACAGAAAACTACGACTTAGTTTCGTTTTAATAAAAATAAAATAAAATAGTTTTTAAAATAAAAGAATCCTTTCCAAATAAAAGCCACAAAAATTTATTGACTCATTTATATCGCCACATAATAATATGTATAAAATCATAAATTTATGAATTTAAAAAGCAGCTTCGTTGAAAAATTACAAATGCTAATTCATACAAGACCTATCAAGAGTGTGCACGCTTACATTTTCATTCATCGAAAACCCGTCAAATCCATTCATCATAATCGATGATTTCATACTGCCAATTGATTATGTGCAAATTGGGAAGACAGTCAATTTCTACAGGTCTATAACTTGAGGCTTCCAGAACCTCAAACCCATAACAAACTCATCAACCTTCATAAAACATTACCGCGTCTTATAAAGTCAAATAATTGCGACCCGCACACGCGAAGCGCCCATTTTTAATTCTTGTTTTGCCCGAGGAGGTTTCTGATCTCTATCCATCAAGAAGTTTGCATAAATTCCCGGATTTCGAAGACAAACAAAAAAATCAAACAAAAAGAGAAAACATGGAAAAATACCTCGGCGAACTCGGACTCTGAACTGAAGCAATTCTTTCATCGAAAGCTCCGATCCGTGATCAGGCGCCTCGTGCAAGCCATTTGTTGCGCGTTTTTCTGATATTCTTTTTGTAGCTGAAAAATGAAAATTTTATTCTGACTGAGGGTAGCACAATGAATACCGGGGACAGTGGCTTGTATTGCATTCGGCACGAGTCCAGCAATCATTAATTCAAATTTCACATAACTGACTGCTAATGTATTGTCCCTGCGCAATATCCGCCCGTCGGTCCGATCAGATAGATCTACGGATGCTGACAAATGAATTCTTTCAATTATTATTGTCCAAATTCAATTACAGTATAGGACAAATTGTATTATCAATATATCAACATATCAATTACAGTATAGGACATACTGTAGTCTCATTCAACTTTTTAAATGCCTCAAAGCGGTATTATGGCACAAATAATTATTAAAATAATTTTAATAAGACCATGGGACACCTGAGATCCTTTTCTAACTAGTTGGTCTGTTTTATCATTGTCTGCAAAATTGTATATGTGGTAATATAATAAAATTGTTTTTATTGATCTTGTAAAGATATGCTGATTATTGTCCTCTGACAATACACACCAGCCCCGAGAGCCTCCTTTGCTTTAGAGCCTCCAGAATACAGTACTAAAGCTCCAATTGTTATGGGTTGAGTACATTGAATGGTGTATTGGAAATGCTTAAAGTATGAGCTGTGGATCTCTTCCACAAATCGAAATTAGCTAGTGATTTGTCATCTTTAGCCAACAATTACAAGTCTATATGTTATTAGTCTAACTTTTTTGTGATTACAGGTTATTAGATTGTCACCTACAAGGCTGTTGTAAAATTCTATCTATACATATATAAGTGATACTTCTCTCGCTTATTGATTATGTCCAGAATAAAATTTGGGACTTCAATCTAAATGTTTCCTCTAGAAGCCTTCCACAAATGAAATCCTGATCTCCTTAGTTGTGTGTGTTTTATCAACATTCCAAGGCGGTTTGTTCCTGTTTCTTCTTCTACGTGAATGCAAAAATTCTACTTTTCTTGGATTTGTACTTAGAAGTGGTGCTATATATCAATTATTGAGACACTATGGCAATTCCGAGATTATTTCGTCGTGGGATTGACTTTTGGGTATGTTTTAGGTGTGCTTTTCTCAGTGTTTTCTAGTTATTGTTGTTATATATTTGTATTTGTAATCTTATGTTTTAAGTAATATTTTAGTATTTTATTTCCGTTGCTTACCAGCATGTTTTACGGATTTCCATTTAAATTTTTAATTTTATATATTTGCCGCTTTTTTTTTGTACTAAAAAAAGAAATTTGAATTCTTGTAGTACTTCACCATAAATAAACTTATTCTATTCTATTCTATTCTATTCTATTCTAATAAGCCTAGGATTAGTATAGCCATGTCGTCGTCCGCGTAGTCTGCTACATTATGCCATCCCTGCTTAGTCTAATTAGTAATTCGTCGACATGCAATTGACCATAGTAAGGAGAACAATATGCACTCTTCCAAATTCTCAATAATTATGAAGGAAGTTATTATTCTTCACTCTCGAATTAACTCCAATTACGTATTAGCACCAATACTTCAAACAAATTTGCAGCAGTTTTATCAACAGAGTAAGCTAGTCAAACCACGGTGTATTTATGTATAAAACCTTGTGATTGTCTTAAATATATTTATGAATAAAACACATCCTTAGCTCAAAATTTCAACGTCCTTAATGTTTGTCTTCCTTGGCCTTTCTCATATTTTTGATTCGACTGCTGCGAATCTCATTGAAAGTTTTTTGGAAAACCGTAAACAGCAAATATTATTTAACTCCAAGATGTCTAATTTCCTTGACCTACGTTCGGATATTCCTCAAGGCTCAATACTCGGACCGCTCTTGTTTTCTCTTTGTTTAAGCGATCTCCCTGACATATTCAAATTCGTCAACATTTACATATGTGCAGATGATGTTCAGATATATTTCAACTGCCCTTGTGTGCCAACTGAAGACGGCATCCGGCAGATGAAACAGGACTTGAGTGCAATTTTTAATTGGGCACTCAAAAATAATTTAAAGTTAAATCCTGACAAGTATCTGCTTAGAAAATAGTGCAAAAACGCAGAAAGGGTCACTGTTGGGTTCTGGGTGTAATACGTCATTTTAGAGGTAAATCCAATATGAAAAATTGCTGTTGATGACGTGTTTTTGATAAAAATAGTAGTTAATGAAAAAAAAATTTGAGCCAGAACTTCTAAAAGGAGGAGGAGGAAAATTTATAGACGACGTTTAAATCATCATCACAGTGTATAACATGGAGAAAACACAAGGTGATCTATAAAAACATACCCAACATACCCATAACTTCAAGTCCCGAAATCTCGGATACCGTTAAGATTCCCTCGCGCCCATCGATGCCAACACGACAATTATGACGACACTGTCGTCATAAATGTCGTCGAATTAACCCAATGACAGCGACATTTTTATATTCGTTGACATGTAGGTGCTAAAATTATTTGTTGAAGTTTATTAACAAAATGGGAAGGATATAAAAAAAAAGTTTGTGTGGATTACAAAACATAACCTACCATCTATTTTCAACTTCTCTACAATTTCTTTTAAATATGTATTTCGTTATTATTTATTCCTTTTGTTGTAAAAATAATTCGTTCCCTCACTAAATTAATTAATTACTCCTCGAAAGACATTATTTGGTCATTACGAGTACTCTGTTAAAATCAAATTACGACGACAACGACCATAAAAGTATAATATAGAAAAATTCACATAAGGCCACCAGGTTTTTAGGAATTTTCTTAACTCTAATAAAAGAGTTTAATAATATTTGAATTTGTATTATATATATTACATAATAAGAAATGAATTTCCAAAGAAAATATGATACCCTAATGAATAGCAAAAAGTTTATAAAAATTAGAGAAAATTCACATAGTCATAGAAAATATCTTCAATAAGAAATAAAAAAAAATACTTTATATTTTTAGCACTTAGTTGACATCCGTTTATTTTGAATAGTATCACAAATATGGTTAGGCATTGATGCAACTAAAGTTTTTAAGGTATCCTGGGTAAGAGCATACCAAGCAGAGCGAATTGCATCTGTCATTTTTGCCCGTTACCATAAACATATCTGGAAATAATACCACATATAAGTTTTCTATTAGGTGTAGGTCCGGACATCTTGCAGATAAAACCGTTATTTTTTTCCTTATACCATTCTTTTACGATACGAGCCGAATGAATGCTCGCATTATCCTGCTGAAACACAAAAAAACGTCCACATAATTCTTCCGCAAGTTCCACCATGGTGTACTCTAACATCTCTATATAAGTTTTCGAATTTGTATTGTTCCTCCTGCACAGAATCCGGCCCATATCATGACACTTCCAACGCCAAAATTCCAGCTCATACATACTTGACTTTTTTCTCAAAAGTCATGCCAATAATATTGGTTCCATCTGGACCATCTAAATTAAATTTCTTTTCATCGCTGAAAAGAACATTGTTCCATTCACTAGTCCAACTCGTGTACTTTTTCGAAAATTTTATTCTGGCTTCTCTATGAGCGGTCGTAAGTGGCGGTTTCTTCAGTCTATTAGCGAACGACATGTTTTTATCACTATGCAGGATTTTTCTTCTTTTTTTTTTAAGGTATCCGCGGAGTTAGAAAAACTGGCCAAAAATTAATATCTTATTAAATGAAATGAAGAATTAAAATTTGAATTATATAAACACATTATTTTGAAACCTGAACCTTGCAAGAAACTAAAAATAATTTGTTTTTATTTATAAATGTAAATATTCGAATTAAAAAAAATATATATACCAAACAAAAAATTACATATATGAATATTTAATTTTACAGTAGACCAAGCAACCAATTTCACTTACTATTTCTATGAAAACGCCGTGTACAAAATGTTAACTCTCTACGTTGACGTGTTCTCAGTCAGTGTCTAAATATATAGTGAAGTAATTGCCCGATTTGTCCCATTTTCGATCATAATTTTACTTTTTTTTTTAGAAATTACCACTACGGCTTCCTTGTGTACTGTGTCACTCAAGTAACACCTTAAAATTATTTAATAATTAATTAACGCGTTAATTACATCGATAACTTAATTCATTAGTTTCGCGAATACATTAAGTAGTCTATACATTGAATTACTTAATTTATATATTATACTAATGGTTGATTCATTGTTATTATGAATGGCATTAATGACACCAATGTATATCTACTTTATATTAATGTATATTATTATTACTTTTAATAATGTTGATTAATACATTCATGTTGACGAAACTAATTCATTTATTAAATTAATAAATTTATTTATTATACTTATGCTCGGTGTTTATAAGTAATAAATAATGTTCATGATTTTAATAAATCCGTACAATAATCTTTATTTGCTCGACATTTTGAGCCTTGATTTAGTACCCTTGTTCGGGAGCTAATTTCATAGAAAATATAAACACCTTGTATAAAATAAAAATAAATAAAAATATGATTTATAAAAATTTAGACTATGCTAGAGCTTTAAGGACCATAGATGAATGATGTATCGAGTTGTTTGCCATGATGTGTTTCAAGGTTTCAATCTTCTTAGTATGAGTTAGTAGTCTTTGTGGATGAAACTTAAGAGAATGAATTTCTGGTTCACAATCATATTTTGCGATACATTTACATATATGTTGCTTTGGTAGCTGCAACCAATAAATTAAATAAATAATTAAATGAATAATTGCAAACGAAATGTTTTCAAATTCTTTCTTACAAACAAAACAAAAAACATGTTGATTTAAAGAAATTGTTAAAAAATTAATATTAGATTCTTTTAGTTTGACAAAAAATTAAATTTTAGATTCATTTCTGCGTACAAAAAATTCGAAAATAAAAGTTTGTTTACTTCTAAATATTTTTAGATCTTTTTATGTATTGTTTTTTTTTTTATTAAATATTTGCAGCTTTATTTATACTTTTTTTTATTAATTTCAATCAGTTTTGAATTTGTAAGTGGTATACAGTAGTCTTTACTTTATAAATCTAAATGAAATGTCTAAAAAGTTTTAATATGCATATCGAAGTATTGTAAAAATGAAAATATAAGAGGTAGCACATTAATTTTGATCAACAGATAATTAAAATTGATATATTGCTCCTTATTAACCGCAATCGCTAATATTAGCGGTTGCTGATTGCTCGAATCATAGGATGTTTTGGGAATATTTATCTGCAATAAATCAAAGATGTTTAAAGTTAAATTTACATACATGTGCAAACTTTACACGCTTATCTACTATTTTTCAAAGTTCGATCTGTTTACTGATTTTGATTTGGACCCTGATCCCGTTGGTGGAGAAGTTTTAATAGCATCAAGAAAATTCTCAGATCAATATTCCAACCTGTTTCATTGAGTCAATATAAATCTTAGATTTACAATATCCATTCGAAATATGTACTTTTAACATTTTCGTTCGTATCTACCAAGGTTTCGTAATATACTTTCTCTATCTTTTCGGAATATTTTCTCCAATCTTGCAGTAATAGACTTGAGCTTTGTTGAAAGGCTTGACTCTGAAAATTAAAAACAGATATATGTAAAATTGTAAAGGCAATAGCGGATACTCAAAAGTACCACAGTTTTATACCTGTAAATGACAATAGTGTTAGTGTTAAAGAATACTCGTTTTGTACTGAAAATAATATTATAAAATTAGAACTATTATTATAATATTTTTGAACCATATATTTCATTAAGCATTTAAAACTAACAAAAAAATCATTATGTTTGAGTAAATTCTAAAATTTTCATAAGAAATTTCGCAGAGACGCTAATAAAGGTCCAAAATCCACATGTATTAAAACTTGAGTTTTTTTTTTACATTATTTTTTATCTCTTTGGAAAACTTCATTTAATACTATTAATTCGAAATATCGGATAAAAAAGTCGAGTAACTCAGTAACGCACCCAGGATTAGGCTTTGGCAGGGACCATAGGTGTCCCAAGTCCAAAAAAAGTCGAAAAATAGGGATCTAAAGTCGCGCCCTGCGCCCATCTGAGCACTTAAGAACAGCTGTTATATACTTAAAGGTTTTATTGTATTTTATCGTACTTTATAATAACATACAAACTACATTTTATGCATAATTTGTAAATTATTTTCAAAAAACTGACGTCCTGGAGGGGGACGGGTCCCGTTCGTCCCCCTATCGGTGCGCCCCTGGAGTAAGCTCTGCTTTAGCTGAACATATTTCGCGATTTCATCGTTATAAAATTTTACACAATTTAGAGTTCCGTTCATAATGCTATTTTTTATGTACACAGGAGGAACATTTTTTTACTTCATATACTTACGTAATATACGGAATTCTGGGATAATAAATTACCGTTAAATATAGCAAAATAAGAATCCTGCATGCAAAATATCCAAATAAAGTGTAGTTCTTCAAAAGTTATGCTTCAGTCCAGCCTCACATCTTAGGATGTGAGTAACATGTCTCATAAGAAATCTATCTTGATCGCATCCTCAACTATGTCAGAAATAATACCGACATAATTGAAGGGGTCAATTTTCTTCTATTTTGCTTCAACTTGGAAATAGAACCGAAAAACCAACGGAGAAATATCGAATGAAAAATCAGTGCTGAAATATTAATTTCTAATTTTTGGAATTAAGTCAACACAAATCATCCGAACATCTAAAGTATTTCAAATAAGCACTAATCTTGTTTCAATCATGCGCAATATTAACTTCGAAGAACAAGATCCTCAAAAACATTGATATAATAATCTTCTACCTGTTTGAAGATGCAGTCTACTACTATCCAGCCAAATTTTCAGATTCCCTCAATCTATCAGGTCTGTCTGTTCAAGCTCTTGTTTGCTGTACAAATTGGCACACCAATTGTTTTATGTTTTTTTTGTATAATACCTATATTATAGCATGCAATAGAAAAAGCTACATCTATTGGACATGGAGACTTTGCTAGAAATGATTACATAAGCACGGAAACAACTTTTGGAGAATCGATTCACAGAAAAGGACAAGCGACATCTAAAAAGTACGGACATAAATAAGTTTAGGTTTGGAAAATATATGTGTCCCGAATGGAATTTTCGGGAAGATTCTAGACAAATATGTAGAGTATAAATACGGCACTTGTCACCGCCAGGGACCGGATTCACTAACACGTAGAGTTGTTACGTTGTGGAGATGAGAGTTCTTTGGACACTTATCTCTCCACTCCGAATTTTTTTATTCGGGGAACTTGTTAGTTGTGGAGAAGTAAGAAGAATATCTCCCAACTGACAGAATTGCCTGTTTTTGTTGTGTTTTGCAAAGGTAGCTAGGTATCTAGGAATCTATAAATTAAAAATCCCTGCAATACGTGCAGAGAAATATGGATTCTGGTCTCTCAAGGTACCCGATAAAAAATTTAAATCGCGCGAAAATTGTCAAATTGGTCGTCTTCCAGTAGAGAAGAGATGCTAAATCTTTTCTTAAATGCACGTTAAAGCTTGCATGTAGAATGAAATCTCATCTACATTTTGTGTCCTAATTACATATGTAATTAGTTTTTGAGTCGGATAACTGCAAAAGAAATGAATCAGTCCTTCTTAAGATGAAAAAATGTGGCTGCTTTTTGGTACAAAAATTGACATATTTTCTACTCATCATTATGAAGAACTGGTAAGT
This sequence comes from Dioctria linearis, assembly GCA_963930735.1. NCBI lineage: Eukaryota > Metazoa > Arthropoda > Insecta > Diptera > Asilidae > Dioctria > Dioctria linearis. The sequence continues at coordinate 87,716,680 of OZ005742.1, forward strand.
CGTGGAAATTCACTTTTCTAGAGAAATGTTCGTAACATAGTACTAATGAATGTAAAACAAAGAACGGATGAAATATACTCAAAATACAATTTTGTTCAAGAAAGATTTTTTTTGGATTCTTCCTCCTGGGCTTGTATAGGAGTGATTTTTCCTCATATAATTCACACCCAGAAGTTATTCTGAGTTTATATGAGAAGAGATCAGTTTGGTCTATTTTCAAGCGTCTGCAGCAGGCAGAAAACCAAGCTGCACCGATGAGTGTAAGGTTTTCTGCTGACACGAAACGCTTCTTCTTCTTCCTTTCCTTCTTTTTTATTTTTCAACCCACTGCGTGGAGTGTACAGGTTCGATTCGCTTCGAATGAATCTATTTCTTTAAAAAAAAATTTAAATTTTTTTAATAAATAAAAAAATTGTTTTTTCTATTATTCTCAAACTTTTCATTTCTTTCTTCTTTTTTTCATTTTTTTCTTTTTTTTTTCAAATCACTCAATTTCGCTATTTGGGACCTGTTGATGAGTCAAACCAAGACTTGAAACTTGTCACCAAAAATTAATGGATTGTGTGATGAAATAACAAATTAGAACATTTTTAGCTTTTGCTATATAGGACCGGAGAATCCCAAAAAATTCTTTCTTGAACAAAATTAAGTTTAACCCGGTAAAAAGTCCAAAAGAGTAATTTTTTTACTCAAAATATAGGATATGGGGTGTATATGACCCAAGTGCAAAAAATCAGTAATTCGGCGGTAAAAAGTCGGTTATGACGTCGAAATAATTTTTAAAAAAACTACATCACTCGATTACCCGTTCCTCCCCCTTTAATTTTATACCAAACATGACGTATTTTGGACAATCCCCAATGAGGGGTATTACTACCCTTCATCTCCAAAATCCCCTCCCTCAGATATTGTGCACTTATATTTTTGTACACTAGACCTTAAATCCGGAGGAAAAAAATCCCATGCTCTACGACTCTTCAACACACAGCTAGCCAAGTGAGCAGAGCCGCTAAAATAAAGAAAGAAGGAAACATTAAAAAAAATATGATGCAAAGAAATAACCACTTAATTTTACTGGTAAAAGCTAAATAAAATAATAAAATAAAAGGTTAATAAATTTAGTTATTTCTTATATTGCTAAATATTCAATAGTATAGCCTTAGTATATTCAGCTCCTAAATTTTAATGCTTCCGCTGCTTCAAGGAATGATCTCAAAATTATTTTCTTTGGTGCTACCAAAAGAGCCCAACACTATCGATATTGTAATACCGGGATAGAATTATAGAGTTGGATGGCATGAGTGAAAATAGGCATTTAGTAATCAAGTATTCAGGTCTGGGCAGAGTTGAGAGTTCTAGTAGATCTCGCGAATTAGATGCCGTGTAGGTAGATAGGATCGCAGTGTTTGATAATTTTGACTAATAGGATTACCGATCAGAAGTTCAAGATGCTATTGTCACAGACCCACACGATGCAGTACGTATATAGCATCGCGTGTGGTACTGACACCTGTGGGTAATTCTGATCTCTTTGTCGTACCTTAGGCGTATATTTTAGTCACACATTTTGACATTTCACCTCAAATTTGTTATACTTTTATATACACCATATTAATTTTGATTAATCCTTTTCATCAACCACAAAATAAACTGAAATGAATTTGCAATGAATTAATGTCAGAATACACGCCTAAAGGTACGACAAGTCAAGTCAACTGCTTTTGCGCCTTTCAAAATTCTTCATTGTCTTCCTGCTTTGGATTTATTTTGATGATGTTTCACATCCTTCTGTTTGTCTTATTTAGGGCGTTGGGGCTTATCTTTGGCACTCAGTTCGATTAGATGTCTTTTTTTTCTCCTTTTTGGTCCTTGGTTTGGTTTTTGTTCACTTCGCGTGTTGTTGTTGGCTGCGCCACATTAGCTGTAATGTATGAATTTCTCGCAAGAGTTAGTTATTTATTTTGAGAGGGACTGGGAGGGATAAGGATTGGATATATTTAGGGATTTTTACGAATTTAAGGACTGGAAGGTTGCTATTTGAACAGGATTCATCAGAGACACTCCCGGGCTCTTGAGGGGTTTATTTGGCACTACCCCCTGTAGTAGTCCCCTTTAATGTTATAGAAACTTATTCTACCTTCGTGGAGGTAGAATTTTCTAGCATCTGGCTGTGCCAAAAGCAAGGGTGACAGGTATTTGAAGTTTGCCGTTATGAGAAGATCCATCAAGTTGCTTATGAGTGGGTTTGGGTGGATGGTGATTTTCTCAACTTATTTTTCCGTTAGTTCGAACAGATGGTCCTTGATAGGAGTTATATTGGCTGCCTCGTATAATACTTCGTTGCGATAGTAATTTCCGTTGGCTCTCCTATGGAGTCCTGTGCAAGCTCTAAGAATCTTTCTTTCGAGCTTGCTAAGGCGGTCCATATAAGTGGGGGAATTTGTGTGCCATATGAGAAAGCAATAAGTGATGATAGGCCTTATTAGTTGCTTGTACGACAAATTAGCCCATTGGTCCCGAGGTTGTGACAAAAATTTTATTCTGTGGTAAATGGATATTCTACAGCTAATTAGAGCAATACAAGTGCTTAAATTCGAAATAATATTTTGATTTTGTATTGTGAAGTGTCATTTTCAGTTTATTCTACGTAATGCAAGCCACGTAAAGAAGATATCAACCCAAACTTCTTTCCGTTTTTAGATAAACCCCAGTAAAAGATATATTTGAGGCTATCGTGGAATTTGAACTTGCTGCGACAAGTATTTCTATTTCAAATTTTACCTGTTTTCTCAGCAAAGGTACATTTGTACCTTGGTGTAGACTCTAGGGTTAAAGCTTTCCATGTCAATTGCATAATCTCAACAGACACACATGCAACCTATGATTTCACCTAGTAGTAATAAAATATCACTCCCATTTTATATTCTATCAATGCGTTTTCAGTTGGAATTCTCTTTTCCATAGTATCATTCAATTATTGGCGATCGCTGGAAGTTTTTCGAGCCCGAAAGCGACTACAATACAATACTATAAGCAAAAATATTATCCATTAATCCTATACAACGTCTTCTGACATTTATCAAATAAAAACTGATGAAACTTGACATTGAATAATTGTTTAGCAGAATATGTAGTAATTACCCTACGGCGTTTACGACACTGTCCACATCATGTGCATAAAGTAAAGTCACTTGTAGTTCATCCCAAAATTATGATCGTACCGAGCTTTTCATTCTTGCAGGTGAAGATTAGTACCAGCAACAGCCAACACAGCTTCTATGCATCTGTATAGTGGAAAAATGTAACAAGTTATTGAATTAGCACCGATCTATGACTATACTGTAGCAGACGATTACAATCGCCATAAATTTCTTACTATTCTTCGAAATACTTAAGGGGGTCAATGGCACATTTATCTTGCTAGATCGTAAATTGTGCGATTAAGATTTTAGCGCTTAGCATCTAGAAAACTGGCTGGGGGTTCCTTGAATGAAAATAATGATATTTTACAGTTTAATGGACCCGTAAATTTATTTCGCAGCCGCGCACGTTGCTATTGACACCCCATTTAGCTCAGTTTCTAACGTACATATGTAAATCAGGACATGGAATGAATATTCATCAAGTCATAATATATCCACATACCTCAACCTACCCTAGGCTATTCTATAAGCTCATCATGACTGAATAGTTTTGATCCCGGCATAAAACTTGCACTTTCTATCAGAAATAATAGTGTATATGTAGACGAGGAGAATGACGTCCAAACTTCGGATTTTGCGGAATCTATATATTAGTGATGTAGGTGCCAACTGCCAAGCCATTGCTACGACATATCCCATGAATATAAATTAATTCATATTAAAACCTTGAGATTACGATGAATTTAGTGATCAGATCAAAATGAGATATGAGCAGCTACGTTTTGTTGTATTTTTTTGAAAGAGCTTGGTTGCGTAAGAACAGGATTACATTCATCTACAATAAAAGCAAATACTTCCCAGAATTATAGAGATTCATCTTGTAAACAAGATATTTGTTAAAACGAAAATTTGTCATATTCTGACTTCCTAATTTTTCTTTCCGTTTTGTAAATAAATTTTGAAATATTACTACCTAGCTAGAGTTCTGTAGAAACCTTCATAGGATACTAGTATTGAACCGGATCGATGCATATTTTAATATCTTTTTAATATTAATTTGTTCATTTGTGCCTATTTCAATCAAATTAATTCCAAATTTATAAGAGTTTGAAGGAAATGCAGATAACTTACAGGAATAATGGCATAGGAGAAAATCTACACAAATATAAATAATAATAATAATCAAAATGCTAATTTCTAATAAGCTTGTAAATTTTGTTTTTGTTTCGTTTCAATTTTGAAATATTCATTTAGTAAATCTTGAATGAAAATATGTTCTGAAGCAGTTTTTTATAGTTTGTTTTTTAATATGATAGCAAAACACAAAATACGGGGCATGGCCGGTTTCAAGCAAAAGAAAAAGTGTCCTAACTTTATATTTTCGTAGAAGTAGTATTCCTTTCTTTAGTAATTGTCGATATGAAATCCGCCTAAGCAATAAACTTAACAAAATTCAATTATCTCTTTAGTTGTAATGAAATATAGTACTAAGTTCCTCATTCCGCTCATAAAAATTACCGGTGCTTACACTCAGAGAAATATCCCGTGAAACAATGTGTTTTCCTATCAATTATAATATTTTTCCATATTGTTTTTAGTCAATGTGAAAAGAGACATTTTTTTAATAGATCTGAAACCATTAACTTAATAGTGCTCTTTTCTAGTAAAATCATCAATATCGCCGTGTAAAAATAACTGCTTAGACCCATTCTTTTTTAAATTTAGGTTACTATTGAAATAACGAGATACACTTTTTGGTTTAATGCGGTTTGCTCTTATTAATATAAAAGGGCAGTCCTATTATTCTTGCAGGATTCGACTATAATTTCCGTAGTTTATAATTATTATCTAACTCATTAAATTTATGGGCAGCTCTTTTTGCTTTTTATTCTAAAAACGGAATTTTTTCATCCTATTGTTAATAACCACAAACAAATGGTTAAAGTTATAGGAGGCATTTTTCTGAGTGTAGTTTAAATATAGTAAATAAATAAATAAATAATTTACCTATCAAACAGTTACAACATTTACACATTTTCTTTAAACTTTTCCTTGTGCATTGTGTGAATAACTCATCTGTAAATGTGATATGAAACCGACATCAAGACGCCAGAATTTCATTACCTAGCACTTAGTCATAAAAGGAAAACCTTAATAAAATGCCGTCAAAAAACAGCCGACAGAACTAAAAACGGTATATGGCTGCCTTAGTTTTGAGAAGACTATACCAAAGTTAACTTAATGACAAGTTAGGACACAGAAGAGTTTTCAGATTGTTTTACATTTAAAATATACACCTCTAGAAAATGAAAGAAAGAAGAAGAAAAAATAACAAATAAATGAAAATCTCTTTAAAAATTTTCGTAAATAAATGAGAAGGGGCGGAGTTTTCAGATTTTACTCGCATAATCTTCCCGCGCTTTTGTGAAAACAGGCTTTTCTGAAATATTGAGAGAGTTGGTTCCAAAGTTGTTGCTGTATTCATATGATATTTGAACGCACGTGCTTCTGTTTACACTTGTTGTGCTCTGACGAGATTAAGTGGGAGAAATTTATGCTGGATTCTCTGCTGTTTATGGGAAAAATGAGAATTTTATTTGAGAGGAACTTTACATCTCGTTTCACCACCTTGGCCAAAGCGAATTTTATGTTTTTCTTAAAAAATTAAGGTAGTGTGACCCGATGTACATTATTATGAATAGTTTCGACGGATTTTGAAAGTATTCAATAGAGGGGCAAGGAAACAAACTGCCAACAGAATATTTTTAGCAACATTGTCATCGTTTACTTTATGGTTGTTGATGGCGAGCGTGAATTTTTTACTCCAGTCGTGTGCTACATTGAAGAATTGTGCTGGAGCTGTGTATTTGAACCATTTCTTAGAACATTCAGTACATTTTTCGAATGGCAATTTGTCTGTGAATGTATTTTTAATTTCACTTGATTTCAAGTACTTGGTGAAAACGTTTACGATTTTATTAAAATTTAGGTATCTCCGCCAGCAATAAAAAATGCACACGTCTGCTCAAATCATTTCGAACGTAAATGTTTTGGTAAAAAAAAATCAAAAATTGGTTCAATACCTTCCTTGACATTTTTAAACTCCTCAATTAATGAAGATGAGGAAACGCTTCATGTCAATTTTTCAGGGAAAACATATGAAAGAAGGAATTCAGTCTTGGATTTGCAATTACAGGATTTATCCATTTTAGAGCCCCGCTGTCAAAAATTAAATATTGAGCCCGCAAATATATTCTGCAAACGATGTTTGGAAAGTGAGAAAAAAGTATGTTACTACCGCAAACGATATTCTGGTTTGTTGAGGAAATACAAAGTGTTGAAAGGAAAAATGAAGACAGTTTGTAATAACGGTCGAAAAACTTCAGCAATAAAACAAATAAAATCAAAATGGAGCACTTAAAGAAAATGTGAAGAAGAACACTCAATTATCATATCGATAAAACACCTTTTGTTTCCGAAGAAAGCAAAGAATTTTCGAAAATGATTTTAAAATCAAATACTGTATGGAATGAAAAAGGAGAAATTGCTAGCACAATGCATACAATGTACATATAACCTTCTTCCTACAAATATATGAGGGATTCATTAAAATTTAATTTGCCCTCTTTATGATCAATACAAAGATGGCTGCTTATTAAATGTATTCCGCCTGGTATAAATGAAAATATTATTGAAACCTTCGGGGAACATATATTGGAGTGGTCTGCTGAAAGCTGATAATCAGTTTTGATTTTAAGCCTAGTCCGCGCTAAGCTAAATTTTGTATGAAAATTTAGCAAGCTAAAAGATATTGCCGAAAATTTATCCTGAATTTTAGCGAGAGCTGTACTAAGGTCAACGCGCTAAATTTGCCTTTGGGTTTTGATTAGAGATGGCACCACCAGTAAGTCTCCAAAATATTTAGCTTGAATTTATCCGCCCGGGCCGTTCTTTAGCACGCTAAAAATATTTATTGTCAGAGTTCTGAGATTTGATAAATTTATTGATCGGATTTTTGTAGTTAACGTAGTTTTGTACGTCTTTGCTGTAAGTACGGATGAATTGGATTTCTTCTCGTGGCCATATTTTCAATAGCATTGTTAATTTTTTTTTTATTGTATATACATTATGCATATTATTTTTATATTTTTAATATTTCTAAATAATGTTAACTATCTGTTTTTAGACATATTATGACCGGGCATTGTATTTCCGTAAAAAAATTGCAAAATTCTTCTTCTTGTTTTTAATATATCTTTTCTCTGAGTCTCCGCTGTCATATTTTAGCTACTAAAGAACGGCCCGATTTTGGAGACCCACTAAAATTTAGTTTAGCGCGGACCTTAGTACTAGGCTTCAAATGAAATCGCTATAAGGCGGAATCTAACTTATAATTCTAAATTGGATCAAATTATTGGTTTCGAAAATTTAGGACATAAAAAACTGCGGAACTCGGTTGGAAAAGAAATTTGTCTCTTTATGAAAAGAGGAATATTATCCAACTGGAAATTCATCATCGCATACTACGTTACTGAAACCAGTATCTTTGGGTAAAATTTATCACATTAATTACAAGAAATTCTAGAATGCTGTTCTAATATCGGATTAAATATTAGAGGGGTGGTATGCGATCAAGGGCCAAATAATCGAAATTTTTTCTCCCGATTGGGAGTAACAATATTTAAGCCATATTTTAATTTGAATGAAAATCTCTATTATACTTTGTTGAAGACTGATTTATGCACCATTGATGGTTCAGTTACGTGATAATGCATAGAAGAGTTGGTTATTATGGAGAAAACTAATGTGACAAAAATGGGCCATAAGCTTACGGAAAAACATTGCAGTCCAAATAAATGGGAAAAGATGAATGTTTCGTTAGGTGTACAAGTGTTCAGTCGCACTTGTGCGGAAGCAATCAAATCCGCTGAACAAATTGGAGTGTTTTCTGAAGAAGTTAATAACAAGGCGAAATCTTCAAAAATCCCTTTTGCAAAAATTATTTTAAGGTCGAAGTAAGAAGAGAAGGGCTTGTAAAGCAATTCCTGGAAGAAATGATTGAATATATAACGTCAATAACTCTAAAAGGAAAGCAAAGAAATTATTGTTTTAATGGTTTAGTTCAATCTATTAAGGATATTTTGGCCCTTTCAGAAGATATATTTAATATGTACGATAGCATTAACTTTTTTTTTACTTACAAAGTGAACCAAGACGTAATTGAAAACTTATTTGGTTTAATAAGAAGTAGAAGTGGCTTAAATAGAAACCCATCAGTGAATGAAATTATGTACATATTGGCCCGAATAATTTCAAATAAAATGTTTAGCTCTATTGTTAGTAATCAATTGAAAAATTGTGAGCACAACAATGACGAGATTATCATTGTGGATGTTTTGAAAGAAATTGAAGAAAACAATAAATATATTTCTTCCAGTAATGCATTCAATAAAAGTGAAGAGATTAATCGAGAATATGAAAAATTGGAAACACTGATGGTTTTACGCTGAGATATTTTCCTGGCTACATAATTTTAAAATTGCTTTCAAAAATTAACAATTGTCAGAAGTGTCTGGAAAAAATTATGAAATCTGATGAAAGAATTCAATTATGTCATCCTTCTGAGTATTTCTTATATCGCAAGAACTACTCCAATAAATCTGATTTCGGAAGTCATGTCGCGCCAACAGACGATTTCTTTGAAATAACTAAAATACATTTAGCAGTTTTTAAACATATATTTAAGAAGACACGACATATTACTAACATTAAGAGGATGATAATAAATAAATGTATAGAAGAAACCAACCGATCAGAATTTTTTTCTGAATTTTGTTCTACAAATTATTCTTGTTTTCAGCATAGAATAGAAGCTATTGATAAATTTGTTGATGTGCTTTTGAAGAAAAATTGTTTCTGGAGTACCAAGAACCTTAATAATTCCAGCAAATCTTCACATCCAAAACTCAAAATAATTAAAGAATAATATTATTAAATAAATAAATATATATATGTATATATACTGCAATTCCATAACAAAAACATATATAGTACGAAACGAGTATTCTTTAACACTAACACTAATGTCATTTACAGTTGTAAAACTGTAGTACTTTTCAGTACCTGCTATTGCCTTTACACGAATTTATCTATTTCTAATTTTTTTTATCAGTGTTGGTGTCATCTTTTGTTGAAACAAAAATAAAATAATAAAATTATTTATTATATTTATTATAAAATTTCATTCATTCGTTTTTGAATATTTTGTTTAAAACATTTTTTAATTTAATTTTTAATAAAAGAATTTCATTTGTGTTATTCCATCGATTTATTGAGGGTGTTTCGTCCATCGTGGTCAGTAGAGCAGGAGGTGATAGTACTCACCTAGCCAAACAAAAAATGGGGGGATCCATATCAACCATTTCGGAGTTACAGTGATTAAGAAAAAAAAATAGTTTTTCACAAAGAACCCTATATCTTAAAAAGTGCAAGGCGTACGGTCACAGTTAAAAGCTCATTGTATGTAGAAGTTCATGGCCTTTCCAACGACTGCTCAATAAGTCCCGTACCCCTCATTAGTTATGGGGTCCAAACTAAAAATTTTGGATTTTCTTACCTTTTTTTTACTTTGATCTCTATTTTTTTTTGCAAAAAGGTCATTGAGATAACTTTTTTTTTACAAAAACTGTAAACTGTGGACTCCCCTCTTTAATTTAACGTATGCATATAATGAGATTTTTACTTTGACCGTACGCGCTCTTACTTTTTAAGAAACAGGGCTCTTGGCGAAAAGGAGGTACACCGCAGGAGGGGGTGCTATCACCACTCCTGTGGCTACTGGTAATGGATGAAATTCTCATCAAGTTAGAGAGAGAGGACTTTAAGGTAGTTGCCTACGCGGATGAAATATGCATCCTGGTAACTGGCAAATATCTCTCTACTATTAGCAAAAGGCTCGAGTGCGCGCTGCTTGAGCTGAATAGCTGGGCCAATAATAATGGTTTGAGGGTGAACCCCTCGAAGACGAAGCTAATCCTTTTTACAAGAAGGAGGCGGGTGCAAGATTTCAGACTTCCGATGCTGGGAGGAGAGGAGCTTACTCTCTCCAGTGAACCGAAGTATTTGGGTGTCGTCCTCGATTCCAAACTGAGCTGGAAGGCTAATCTACAAGAACGCGTGAAGAAGGCCAGTTTGGCCTTCTACACGTGCAAGAGAATATTTGGCGGAAACTGGGGATTAAAACCCAGGGTGGTACACTGGATGTACACAGCCATAGTTCGGCCCATCCTCTGCTACGGCTCTACGGTCTGGTGGGCGGCACTAATGAGAAATTGTAACCTTGATGTGCTGTCAAAAATCCAGAGAGCCGCCTGTATGGGTATAACTGGGTGTCTGTGCACCACTCCCACGGCGGCATTGGAGGTCATGCTTGACCTATTGCCGCTGGACCTTTATTGTATGGGTGTGGCGGCAACTAGTGCTGTCAGACTGAGAACGGGGGGCTGTTGGACGGAGAGGGGTTTTGGGCACTCCAATATACTCCAGAAGTAGTGACTACAGGGTAGAAACAGACAATCAAGTACCCATCCTGGCTTTTGGTGGAGGTATCAATGCAACGATACCCACCAGGAGTTACTGGGAGGGGAATGAGGTGGTCGTTACATCCGATATTTCTATATTTACGGATGGCTCCAAGACGAGTGCGGGCATAGGGGCTGGAGTGTACTCTAGAGATTTCCAGTGGCAGGAGTCTTATAGACTGCCTGACAAATGCAGCGTTTTTCAGGCAGAGCTCACAGCGATTTTTCAGGCGGGAACATTGGTATCCATGTGCAGATTGCCCGCACGATACATCTGCATATATACTGATAGCCAGGCAGCCATCAGGGCGCTGGGTGCTGGGCTGGTAAAATCAAAATTGGTGCAGTTATGCAAAACCAGGCTTGAGGAATTGACTGTAAGGCACAAGGTGACCCTAAAGCTGGGTACCTGGCCATAAGGATATCTCTGGCAACGAGATGACTGATGTGTTGGCCAAAAAGGGCTCCGAATTGGATAGCTCCGCAGCTGTAACTTACGTGAGGATCCCAATCGGAGCCTTGAAAGAGGAAATCATCAGGGACGTCTATCTAAAGGCAGGCCTCCGATGGACCAGCAGGGATACCTGTCGTATTGCGAGGCCATTGTGGCCTGCATATGACAGGAAAAGGACAAGGGAACTGCTTAATAGCAGCAGAGCAAATACCAGGAATCTAGTAGGGGTCATGACGGGTCACTGGGCCATAGGAGACCATGCTAGAAGGCTGGGAATAGCGGCGAACGAATTCTGCAGGAATCAAACACGTGCTTTGCGAATGGCCGGCTCTGATGAATAAAAGAGGTAGGCTACTAGGTACCTAGTTCTTTTCAAGTCTGGGGAAGCTTCAAAGTATAAAGTTCAGATACATCCTGAGTTTTCTGAGGCAGGATGGATCTAGGTTAAAGGTCTTGGATATATCCCGAGTTTCCCAAGGAAAGCAGGATAAATCCGCGGATTGAAGGGTTATCCCATGAGGTCTAGGGGCACAATGGACCCGTTGGATTTCTAAGTGAGGCTGGCTGGTTGTCTAGCGGCACCCTTCTTACCTAACCTAACCTAACCTTGCGAAAAATTTGTTTTTTTTTCTTAATGAACCTATAACTTCGAAATGGTTGATACGCCCCCTTTCCCCCGTCCTGCCATTCAATTTTTTTGGTTTTTCTAGGTAAGTACTATCACCTCCTGCTCTATTGACCACCATGGAGAAAACGCACTGTTTGTGATATTATTTTTTAAATATTATATGTATTTACCTTCTCGTAAAGCTAAAAGAATTGGAAGGCAACCCAATAAAGGTATCACCCGATTTAGCCCCGTTTCAAAATCAAATCTACAATTTTATTATGACAAGAGGAATAGTTATAATTGGTCTCATACCGATATTATTATACCTTAGAAAAAAATAAAAGTGAAAGACTAAAAAACAGTGCAAGACTAAGAAGGGGTTGCCCGATTTAGTTCACTTTTGAAATTTTGTTTACTATATTTTTAAAAGGCCGTTTAATCAATTTCAGCTCTCTAAATAAATGTGTTCAGGACAGACGGGGGGACAGACGGACAGACGGTCATTCAAGAATGAAAATTAATTTTAATATTATGCGTGGGTGTCCAATTCATTTTGCTCTACCACCATTTGTTTCTATGCGTAACAAACGGAATGACAAACTTAGTATACCCTGTAAATTTTACCTAGAGTAGCAAAATTATGTGCACACAATTTTAGCTCGCTAGATCATTGCTTTCTCTAATTATTGTACACAATCTTTATGTGTTACAAATAGAATGACAAACTTAGTGTACCCTACGCCGCCGTAGGGAATCAAAACTCCAGAACAATTCTTCAATGTAGTACACTAGAGGCAAAAGTTCACGCTCACCATCAACAACCATAAAGTAATCGATGACAATGATGCTAAAAATATTCTGTTGGCAGTTTGTTTTCTTGCCACTCTAAAACTTTAGCTTCATGATCAACAAACTCACCGCATCTCTTGTGTTGCGGACCATGGCTAAAAAAGTTCACATCATAGAGTAGCTGGAAACTTTACTCGTTGCTAAAGTGGAGACAATCTCAGAGGTGTGCAGATGCGAAAGACGTTTAATATTTTTATTCTAGCTGTCGCATCTTTATACGAAGTATTAAGTTATCTCTGCCTCGCTATAGCTGACATTAAGCAGAGCTATCTTCTCTGTGAGTAATGAATCCCGCTATACTGTCATCCCAGTGGTGGGTGAAGTGAAGATGTTGGCGTTGGATCGGGTACTTTCACGTAGTGCGAGGTGGTAACCGCTGTTCGGTGGGCTTAACACTGATTAGGGGGCTAAAACCTGATCCAAACCCAAAACCAAGGTGGAACAGCATACGCCGAGGGCTGCGTGGCTAAGGGGGAGCTTAGTCCATGGCTAAAAAAGTTCACATCATAGACTAGCTGGAAACTTTACTCGTTGCTAAAGTGGAGACAATCTCAGAGGTGTGCAGATGCGAAAGACGTTTAATATTTTTATTCTAGCTGTCGCATCTTTATACGAAGTATTAAGTTATCTCTGCCTCGCTATAGCTGACATTAAGCAGAGCTATCTTCTCTGTGAGTAATGAATCCCGCTATACTGTCAGCCCAGTGGTGGGTGAAGTGAAGATGTTGGCGTTGGATCGGGTACTTCCACGTAGTGCGAGGTGGTAACCGCTGTTCGGTGGGCTTAACACTGATTAGGGGGCTAAAACCTGATCCAAACCCAAAACCAAGGTGGAACAGCATACGCCGAGGGCTGCGTGGCTAAGGGGGAGCTTAGTCGCTAGTGTGCGAACTCTGGATACCTGGCGACCTCCAGTTTTAATTGTAGCCTTCCCGTGGTAATGCGAATCTCTGCCACGGGTGACATAGCTTCTTCGCTACTCGTGGGATCTTATGGAAAAGTTTATTTTGAAAAAAGGGCGGTGTTCCCCTAAAGACACCGAAAAAGAGGTAGTGGAAGCCTCGGTGGAGACTGGCGCTATCGAGAAAGAGCTCTCAGAGCTGGAACTGAAGTCTCAGGAGTATGAGTCGATGTCGACGGATACTGAGGAGCGCTTGCTTGCCGAGCCTGAGATCAGTGCCAAGCCAGTAGAAAAGGCTAAGAGAAGGAGGGAAAGGAAGGTGACGGACGGTTTGCGGCGGAAGCGTACTTACCAAAGCGCTAAACGCATCCTTCAGGTCCTCTCTGCCAAAGTACCCGATTCTCTAACCGAGAAAGAGAGGAATAGTCTGAGCTGGGCCAAGCAGGTCATAGCAGAGGACGATATTACAAGGCCGAAGAGGAAGGAAACTCCCAGGGGACGCGACTCCGCTAAGGAGGCTCCCAGGGTAAGGGACCTTCAACCAAGGCAAAACAGAAACCCAGTCCAAAACCGACAACTGCGGGCGCCACTAAAGGTGGTGGCGGTGTTCAGGGTACTGGGAAGGGTAAGCTGATGAAAAGGGTGAGATCTGCAGAGGAGGAGGAAAATGATGCCAAGAGGCTGAAACCGGGCTCCCCCGGGGTCAGTAAGGCATCGAGACCAGGTCCGAGTAAGGGTCTGGAAAAGGAGAAGAGGCCGCTTAGTGAGGTGGTATCAGATAGCTTAAAGCTGGCACTGATTGACAGGAGCAATCGGGACGGGCGCTATACTGAGGAGCAATGGAAGACAGTGGAGAGATCCTTATCGAACGCTGTCATCCGGTATGTGCTCAGCAACCCCTCCCTAAGTGCGCCGACTTTCAATAAGTCTTGGTGGAAGCACGGGATCAGGGTCTTGGAGTGCAGAGACAAGACCACACATGACTTTGCTGTTAAAGCGATCTCGGAATTGGAGGTGCCGTGGGAAAGAGCCCAGCTGCCGCTCGTCCCACTGCACGAAATTCCTGAGATACCGAGAGCTCGTGTGGTGATCCCAAACGTGGACATCGACAGGAGTAATCTCCTAAAAGTTCTACAGGCACAAAATCCTGACGTCCCGATGAGGGAGTGGGAGATTGTTGCGGTAGAGGAGCCCAGAGATGGGGGTAAAGGCTTCGTGATCTTGGTGGACGAGGATACGATACCCATCATCAGGAAGAGGCAGGGGAAGCTCCATTTTGCTGTGGGAGAAGTATTTCTCAGGCTCTTTAGGAGAAACAAAACCTGCGGCGAGGAGGACGTAATTACTGTGGATGAAGGTGTTGCAAATCAACCTTCATCATAGTAAGGTTGCGTCAGCCAACCTAATGCTGCTCCTAAATAAGGAGGGCATAGATGTGGCGCTTATCCAGGAGCCGTGGGTCCGTGGGACCAAGGTTCAGGGGTTAGGCCTCAGAGGATTCAGACTATTTTATAGTCAAGATTCAGACAAGGTAAGAACATGTATACTTGTTAGGAAAAACCTTCAGGCACTAATATTATCTAATTTCAGCTCTAAGGATCTTGTGGTTGTAGGGCTAGAGGCGGGGGCCCACAAATGCTGGATGGCCTCGGCATACATGCCGTATGAGGAGCCATCAGCCCACTCCAGTGATATGATTGAGGAGATGTTAAATGTACTTCTTGACGCCCACTTTCCGGGCAGCGGAGAGATAGGTCCGTCGGTGTCGAGTTCTTCAGAACGGCACCTACAGGATGGAAAGGAGCAGGTGATCAGCTCCATAGTTAGCGAAAATGCGACGAAATGGGCGATCCATTCTTTTAATCCCCATAAGGCGTCTGGTGTTGATGGACTAAGACGCATTATGCTTCAGAAGGCACTTAGGTACATAATACCATGGCTAGTGCCGATTTATAAGAGCTGCCTGGGGCTCTGTTTCTTGCCCAGGGCCTGGCAGGAGGTGAGGGTAATCTTCATTCCAAAGGCAGGCAGAACAGGCCATACCGAGGCAAAAGACTTTAGACCTATCAGCATCTCCTCCTTTATTCTTAAGGTTTTGGAGATATTGATAGAGGTGCATATAAGAAATGTTTGGCAGGGCGGCAGTGGTAGTCAGCGTGCCTATACAAAAGGAAAATCGGTAGAGTCGGCATTACATGCAGTGGTGTCTGTTGTTGAGAAGTCCCTACAGTATAAGGAGTACACTCTAGGTGCTTTCCTGGATATTGAGGGGGCTTTCAATAACGTGAAGACGGAGGTTATATTTCATGGACTGAGAAGGGTGGGTGTTGATAAGGGTCTATGTGACTGGATCAACTCAATGCTTCTCAGCAGAAGGATCAGCTCCTGCTCAGGTGACGCTACTGTCAGAAGAGCAGTCTATAGAGTACACCGCGGGGGAGGGTGCTATCACCACTCCTGTGGCTACTGGTAATGGATGAAATCCTCATCAAGTTAGAGAGAGAGGGTTTTAAGTTAGTTGCCTACGCGGATGACATATGCATCCTGGTAACTGGCAAATTTCTCTCTACTATTAGCGAAAGGCTCGAGTGCGCGCTGCCTAAGCTGGATAGCTGGGCCAATAATAATGGTTGGAGGGTGAACCCCTCGAAGACGAAGCTAATCGTTTTTACAAGAAGGAGACGAGTGCAAGATTTCAGACTTCCAATGCTGGGAGGAGAGGAGCTTACTCTCTCCAGTGAACCGAAGTATTTGGATGTCGTCCCCAATTCCAAACTGAGCTGGAAGGCTAATCTACAAGAACGCGTGAAGAAGGCCAGTGTGGCCTTCTACACGTGCAAGAGAATATTTGGCGGAAACTGGGGATTAAAACCCAGGGTGGTACACTGGATGTACACAGCCCATCCTCTGCTACGGCTCTACGGTCTGGTGGACGGCACTGACGAGGAATTGTAACCTTGATGTGCTGTCAAAAATCCAGAGAGCCGCCTGTATGGGTATAACTGGGTATCTGTACACCACGCCCACGGCGGCACTGGAGGTCATGCTTGACCTATTGCCGCTGGACCTTTATTGTAAGGGTGTGGCGGTAACTAGTGCTGTCAGGCTGAGAGCGGGGGCTGTTGGACGGAGAGGGGTTTTTGGCACTCCAATATACTCCAGAAGGTAGACTGTAGTGACTGCAGGGTAGAAACAGACAATCAAGTACCCATCCTGGCTTTTGGTGGAGGTATCAATGCAACGATACCCACCAGGAGTGACTGGGAGGGGAATGAGGTGGTCGTTACGTCCGATATTTCTATATTTACGGATGGTTCCAAGACGAGTGCGGGCACAGGGGCTGGAGTGTACTCTAGAGATCTCCAGTGGAACGAGTCTTATAGACTGCCTCACAAATGCAGTGTTTTTCAGGCAGAGCTCACAGCGATTTATCAGGCGGCAACATTGGTATCCATGTGCAGAGAGCCCGCACGGCACATCTGCATATATACTGATAGCCAGGCAGCCATCAGGGCGCTGGATGCTGGGCTGGTAAAATCAAATTTGGTGCAGTTATGCAAAACCAGGCTTGAGGAATTGACTGTAAGGCACAAGGTGTACCTAAGCTGGGTACCTGGCCATAAGGATATATCAGGCAACGAGATGGCTAATAAGTTGGCCAAAAAGGGCTCCGAATTGGATATCTCCGCAGCTGTAGCTTACGTGAGGATCCCAATAGGAGCCTTAAAAGAGGAAATCATCAGGGACGTCTATCTAAAGGCAGGCCTCCGATGGACCAGCAGGGATACCTGTCGTATTGCGAGGCAATTGTGGCCTGCATATGACAGGAATGCTTAATAGCAGCAGAGCAAATACCAGGAATCTAGTAGGGGTCATGACGGGTCACTGGGCCATAGGGGACCATGCTAGAAGACTGGGAATAGCGGCGAACGATTTTTGCAGGAGTTGTAGAGACTCGGAGGAAATTGAATCCGTCAAGCATGTGCTTTGCGAATGCCCCGCTCTGATGACTAAAAGAAGTAGGCTACTAGGTAGCTACATCTTTTCAAGTCTGGGGGAGCTTCAAAGTATAAAGTTCAGAGACATCCTGAGTTTTCTGAGTGAGGCAGGAGGGATCTAGGTTAAAAGTCTTGGATATATCCTGAGTTTCCCAAGGAAAGCAGGATAAATCCACGGCTTGAAGGGTTATCTCATAAGGTCTAGGGGCACAATGGACCCGTTGGATTTCTAAGTGAGGCTGGCTGGTTGTCCAGCGGCACCCCTCTTACCTAACCAAACCTAACCTAAGTTATCTCTGGTCTGAGCCTTTTAAAACCTGAAAAGGTGCAACAGAAAAATTTGACGATCATCAAAAGTGCGAGTACTACAAGACTTCTATTATAAAATCGGAAAACCGACGTAGCGTTGATGCTGGAAAAAAGTATCCTGTGAATTTTTAATGGACGAGCAAAATTCACAACTCAGCGATGAAAAATGTTAATAAAGATGAGAATTATGAAAGTCTATTTTTTTATTTTTTGTTACTTTCATTTAAATGCGATAATTTTTGTAATTTGCGGATTAATTGAGAGTATTTTTAATTATGTTCGTGTGAATTGAGTGTAGCTTTTGTCCATGTGTATGCGTCAGTAAATGTAGTTATTCCAATGAATCGTTATATTATCACTGTGTTTCATATTGTTCTTCTTCACTAATTCCCCCCCCCCCCCCCAATTAAAAATTCTTGCCACCGGCCCTATTAGGGGGTGAATCTAGATCAATAATAGATACTCTTTCACCTCCTACAGTGACAATGTTTTTTCAGCCTAAATCCAGTGCAGCCCGAAAAAGAAGAAAGACAACAAAAAGTGAAGTGCAATTTATTATTTTTATTAAAGTGAACAAAACGAAAATTTTGTATAGCAACCACTGACTTATAACAATGGACTGAGCGATTTTCTATTTTATGTGGCACAAAAAATATTTTGTTTCTGTATCACCGTTAGAGCACCCTTTAAAACGATTACATAAAAAACATGTAAAACTCAACTAATCTGATGCAATCTTACATCCAAAAATAGAATTAAATTAAAAAAATATATTTTCTTGTGTCCAAGTAATATTTTAATCGCTTATAAGGAATTAAACTCATTCCGCCTTTAATTTTCAAAAGTTATTCTTAACTGAATCCTGCTTATGGGCAAGAGGGACGGAGCATGGTAAACACTATCTTTACCTTATTCCTTCTGAGGTGATCGCAACTGTAGCCAACATAAAAACATCAAATGGCATAAGCAAACGTTCCAGAATGCAATATTTTGTATTGGTAGCTCCAACTCTGCCATAGGGTGAAAGAGAGAACTATAAAACTTGTGCCATGCTTTCCTATAGGAAAATGATAATACGCTCAGTCCATTGTTATAAGTCAGTGATAGTAACCTAAGCTTATCATCCCGTTTGTAATGTACAGAAAGAATGCTAGTAGAGCAAAATTGATTCGACATAATATTCGCATGTCTGTTCGTCCATCCATCAGAAGTATCTAGGGGGGGAGCAGTCGCTCGCCAAGGATCACATCATCAAAATATGGCGCCTTCCTAAGAACAAATTTCAGATTGCATGAATTTAACCATTAATTTACCGAATCTCTGATTTTCATACTTAAATATAATTCTAAAAACAAGGCGTATTTATTACGTCATAATTTAATCAGTATTTGCGATTTTTGTTGTCTACATATAAAATAATAAAATAGATGAAGTACCAACAACGAAATTTTTTTGCCTCTCCTAAAAATTGCATCCATTTCATGGAAAAGAACTACATACACAGTGGAAAGATATGACTCACATAGTCGGACTTTATTTCAAATAACTTTTTTCCTGTGAATTTCTTAAAAAATTTTCTTCAGAAATTTTATACGCTTGGCGACCAACAGCAACCCAAAAACAAGTTGGATTTGCACTGATTGCTAGGGATGGCCAATAGTTGGAAAAATATCAATACACCGATATTTCCATTTTTTTTTTAAATATCGATACACCATATTGGCTTTTAAAATATCGACATCCAGAGTATCGTCTATACGATATTTGTTATTATATGTCTAAATCACTGACTTATAACAATGGACTGAGCGACTATCGACTGTAGCTTCAACTCTGCCATAGGGCGAAAGAGAAAACTAAAACTTATGCCATTCTTTCCTATAGGAAAATGGCAATACGCTCACTCCATTGTTATAAGTCAGTGGTATAAGTACAGTACTATGCTATGCATACTATGTTGTTGCATATCAAATTAAAGGTCTGGCCGAGTACTATTGAGTGGGGTACTGTTTTCCAAATTCAGAAAACTTTCTCGGGACGTTTTTGTTGCCGAAAACCTACTTTCATGCTCTTGGGTAACATAGACCCCACTTACTACATTTCACATATATTTTTTCCGCTCTTTCGTTCAGGGACATTAGTGCTCTGTTGTGAACATTTTTTTCATAGGAAGTTTTGACGGCGCACCAGTTTCGCATAATCACGAGGGGAAAAAGTGGTCTTGCCTAGTACTATCAGTATCGCACTTGGGTAACATACACCCCAGTTACTACATTTTGGTATTTTTTCCGTTCTTTCCTTCAGGGAGATTAGTGCTCTGTTGTGAACATTTTTTGTCATAGGAAGGTTTGACGGCATAATCGCATAATCACGGGTGGAAAAAGAGGTCTCGTCGAGCACTCTCAGTATCGCGCTTGGGTAACATACACCCCAGTTACTACATTTCGCATATATTTTTTCCGTTCTTTCTTTCAGGGACATAAGTGCTCTGTTGTGAACATTTATCTTATAGGAAGTCATTTTCCACGACGCAGCAATTTCGCACAATCACGAGAGGAAAAAACTCCACTATTTCATCGAAGAAAGTCGCTCTCAAAATACATCCGATCGCCAAAGCTTTCCCCCGCTTTTTTAGAAACAAATGTTGTAGGGATGGCCGATATCGATACGATATTTATCCCCTTACGATACCGGTAATTCGTATCGATATTTTGATACTTTAAATATCAGTATATCGATATTTTACTATCTGTATTTCGTAGAAAAAAATTTCAACTTCTCGTCCAGCAATTGGTTCCATGTTCAGATACTTAAACCACTAAGGTTCTTTTCATCTGTTCTGACTTGACCCAGTTTATACAGGTCAGTATAGGGACTCTGCCGCACGAAATCTGTAGGTAGGGTTATACTTCATTCCTACCCCCAACCAACAACTAACCAACAAGTTTTCGTGAGGCAGAGGCAGCATACTGACCCGTCTAAACAGGGTCTAACCAACTAGCACAGACCAGACAGGCTGAGGCAGGACACACAATTTGCTGTAGCATGGCAAGAGTTGAAGATGGGCATGGAAAAAACTAGCAATAGCATGCTTTGCATAGCACTATGAGAGTATTATGAGGAGTATGATAAAAATATTGATTAAATAGTGTGAATATGAATTTTAATCTACTGTGATGGCTGATTGCTTGAATTCTGAGTTACATTGTGACGCTGTCGCGAATTATATTCCTGACGGGGACGCAGTGACTTACTTTTGCACTTCCAATGATGACACTCTAGCAGGTGTTAAATTTTCTATCCATGGTTAAATTGCGAATAATTAAATTAACTAGTAATTAAATACTGACGAGTATTATTTAAAACTATTTTCACTCAAAATTTCAATTTCCTGCAAAAATTAATTGCCCAAATTCGAGCTGTTAAGTGTTGAGCGTCTCAATTTGAAATATATTTTCAACTTCAATATCCTTAGCAGCACATTGTACCTGTGCTTTGTGATTTTTATACATATTAACTTTAGACAGGTTTAGCGACCGGCGCCTCTTTGCAACTCAGTCTTTAAACGAAACAAACGGTCGGTAATTTTACCAGTAACAAGGAATCATGTGTATAAGAGATAGACAGATGTGTAGATATTTTCTTTGCCATGAAATCAATCAATTATTGCTACAATACCAATTATAGGTCAATTGCACGGGCACTGCAATACATTAAAAGGCGAAAGGCGAGATAATAGTATTTATAATATAATACCAAATATCGACAATACTAAGGATATCGATATTTTAAGAGCAATATATTGGTGTATCGATATTTTTAAAAACAATATGAAAATATCGGCATTTGCAATATCGATACAACGATATTTAAAGTATAAAAATATCGATACGTATTACCTGTATCGTAAGGGGATAAATATCGATATATCGAATATCGTATCGGTATCGGCCATCCCTACTGATGGCCCTGTAGCCGTGGGTCCAATTACATTAGTTGTATTGTTATGGAAGTATGTTGAGTGATTGACATCTGACGTAAAGTCCCGACTGTCAGCATGAGCTGACAGATCACTCGACGGGCAGCGATGACTGCAGGGCGGCACGCTAGTTCGCCTCAGCTATTGGCGGAGAGTGTGGGGAGTGTTAGCACAATAGCTTGACTTCTAAGGTTTACCACTGATAGGAAACAGTTGGGGTCAGTAAAGAGAAACAAGTTACTCTGATTTTAACACAATTCTGATTTATTTCTTGTTATTCTTATCACGGTCATCGATCGACTGACCTACAATTCTAAATTCTGTGGTGCAAGTTAGAATAACGGGTAGATGAGCAGATTGCTCCAATATACAATTTAATTCCTTCAAATACAACAACGTTATTCAATTGGAAATATAGACTATAGAAATACATGTGTATATATATATAATTGAAATTAAACTAGCAAGATTCTACTGTATGCGCGAGTAAATAAATGAAATATAAGTACATCTGTTAAATGATTTGTGATGATGATATTTTTACGACCGTGCTCGAACATCCCGGCCACCTTGAAGTATTGACCAATCTTCAACTAACACAGAGGTAATGGCGCAATTTTGTTGACCGCTCGACGAATGATTCCCTTCTTAGTTTTAATATCTACGACCCGAATACGACCATCAGGACCTAGAAGGGTTCTTTCAATTCTTCCTAAAAGCCAGTACTGCGGGGGAAGTTGATCGTCTGCTACCAGTACCAACATATTCTGCTTAACGTCCGGAGAGGAGGTTGTCCATTTATACTTTTGTTGGAGTTGGGGAACATATTCACGTGACCATCGCTTCCAAAAGTGCTGCTGAATCGAACTTAGCAACTGCCAGCGATTGAGTAATGATAACTTCCTTTCAGTAACGTCTGGTTCTGGTATAGATTTTAAGGGACCGTTTACTAAAAAATGACCCGGTGTGAGTGCCGAATCATCATTTGGGTCAGATGACATAGGTGAAATAGGACGAGAGTTAAGCAGGGCCTCTATTTGGACCGCTACTGTGCCCAGCTCTTCAAATTTTAGTGCCGCGGATCCTATTGTTCTTACCAAGTGATATTTGGCAGACCTCACCGCCGCCTCCCACAATCCGCCGAAATGAGGTGACCGCGGTGGAATAAATTTAAAGTCAATTCCTATCTCGGAACAAAATTCGGTGATCTGCTTGCGATGCTGTGCAGTATAAAACTTCTTTCGGAATTCTTCCATCCTTGTCTTAGCGCCCACAAAATTAGTTGCATTATCACAAAATGAGCAAATGCCACGACGACCGACGAATCTCTTCAGCGCTGCTACAAAGGCATCTGAGGACAAATCGGAGGCTACTTCTAAATGCGTGGCCTTCGAAGCAAAGCATATAAATACGGCAATATACGATTTATGTCTTTTGTTTCCTCTCAGTTTGACTGTTGTCCAAAAAGGTCCGCAAAAATCCACCCCAGCATGATTGAACGCACGAGTTGATTATAAACGAATCGCTGGTAATTGGCCCATAATTTGTTGATGGATTTTTGGCCGATAATGAAAACAATGTACACATCTTCGAACAACCCAATTTGCTAGCGACTTAGCATTGACAACCCAAAACTTCTGTCGCAATAGGGCGACCAGGGCTTGACTCCCTGCGTGCAATGACTTTTGGTGAAGATGTGTTGCATATGAGATAACAAACGCATTATCCTTTGGTAGCAGGATAGGATGTTTGACGCTATATGGCATGCTTCCATTTTGTAGGCGTCCACCTACTCTAAGGCGGTTTGGTGTGTTGTTATCAAGGAACGGTGATAAACTCTTGATAAAACTTTTTGGCTAATCTGCTCAGTCTTCTGCAACGAGTTAATTTCAACTGCGAAGGCACGTCGCTGAATGACAAACACACTTCGTAATACCGCTTCTTCCAATTCCCCCGGCGTTAACTCTTTACGATGTGGATATGATCTTCCGAAACGTTTTTCTGACACAATTTTATAGAAGCGGATTACATATGCATAAATTCTACGCAATTTTGCAAAGTTGTTCACCAATTTATGATGGGTTATGATATCTTCATTGGTGTTTGGAGCTATTAACACAGTTTTTATTCGTCTTTTTTCTGGTATGTTACTAGCGGACTGGTTGATAACCTTTATCGGGGGCCAAGATTCTTCAGGATGCATTAGAAATTCCGGACCTGAAAACCACATAGATTCAACTAACTCGTCAACCGTTGCTCCTCTCGAGATAATATCGGCGGGATTTAGTTTAGAGCTAACGTGTCTCCAATTGCCATCCTTCAATGTTAGTTCTTGAATTTCTGCTACGCGATGAGAGATGAAGGTGCTCCAAGTAGAAGGGTGCCCATGCACCCAATGAAGAACAATCTCAGAATCAGTCCAAAAATAAACCTTTCATAGCGATCCAAAGATCGGGCGGGTGGCCTTATATTATCTAGCTAGTAGTACGGCTGCACATAGTGCGAGTCTAGGCAATGTCAAAGATTTGAGTGGTGCTGTGGGGATAGCCAAGGCTTCGCTGTCCCACTCAAACTATCTCTGTCCTCAATCCTACCGTTTCGCTAGTTGGGCTAATAAAAACTAAAGGCGTTAGTTATTAAGGTTTATTTTATTATGAATATTGTCTGGTTATAATTTCCCTATGCTTCTTTTTTTATTTTTTATTTCTCACAGAGACTTTTAAATATTTTTCTATTTTTTTGTTACTTGGCGTAATGATAAAAAAACAATATCAGTCAACTGACTACTAGACTAGAAAATTATACAATGTCATATTTTTATCCTAGGCCTACTATCTTCACCTTTCGCAAATCGTCAAGTACTTCCTTGATAGTTAGATTAAACCGTACAAATTCTCTGTGACCCGCCAGGCGCAATGTCGCCCTATATACCGCCACAGTGCTACCCTTGATTTTGCGCAAATCAGATAAGTGCCTATTTTACCAGATAAGCTTATACAGCGGATATAGAGACAGCCGCCGTATGCGCGACATGACGCGTCCGCGAAACCGTGTAATTCACTTGCGAACAGAGTGGTAGTATTGCTGTAGATGTATCGTGGAATCCGAATTTTTTTCACCTTCAAAAGTTGACTTCGAAATTTTACCCATTGCGC
Organism: Dioctria linearis; assembly: GCA_963930735.1. Classification (NCBI taxonomy): domain Eukaryota; kingdom Metazoa; phylum Arthropoda; class Insecta; order Diptera; family Asilidae; genus Dioctria; species Dioctria linearis. The sequence continues at coordinate 87,741,658 of OZ005742.1, forward strand.
AGCTTGATTTGATGGTAATGGTTGATCCCATTCTAACTGCATTGTCCAAAGCTCTTGCATAAACACCTTTCCTAGTACGATTATGGGATCCAATAACCCTAATGGGTCGAACAAGCTTGCAAGGTCGGACAGTACGCCGCGTTTGGTAGCTTCCGATGAATGGTGGTTAAACGTCAAATTGAATCGAAATTGATCCTCAAAAGGATCCCAAATAATTCCCAAAGTTTTTATGATATCGGCATGGTTTACTCGAAGTGGCTTGTTCATATCATTCTCGTCAATACTATGCCTAAATTCCTCATCATTGGAAAACCATTTCTTTAACTGAAATTTCGCTTGAGCAAGAATAGTTTCAACTTCGACTTTAATTTGCATCAACTGCTCGCGCGTATCTGCTCCCGTCCCCAGGTCATCCATGTACATGTCAGATTTAATACTCTGAGATCCGATCGGGTATTGCTTCAAATTGTTCTCTGCCAGCCGATTTAAACAACGACTGGCCTGATAGGGTGCTGGAGAGGTTCCATACGTCACCGTCTTTAACAGGAAAGTTTTGAGAGGTAGAGAAGGTGATTCTCTCCATAAAATAGCTTGATAAATCCAATCTTCCTCTGCTATCCAAATTTGACGATACATTTTTGGAATGTCTGCTACCAGGGCATATTTATGGGAACGAAATCTAAGTATGATGGAAAACAGATCACTTTGTACTGTAGGCCCACACATCAGCAAATCATTATGCGAAATATTTGAAGTGGTTTTGCATGACGCATCAAAAACGGCGCGAAGTTTTGTACTGGAACTTTCTGGACGAAGTATTGCATGATGTGGTATGAAATATCGTATGGAGCTGTTATCAAGAGGACTGGCTTGCATATGCCCTAGAGCTTCATATTCCCGCATAAATTGTATGTATTAGGTTTCAAATCCGAGTCCCGGTTTAGCTTGTGTTCGAGGGCTAACATTCTCCGCTTTGCTATTTCAAATGAGCCTCCTAATAATGACGCGTCTGCCTTAAATGGCAATTTCAGAATAAATCGGCCATCATTCGTACGCGAGACAGTTTTGCAAAAATGTTTCTCGCACTCCTTCTGTTCTTGCGTCCAATCTAATTGCTTATTTTCAATGTTCTCAATCTTCCAAAATTGTTCTACTAATGATGAAAGATTTTCCTCTACTACCGATGAAGGTCCGCTTGCTGTCAAGCTGCACTCGGCTCTTGGTTGCACTCTATAGCGTCCACCAACCAGCCAGCCAAAATCTGTATTTTGCAGGATTGGATGATCTACAGAGCTCCTTAATTTGCCTTCAATGAGAGCGCCCAACGTAATTTCGGCCCCCAAAAGCAAATCAATTTTCTTCGGAAGATTAAATTGGGGGTCAGCCAAACAAATGTGATTGAGACAGGTCCAGTCGTTTACGTTAACTCTTCTTTCTGGCTGCAAACGAGTTATACGTGCAAGGACCCAGGCATCCAACTCTACTTCGACGTGGTTAAATCGTGACTTAATCATCGTGTTTGTTTTAAACTGCGCCATTGAGCTTATTTCAGCAATACCAGTGGTAGTCCTTTCTGCGCGATAACCTTTCAGTTGTAATTTTTGAAGTAAATCTTCCGTTATAAAGTTTAAAGTAGAGCCGGAATCCAACACTGCCCTAGCGAGAACAAACTCTCCAAATTTGTTTTTTATTTGGACTATAGCCGTTGCTAAAATAACTTGATCCGAATATTCATTAGAGGTTGAGTTATGTAGAGATGTTTGGAACAAGGTTGTTATGCTATCATACGTTTCCCCATTCGTAGGAGTAGAAGCTGTCAACAAACTAGATTGCTGTCCATTCACCCCTGTTCCAGTATAACGATGCAAGAGAGAATGATGAGGTTCCCCGCAGACCTTGCAACGAGGCGACGTGCAAGCTTCGATAAAATGTCCTTTGTTTAAACAATTCAAACAAAGCTCTAATTTCTTTGCCTCACGATATCTTTCGGCAACATTCAATTTTTGAAACTTCCAGCATTTGCTGAGAAGGTGGTTATTTCGCTGACAAAAAATGCAATTTGATTTGGGAACCACTAAACTGGTCGATGAGCGATGAGATACCTTTCCCGCCGTTCTTGCTGATACAGAAGGATGTGCACCCGATGATAAACATGATCTGGACTCAAGCTGCTAGCAACGCTTATTCAGAAAGGTTGCGCATTCTTCCCAAGTGGGTACCCTTTCGAAGTTAAGAGACTCTTCCCATTTAGTATAAGAATCAGAATCGAGTTTAACCTTAACGATGTGTAGCACCATGGTATTTAAAATATCCTCTGCAGTGCCCAAGGATTTAAGTGCCTTTAGATGAACATTAACCCTATCAGTCAATGTTCTAAGCTGTGCCGCTTGGCCTTTTGTTGCTAATGGGACCTCAAATAAGTGCCTTACATGCCTGCCCTTCTAAACATGTGAGTAAATGCTGAAATTTCTGAACCGTACTAAGTTCCTGGCAACTATCGAATAAAATCTTAAATGAATTAATAAAACTCATGTACTCCGTATATTCGCCCTTAAATCGAGGAAGTCTTAATTTTGGTAACTGCGCACTATTGGCTGTTGATACAACTACGCTGTTGTTTATTGTATCTGTAAACGATGAATTCCCTTGTGTTGACTTGACACCCAATTTGTGCATCACCGTCAGAATTTTTGCCTTGGTAGAACAATAATGATTTTCTATTTCATCTCGTTGTGAGCCCTGATCAGGATCTTCCATCTCTATGTTATCTTGCAATATTAATATTTGTTGGAAATAGCGTTCCAAAAGACTCAAACGACACTCTAGCTCTTCTGCCGTATTTGTTTTCTCATTTTGCTCAACAAAGGTTTTAATGCGAGTTATATAGCCCTTTGCCGCAGCTCGACGAGTTTTTAAATTCGATATGTCGGCCTCTTTCCCCATTATAACAATGCAGTTGAATTAAGAACAATCGAGTATAAAAGTGTAATGGTACTTACAGTGAACGGTCGCAATAGAATATCCGATGGTTAAATAATATTTGTGTTATTCTCAATTCGCTTTTATCTTACCAACAAACCTTTAAAACCACACTCAGCTGCCAAATGCAGCGTAGCAACCACAACCGTAATGTGTATAACTAATAACAGTTATATATGAATTATTTCCACAGATTACACGCACAATAACCTTAATTGTCCCTACCACTCTTTTACGAATTCGGTACCGGCGACACACTTTTAACAGTCACCCGCAATTTTTCTACAATTTCACTTCGTTTAGGTAATTTCGATTAAGCGATCTCAACTTGCGCAACCGATATTGCACCTGCCTGCACTAATTGTACTGCGATTAGCTTTATATGCGCACCCAATCACTTTGTTTAAGATTCCGATTAAGTTTTCTTCCTACTAAGAAAAATATAGCGTGATCTAGAGTTTCGCAAACGATATTGCACCTGTGGCTAATGTACTCCGATGAGGTTAATACGCGCACACGATCACGTCGGGGTCACCAAAAAATGTTAGCACAATAGCTTGACTTCTAAGGTTTACCACTGATAGGAAACGGTTGGGGTCAGTAAAGAGAAACAAGTTACTCTGATTTTAACACAATTCCGATTTATTTCTTGCTATTCTTATCACGGTCATCGATCGACTGACCTACAATTCTAAATTCTGTGGTGCAAGTTAGAATAACGGGTAGATGAGCAGATTGCTCCAATATACAATTTAATTCCTTCAAATACAACAACGTTATTCAATTGGAAATATAGACTATAGAAATACATGTGTATATATATATAATTGAAATTAAACTAGCAAGATTCTACTGTATGCGCGAGTAAATAAATGAAATATAAGTACATCTGTTAAATGATTTGTGATGATAATATTTTTACGACCGTGCTCGAACAGGGAGGTTCCACAAAAACCTGCCGCTGCCGTCAGCCATAATCAAAAAAAAATGTGGTGCCTATCAACACAAAAGCCGGCACACATTCGGTCCTGAGGGGACCCTTACGTCACTTACCTGTATACCATCGAAGGCGCAGATGTCCTGCCTTCTTTGCCTGCCCCATCCTCCCATCTGACTCTGAGGGGCATAATTCTTCAGAGTCCCTAATTGACCTGAAAGGAGAGAGAGTAGCGGACCTAAACGACCTTCACGTGCGAGGGCTCCAGGATATGAAGGAAGAATTAAAACTTTCAAAGATACATATCTACGTTATAATTGCCAGGTTATCAAAAAACTTCATCACTCCCACGTCGTTCAAACTTAGATCTAAATCACCCAAGGAACATGAGCCTAGCGATACATATGTTTCACAACACATTAATAATTAGTTAGTGTTATACTGTGATATGTTATCTTTAATAGCAAACAATCAACTCATGTCTCTATATATTATCTTTAAGCTCTTCGGGACTTATTATAAGGCTTCAAAACAGCTCTAGGTATATTATTTCCTGCTTTCGCTGACAATTTATGAACTGATCCTTCACTCGGGATTCCGACTAACTAACATGACTGACTTTATACGCCTAATATGGGTTCCGTATGAGAATTCCCAAATTCT